>CM067167.1:231918339-232046642 GCA_034093135.1 Erigeron breviscapus | reverse complement strand
GTGGGGGAAAACCCATTGGATTCTCTTCTCATCTTTACTTTGTGGCATCAAATTGTGATTGTGTAATGGTGTGCATATGCTGGCAGTAAGTTCAGCGCCGGTATATTTGTGTTTGGTATGTTTGTTGCACACACAACTCTCGCACTTTCCGTTTTGGTACAAGTTGTTTCTCCCGCCAAGCAAAGTGTTCTTCCTTTTTAGGAAGCACCATTTGTGACACAGGGTCGACTAACTTGTTTCAAAACGGGATGTGTCCTTACTCCGGTATGTGTTCTGATTATTCTATGTTGCTTACCCCTATTTACCTTTGTTTGACCGAGTATGGACATTGAGGGCATTGTCCATCTTAAGTGTGGGGGGTGGCAAATAGGTTTAAGCTACCGGGTACATCACTTTTGTTGTTTTGCCATTGAGATTTCTACCGGTTTGTTGATGTGTCCCTCTCATAGGCCTTCGGATTTTATCCGAGGGTAGGAGTTTCTATTTTGAGCTCTTCACTGTGATGTGCATGTTTGGAATCGGTGTTGTCAATTTGGTGGGATAATAGAGGTTGATGTGGTTTTTAAAATTTGAGTTGAGCTTGTCCTTGTGGTAAATTGCTTTTGTCACTTAATTCATAATAATTTAATGAGCAATTTTACTACAAATTTTTCCTTGGTAAAATTTTAATCGGCGAAATGTGTTCTGAACGGTTATTTGGCTAATCCTTGTGGATTGATAACATCACTTGCATACTCAAAATTTCCCAAACACCTTAAGTTGTGAGATTCATTGTTCATATATAGATGTGCTGGGTGTTTACGGTTTTGGTTTGATTGCCTTGTAATTTGTCCCTCTCTTAGGCTCTTGGATTTATTCGGGAGTAAGGGTTCCATTTCGAACTCTGCACTAAGATGTGCGAATTTGAGGTTAATTTATTCCATTTCCGGGTTCTTTTCTTTGATTTGAGTGTGCCGGTGATGTGTTGAGCTAGAACTTGGCCTTGTGATCGTGACGAGACCGCAGTGAGATCACTTTTGTGATAAAAGTACATCGGATGACGAAGTGGCATATAGGTTTGATCCATTCTTTTCTTTCTTTCTTTTCGCCAATTGGCTTTTGTACATTCATACCTTGACTATACATACACCTATACATCCCTTTAACTTAGCTTTTTCCATTGTATCTATCCACTCATTTTTGTATACTTTACCTAATTGTAACTTACTTTACCGATAGTCTAATCTGGGGGGCCTTTGATTGCTGTTGGTTGGTTTGCACGGTTTGTGAGAGTTTTGATGGTTGATTGATTGGGTTATGCTTTGACTTGGGGAAGACGTAGATTGGTTTAAGTATTGGGGCTTGTTTTGGAATGTTCAAAATTGATCATATTGTGTTTATAGACATTGTTCATCATTGTAAGAGGGTGCCTCCTAGTAGAGTAAAAGTGGTTCAATAAAAAAAAAAAAAAAAAAAAAAAAAAAAAAATAAAAAAAAAAAGAAGAAAAGAACTTGGGCTACTAGTGGGTACTTCTCATTTTTATATGTCTAGAGTGGTGTTGTATCGTTAAGAATGGAGGGCTTGGTTGATTTTAAGTTGTTTGAAGTTGATACACCACAATGGTGTCGAGTTTGCTTGGTATTTTTGAGGTGTTTTAGCGGAATTGCAATTTATGGGTTGTTGGCAATCAATGGTACGGGTTTTGATTAGACTATTTTGTACATATTTCATACATACCTTATACTTTTGATTGTTTCCTTCCATTTCTAACCTACACTACCTTACTCATTGTAAATATCCACTATATATACCTTAGCCTAACTATACAACCGTCCTATATGCCTATTTTGATGATGTACTTGGTGCTTACGCCATGTCGGTGGAGCTATGATCCTTGTTCAAGCCTATGGTAAGATATGCATCACGACTGTGCTATGAGTGATTCTTGATATATTCAACCCCAAAAGTAAGTTCGTTGGAGTAGAGTGATATTGATAGGTTCATTTGTTTCACTTGTGCTTAGTCGTGTTATGGAGGCTTGTGGATTGTTCAGATATTGTCAAACATTTCGGGTTTTCATTTAAGATTAAAACTGCTTCACCCAACTTCTTTGTCTTTGACATCCTTGGTGTTGCTTCTTTTTGATACTCGTAATTGTTTATTTAGCTTCATTGCCTAGGAATAATTTTTCTTTAATGTTGGATTTGCTTGAGGACAAGCAATGCTTAAGTGTGGGGGGATTTGATGTGACCAATTTATACCCATCGCCCACATCGTTATTGGCCTTTTTATTATATGTTTTTAGTCGATTTTGCTGGCATTTGGCGCGTTTATGGGTTTTGTTAGTGGTTTCAGGTTCTAAACAGGAGACGTGTCCGTTTGGTGCAATTTCGAGTAATTTTGAGGTCATGAAGTTGATTGGAGAGTTCGAGAGTTGTTAAGATGAAAAGAGATAGAAAAAATATGCAAGTCTTCATAAGTTGATGTGTGGCCTTCGGTTCAGTATATTTATACTGCGACGCAGTGGTGGTGAACAAGTCCACTGCGCCGCAGTCATCTATGTTGAAAGGCACTACGAGTCCAGTAATATTATACTGCGCCGCAGTGGGGGTGATCAAGGCCCACTGCGCCGCAGTCAGCCTTGACAAACGAGCACCAAAGGTAGTGTATAAGCACTGCGCCGCAGTGGGGGCATCACTCGCCCACTGCGCCGCAGTGAGAGTACGGGGCTGAAAGGCTTTGACCGATCAATTGCATCAGAATGAAGGGGGTATAAATAGTTTACAAAACCTAATTCCCAAATTATCAAGTATTCTTTCTAAGAGCTGCACTTCAAGGAACACCTTCAAGGATCAAATCAAGACTTCATCATCTTCCGATTCATTGAAGATTCACGTGCACCCACTTAGATCGTATCTATTTTATTGTCTCGCAATTTCTATTTCTCAAACGATTGGTACATCATGTTCTTCCTTTATTTTGATTGTTATTTCAATTTAATCATGAGTGGCTAATCTTTCAATCATCCACCTTGATGAAACTAGACGAATGATGTGATTGCTATATGTTTTAATTCAAAGAGTTGATTTCAATTATCGTTGTGTCGAGATCTTGATGATTTAATTCCTTTATGTATATTATTATGATATTGGTGGCATGTGTGTTTTTCGTTGGTGGTACTAGTTGAATACATATGTGATTTTCAAACGGTTGCTTGTCTATGAGCAATTATCACTAGTTCATGGTATGATAGTGAATGTCATTTTAATAAAAGGAATCATTTTGTCAACGTGTTTTGTAACGGTTGGTGGTACCACGTTATTTTCACATAGGCACAATTGGTAATTTGATAGTCAAGCAAACTAATTGTTGGTAAGGTTGTCTAGGCATTGGTGGTACCGGCTTGGGTAATTAAACTAGCAACTTAGGTGTTTGGGGATTTGTGAGCGGTTGGTGGTACCACGCGAGCATTTTATCCTTTCACGACTATCTTGTCAACTCTAAATGAATTTGGTCTTAATTGAATGCAATCATGTTTGAAGTCTAGCGAAGTCAAGGTGGATGATCTTTACTATTATTGTTTGAAGCTTTACCTTTACTTTTACGCGTTTTGTCTTTAAAGTTATTTTACTTTAATTGTCAAAGAGAGATTTGAAGCAACACCCTATTTTCCAAACTACTTTATTAGACAATTGATTCAAACCAATCCCCGTGAACGAACCTGGACTTACTTTTTAACTATATTGCATACGATCGGGTCCACTGCCCGATAGTGTGTAGTAGTGAGTTTCGAGGTACTTCTAGTTTTAATTTTTAAACTCGATTTAGCACATCAACCGCCCAACACTTTAAGTGTGGGGGCGTCAGCGACCCCACCATGGTAATTATTCGGGGTAGGAGTCTAGCTAACGACTCGTTAATAAATTAAGCGCTTCTCGGGAGGCAACCCGTGTCTTCTATTTTATTGTCTCGCAATTTCTATTTCTCAAACGATTGGTACATCATGTTCTTCCTTTATTTTGATTGTTATTTCAATTTAATCATGAGTGGCTAATCTTTCAATCATCCACCTTGATGAAACTAGACGAATGATGTGATTGCTATATGTTTTAATTCAAAGAGTTGATTTCAATTATCGTTGTGTCGAGATCTTGATGATTTAATTCCTTTATGTATATTATTATGATATTGGTGGCATGTGTGTTTTTCGTTGGTGGTACTAGTTGAATACATATGTGATTTTCAAACGGTTGCTTGTCTATGAGCAATTATCACTAGTTCATGGTATGATAGTGAATGTCATTTTAATAAAAGGAATCATTTTGTCAACGTGTTTTGTAACGGTTGGTGGTACCACGCGAGCATTTTATCCTTTCACGACTATCTTGTCAACTCTAAATGAATTTGGTCTTAATTGAATGCAATCATGTTTGAAGTCTAGCGAAGTCAAGGTGGATGATCTTTACTATTATTGTTTGAAGCTTTACCTTTACTTTTACGCGTTTTGTCTTTAAAGTTATTTTACTTTAATTGTCAAAGAGAGATTTGAAGCAACACCCTTGGTACAAAATTTAATTGGTGGAATGTGTCTTGATTGATTAATTAGGCAATCCCTTCTGGATTAATAACATGACTAGCACGCTTATAGCACCAAAACACCAAATTTGTGAGATTCTTGATTCATTTCTAGATATGCTAGGTGTTTACGGGTTTGGATTTATTAGCCTTGTAAATTTGTCCCTCTCGTAGGCTTTTGGATTTATTCAAGAGTAAGGGTTCTACTTAGAACTCTGAACTATGATGTGCAAGATTGAGGTTAGTTTTTCCATTTCCGGGTTACTTTCATTTGCTATGAGTGTGCCGGTGATTGCGTTGATTCTAGAACTTGTCCTGGTTGATCGTTCCATGTTTTTCTAGATGAGGAAGAGGCAAATTTAGGATTAAAACCTTTGTTCTTTGTATGTTCACCCTTGTTTCGTAAAAAATTGTTATGCGCATGTTTTGTTAATGTGCTTAGTAGCTAACTACACTGGTTAGTGAACCACCTGTGAAAACCCTTGTGATGCACTCATTTTTAGTGCAAGAAACAATAGAAAACATGTTGTCATTAGCCTGTTCTTTGTTATTAAATCCACCTTAAATATACACCTTTCCTAGCCATACCGATAGTCGAAGTCCTGGTGGGTCATTGGTTGCCTATGCTAGTGGATGGTTTGGGGTTGTCCTTTATGTCGGGTTGGGATATTCTCGGTTACTGAGAATAGATTGATTTCGTCATGGTTGTTTGGATAAAGTCTGGATCGTTCATCTTAGCATATCATTGCATGATTTGTCACTGTTTCAATATTATTTAGAGAATACCAATTAGTCAGAGTAAAAGTAGCTCACAAAAAAATGAATAAAAAAGAATAAAAGAATTGAAAAACAGAAAAAGAAAAAAAAATATTAAAAAATGGAAAAAAAAGAGCTTGGGCTGTCAGTTGGTATTTCTCACTTTTGGTCAAATCATTTTTGTAAGTTGGTTCATCAATAACACCAACAAAAGCTTCATTGTTACTTCAATTTATCGAGTTGAGTTGGTACATCTTTATAACCAACAAAAAGGATCTTAGAATGCTATATTTTTCAGTTATCATTTCTAGGTTGGCAAGTTCGTTTAAGCCAACATGGTGAGTCTTGGTTGATTGAGTTGTTTGAAGTCATACACCACAATGGTGTCGGTTTTTAATCGTTCTATTGGGGGTATTGTCTGGACAACTTCTCGGGTTTTGGACCGTTGGCAACTAATGACATGGGATTTATGGATTAGACTATTATGTAAACAATTTGTTAAATGTTGTTCATTTTCTTTTAACACCATTTGTTATCCCAAATTTCCATACCCTTTTAAATACCTTGTTTAGCCCCAGAGTTCATTACAACCCTTGAAAGACCTCTTCTGATAGACATTATGGTGCTTGCGCCATGGCGGTGAAGGAACGATTCTAGTACAAGCCTATGGTAAAAGATTATGCATCACGACTAGGCCTTGAGTGATTATTCAAATATTCAACCCCAAAAGTAAGTTAGTTGGAGTAGGATAGATGAGATATCATTGATTCGATTGTTCAGTGCTTAGTCGTGTTATTGAGGCTTGTGTATCAGTCAAGTATTGTCAAACATTCCAGTTTTCATTTAAGATTAAAACTGCCTAACCATCTTTTCTCATTTTCATGAATGGTTTAGCTTCTTTTTGATTACTGCAATGTTATTCCTATATATGTACCAAGGTAATTTGAAGTTTTGAAGTTTGGAATTGCTTGAGGACAAGCAAAGCTTAAGTGTGGGGGGATTTGATATGTCGTATTTTATACCCATTTCCCATAATGTATTTAGTCGCTTTTGCATGATTTGTGAGTCGTTTTCGTATACATTTGGTGCGTTTATGGTATTTGTTAGTGTTTCAGGCTACTGACAGGTACTTGAGCGTATTTCTGGAGGAAACGACATTTTTGAAGCAAAATAAGTGATTACGGAAGTTTTACGGGTCCCGAGGCTGCATTTGGAGCTTGGTCAACAAAAGTCAAACTGACAAGAGACCCATTGCGCCGCAACCTTCTATTGCGCCGCAACCCAACATACAGCGAGATAAGTTGCGCCGCAACGCGTCCAGTTTTAGTTCAGCATTAAGTCAATGAAAGTCAAAAGTCAACAGAAGTCAAAGTTCATTGCGCCGCAACTGGGGCCGATTCTGGAAGATTTTTTAGGGAACTATATAAGCTTGCAAAAACATTCCTTAACCCTAACTTTTCACTTCCAACCGTCTTTGAAGACCTTTTTGGAGATATTTTCATCTATTGAAGCCTCTTTGAAGATTTCAAACACGATTGGATTTATTTCGTTATTTGCTTTCAATTCCTTGTATTCGGTAACGATGAATTCTATTATTTTGATTTGTTATTCCTATTTCAATATGAGTAGCTAATCACTTTATCATCCATCTTGATGAAGTGAAACAATATGTAAGGATTGCACTATTTTATTAATTCAAAGTTGATTTCAATTATCGTTGTGTCGAGATCTTGATGAATTGATTCTTTATTAATTATTTTTGTGATGTTGGTGATATATATGTTCTTCGTTAGTGGTACTAGTTGAACATGTATGTGATTTCAATTAATTATCTATAATCAATTGTCACTAGTTCATGGTATGATAGTGAATGTCATTCTAATAAAAGGAATCATTTTGTCAACGTGTTGATTAACGGTTGGTGGTACCACGTTATCTCACATAGATACAATTGTTAATTCGATAGTCAAATAAACTAGTTGGTTAGGGAAATTGTTTTAAGCATTGGTGGTACCGGCTTTTACAAAGGAACTAATTAATTAGGTGATTGAAATGATTTTACAAACGTTGGTGGTACCAGTTTGTGTCTTTGTTTTGTCACGATTATCTTTGTCAACTTAATCGAATTTGAACTTCATTTATGTGCAATCCGAATGTGTTGTTGAGCGAATTCAAGATGGATGACCTTTTAATATTATTGTCATAAAAATCATTTTTACTTTCGTCTTCCGACGAACCCTGCCCCGGTCATACCGGATTCTTTTCGATTAATCTTTCGGGATTACTAACTTATTTTCTAACTATTTGCAAAGTGACAATTCGGTCACAAAACCCCCTCTTTACTTGAACTACTTTATTTTAACAATTGCTTTACTTAGTCCTTGTGATCGACCTCGATTTACCAAGTTTACTATACTGCATACGATCAGGTTCACTGCCTGTGAGTGTGTTGTAGTCAGTCTTTTGGTAGTTCGTGTTTATAAATTTTATTACTCGATTTTACACATCACTAGTTGACATGGGTCTCAAACTAGTAATCCTCCAGCCCGTGCTAACCCATGTGGGTCGGCGACGGTGTTATCGTGTGGTCTGAAAGAACTCGTGCCCTCAAACAACTTACAATGCTAACACCCTCAGAATTGAACCATTGTTAACTTTTTGTACCGTAGTTAGACTATTTATTTTCATCAACAACTCCTAATATTTTTGAACTTGCTAAATTAAAAAATTGCATACACCAAAATAAAACCAATTGAAACCATTGATGTCAGCCCAAGTAGCCTTGACTTGTACTGACCACATCCTTCTTCATATCTAACACTTCAGTCCTCCCTGATAACCCTTTTCCAATTGTGCAATTTATTGTACAAACAATATCTTTTCTTATAGATTATTTGATTTTATCAAGATCATCTTAGTAGAAGTGTTATTATGAATACTTTTTATAAAAAATGTATCATTATATGGCATTACTTTTTTAATTCATGAAAAGCTAGGGGCCAACTTAGTTTTCACAATCATATCATAATGTTTTATGCTCAATATCAGACTTGCCGATGTACCCCTCCGAATAAGTCATACGAAGGACATGTAGCACGAAGCACTCTTACGAAGGGCACAAGCCCGGAGGTGTTTAACCTGGCCGAATAGTTAAAAGATTAACACAAATCCTTTCCAAAGATAAACATACTCTTTCCTAGCCTTCTCCTTCAAGAAACCTCCTCCTATAAAAGGAGGAGGATTTCCCCACAAACGGGAGACACTCATACGATCACCGATCGAAATAAAACCCTAACTAAAGTCGAACAAGCTTCGACATTCACATCAAACAACTCTAGTTGGCGTAAAGGAACACCGTTCCTACCTTCGGGGAATCGCCAACAAAACCTAAAACCCTTTAGGGTTCATCATACGTTCTACAAAGCCTCTCGACGCGGTTTGGTGCACAATCATTTGGCGCCATCCGTGGGACCTCATACAAGAAACCCACCATCAAACCACCACACCGATTCACTAAAACCATGTCGAGCGCAGGTCCAGAAACCCCACTAAGCGCGGCCGCCTCCCAACCGGCTGGAGTCTCATCCCCATCATTCAGCACTCCGGAGAATGGGACTCAAAGCCAACCAGAGTTTGCGGCGGCCTCCCAATCACCATTCGGCTTGAACCATACCTACCGCCCAGATCCTTCTATACTTTATCATAGACGGAATAATAGGGCAGAATCTTCAAGACGAGCAGAACTAATTAACGAAGAGCAGCTATTGGGGAACAGAGATCTACTCGAAGAAGCCCTTAGGTATGTCAATAGACAGCGAGCGGCGGGAAGAACACTGAACTTTGAAGACGAAACCGACGAAGAATGGGAGGTGGAGGACCAAGATGGAAGACCAACAGGGAACAACGCACGCAACGTCCAAAGCCCGGACGTTGCTCCTAGATCACAACGAAGGGCTTCAGGACTCACGGGCGATGCGGGTCTTAACTTTCCTGACTTGACGAGAACCCCAAGGTCCCGGGGAGGAACTAATAATGTTCCAGGAGCCCCGATTGTTACGGATTCCACGATAACTACCCCTCAGGGGATTCCTCGTCCATATGACTACTATCCATACTGGGGAATGCCGCCTCCGATGCCTCAAGGATACGGTCCCGTACCTCCGGGGTACCCCCAAAACTACCCCACGACCCAATCTCAGTTCTCTGAAACGGCTGGACTAGGACCTCATCCGTTTTACCCCCCGTGGTATGCCCCCTACGGAGGATACCCTTGGGGAACCAATGTCTCTTCGGCAGCAACACTTAACGTGGGAGGAGTAAACGTAGGTCAAGAACAGCCCTTCCCCCTTGAAGACGAATCTAATATTTCACCTCTGGCTGAATGGATACAAAAGTACCCATTACCTAAAAATATGAAGTGTCCATCCCATCTAGGAACGTACGAAGGAAAGACTGATCCCGATGACTTCCTACAGTTATTCAGAGGAGCAGCAGCAATGCAACAATGGAATGACCCGGTAGCCTGCAGGGCCTTCGGCTGGGTACTCAAAAGTGATGCTAGAGAATGGTTTAACAATCTCCCGAAGGGATCAATCACGGGTTTCTCTGATCTGAAAGAAAAATTTCGAGCACACTTCAGCCAGCAAAAGAAGCATAGAAAGACACATATCGCAGCCCACAATATCAAGCAAGGAACAGAGGAAGGCACGAGAGCCTTCATAAATAGGTACACCAATGAAACTCAGGAGATACCTACCTTGCCAGAATCCCAAAGGATATCAGGCCTCATTCATGGATGCCGAAGCCGAGCCCTAATCGGACATCTGGTAGAAAAACTCCCGTAGACTTTCAAAGATACGAAGGCCAAGGCATACGCATGGCTAGATGCTGGGATACAGCTGCCAATAGCATCGGAGGACCAACACAAGATGGGGAGTCCTCCGGAGGTAAAAGGAAACAAAATTCATTTAACAACAAAGATAGTCGGATCAGGTATTCCCCATATAGCAAGGAAGACAAGGGTAAAGAAAGGCCAATCCTTCCAGAACTTACCAAGACCCCAAGGGCGATCCTGGCAACAGAAAAGGTAGCAAAGACCTTCGCACCCCCTCCGAAGCTCAGTAACAAAAACAAAAAGAATTATGATGAGTACTGCGAATTTCACTGTGATCACGGTCATGACACTAATGACTGTATCAACTTAAGAAAGGCCATAAGCAAAGCTATAAAGGAGGGAGAGCTAGGTCACCTGCTAGTGGAAATTCGGCAGAACGCTAAAGTAAAGGACGAAGAGGGTAGTCAAGAGAGGAACAAAGCTCCGGAACAAACAATATTCATGATTCATAAAGAAAACAATGAATCATCGGATACCGAAGGCTCCCTGGGAAGCGAAGAATCAACCTCAGATCCAGACAAACCTTCACAGACCTATGACCCAGAGGAATCCACTGGATCCTTTGGGACAAACAAAGATGGTAACTAAAGGAAATATGGAAAAAAGCACAATGTGCTTGGATTGCTTCGTAGCCTTTATTTTCTCACAAAAGTGATAAATGTAATAGGTTGCACCGCTTAGACGAATAAATAGCAATCCCATTAGGAATTTATGTAATCACAACGTGATTAATGAAATTTTTTAGCTTTTTAGGTCACACAGTGATCTCCTATTTACTATACATACGAAGGGTCGCTCCCTATCGTATTTTTACCATGTACGTACAAATCAATCCACTAAAGACATGCTACTAAGGCCACAAATGTATGTTCAAAGGGACGCCTACATAACATAAGAGCCTAATCGTAAGTAAAACCTTTACTACGAAGCATGCAAACAAAATAAGACATGGAAATCTCGAAGGAAATCACCTTCGTAACCATGCACAGAATGTGAGACACAAAACAATCGAACGGGAATACCCTCGACACTGTGCAAGATACCCTACAATTTATGCTTTAAAAGAAGATCATCTAGACCTTCGAAAAAGCTAAACAAAAAAAATGATGAGACCTTAGCAAAGGTCACACATTCCAAAGTAACAAAATATAAAATGGCCCACACGAACCATTTTTTCCTAACATATTAACCTGCATATCACGCAGGATCAAAAATCAAGAAGTCTCCGAGACCATACAAATAATACGAAATAAAATTGTCTTAAGGCCATAGGCCGAATATCACAGTTTTATAAAAGGATTATGAAGGGGGAACTGCATCATCAGTTGAAACTCCTTGATTCATCGGTGAAGCTGGAGGCACTACAGGAGGAACACATGAACCCATGTTTGTAGAATCAGATGTCGAAACAGGATCAATCTTATCAGGGACAATGTGCATCAGAGTATTATACGAAGCAGCAGGATCCGAGGTCAACTTGTCAATGAAAGGGAAATCTGCATTCTTGTAACTGGCCACAGCTTGCTCAATAGCCTCAGTCGTATTGGCTTTGTAATCTGAGCAAGAAGCCAAATCTATTTTCCCTTCATCACTCAACCTCTTTAAGGTAAGAGACCTCTCATCATCCCTGTTCGCTGAAATCACTGCTGCAACAAGCTTCCCAAACTCATCGTTGTCCACCAAAGCCCTGCAAGCATAAGGGATCACATCGGTTATTAATCCAGCACGTTCCACAATATGCTCCTGCTCCAGCTTGGACAGATCAGATGACACCTCCCTCTCCAAGTTCAGGTTCAAGACAGAGTTGGTTAATTTTTGCTTCAGATCAACAATCTCATCCTCTCGAATCTTCAAACCCACTTCAGCCTCCTGCAGCTTTCTTTTTAAACATGAAACTTCACTTGATTGATTCTTGATATCATCAACGGACTTCTTCAATTTCTCACACTCTTGATTCTTCACACTCAACTGCTCCAACAGATCTTCAACACGAGAACAAGTAGCCCTCAGACGCTCCTCTACAACCAAATTCATCTTGCTTTGACAATCGGCATGCTTGTTATACGATCGAAGGAAATCTAAATCCTTCATGTTACGAAGGACATCAAGAGGGATATCTTCTTCGTCAATGAAAGCCTTCGATGGTGAATCAGCTGCACGGTCAAATACAGCATATGCTGCACAGAGTCAAAAGTAAAAAACAAAAAGAGAAAGAAAGAGGAAGTATAAATAGAAGAAAAAATAAGGGCAAAATAGTGTCACGAACCTTTCAATTTGCTTTTCTTTTCTTCAACGGAGGGCCGGAAGAGGGCCCAGTTCCTCTCTTATTACGAAGACGAGAGGCAATACCGACCTCCGGAGCCTTCCAATCACTTGCCTTAGAACCAGTAATCTCCACCTCATCATCCTCTCCGGCAACAGGAGTCGCCTCCTCCTTGGAAGGACCTACATCCCTAGGGGGAAATAACCCAATACCTCCTGCGGGGACACCGCTTGTCGTTCCTCCTGGGGCAGCAACAGGAATAGATTGAGGACTAGGAGCAGCCTCAGAAAATGACTGCGTAACATCCTGACCACCCTTCCTCACAAAATCCATAAAACTCATATCTACAAAAAGAAGAAGAATAAACGAAGTCAACAAATGGATAACGAAGAAGAAGCATAAGTAGTAAGGCAAACATGTGCTTACCATCCATCTCCTCTTCCCCAGCTGGCAAAATGTCTATAATCCCCGCTTTGAAAAGAACACTATCAGGGTACGCTAACACAACTAAACGATTTTCACTGATTTTCCTAAACAGAGGGCTCGAATCTTCCTCAGATGGGATGGGGTCAACGCACTTCTTCACATTCTCTAATACCCCCCTATCTACTAAGACACCAAATACATGGGGGATCAATGTGTCGCTCATAAAAACAAAGCGATCCTTCCAGTCCCTGATGGTTACTCCTCCCTTCTCAAAACAACCAGCATTGTTCGGTCTGTTCTGGATAGTAACCCAATCACCAGTATCACAGATATTCGCAAACTTCCTGAACAAATCAACAGTAGGTTCACCGCCATACGCGCGACACATAACCTCAAAGGCCATAATCTTCCCATGACCTTGAGGATGCCATCGCGACAAATGGTTCCCATAGTGACTAAGCACGCTAAGGAAGAACGGAGAGAAAGGATACCTAACATTGCCAAGCACGAAGGAATCTAAATATATACCGACAAAACCATCAGGGGGAGTTATTATGCTTTGCTTCTTCCCAAGCAAACGAAAAGACCTAATTTTACCAGGGAAAAACCTATCGACGAAATCCCTAAGTTGATCAACCGTAATAGAAGAAAACGTCGATCTAATACCTATCTTCGCCATTACAACAATAAACAAAGCGAAGGAATATGAAAAATACCTGGTATAATGGCTGGATTAGTCAGAAGAAAAAGCAGAGAGAACGACGAACAATGGAGGGAAAAAAGAAAAGTAAAGGGAAGAGAAGAAGTATTTATGGGGCTTATGAAGCACGTTTTCCAAAGCAAGTAATTAGCCGCCCACTTGTTGCAATTACTACATGCAACCACCTACCCATGTAAATTTTCATTCCCGCTCCCTGCAGAATGAGTCACCGACCTTCGCACCCTGAAAACTAAGGAAATGTACAAATATGGTCCTTCGAGGTAATTTCCTCAGGGATAAAAGACGGTTGACACTACGATAAAGATTACATGAACAAATGATCTACTTTATCTTGCCAAAGAAAATATTCTGGCTTTCGAAGATGTTATGGAAAAGGGTGCAGAGATCCTGGGCATAAGTCTAAAATCATAGCCCAAGCAGTCTATTATATTAGACTGTGGGGCTTGACGATGTACCCCTCCGAATAAGCCATACGAAGGACATGTAGCACGAAGCACTCTTACTAAGGGCACAAGCCCGGAGGTGTTTAACCCGACCGAATAGTTAAAAGATTAACACAAATCCTTTCCAAAGATAAACATACTCTTGCCTAGTCCGGAATATTCTAGGGTATCCTCCTAAAGAAACTAGATCGGATAAACATGGCAAGAAGAGTTTGATTCAAAGAAGGAAAGGGGAAAACCCTAGCCTTCTCCTCCAAGAAACCTCCTCCTATAAAAGGAGGAGGATTTCCCCACAAACGGAAGACACTCATACGATCACCGATCGAAATAAAACCCTAACTAAAGTCGAACAAGCTTCGACATTCACATCAAACAACTCTAGTTGGCGTAAAGGAACACCGTTCCTACCTTCGGGGAATCGCCAACAAAACCTAAAACCCTTTAGGGTTCATCATACGTTCTACAAAACCTCTCGACGCGGTTTGGTGCATAATCAAGACTGTATGACTATTATCTATGGTGTAGAGGTTTTACATGTAACATGCCTTTCGAACTTATGATTTTATGATATCATATATATCATAAAATAAGTTCTTAAGTAAACCAATAACTTTTTGAAATTACTTTGAAAATAGTTGGCACTCTTAAAAAAATACATTAATAAACGTTAGCTCCGACTATTTGCTAAATACTTTTACATAAACGAATACTCCAACTACAAATTATAAACAAAAGCTTCCGCTCCAACTATTACTAACCAGCTTTACCCATCAATATATACATAGAAACATCTCCGTTTTCTATCATCCAAAATTGTTTCTAAGGGTGTTGGCATCACCTGGATTAAAGATGCGGCGTTGGTGGTGACCACGCGTGGAACACCGCCGCCGATGGGTGTCCACGCGTGGGTGGTCGGATTTGGGTGGAAGTTCCACTCGCGTGGAAGGTGAGGCAAAATGGACCGTTTGAAGTTTTTGACCCTTTGAGATTTACTTTTTTTTTATCCCCATTTTTCTATTTAAACACTCTTTTACACTCACCCATTCATTCATACATACACATTCATGTATGGCATTACTTTTTTTAATTCATGAAAAGCTAGGGGCCAACTTAGTTTTCACAATCATATCATATTGTTTTATGCTCAATATCAGACTGTATGACTATTATCTATGGTGTAGAGGTTTTACATGTAAAATGCCTTTCGAACTTATGATTTTATGATATCATATATATCATAAAATAAGTTCTTAAGTAAACCAATAACTTTTTGAATTACTTTGAAAATAGTTGGCACTCTTAAAAAAATACATTAATAAACGTTAGCTCCGACTATTTGCTAAATACTTTTACATAAACGAATACTCCAACTACAAATTATAAACAAAAGCTTCCGCTCCAACTATTACTAACCAGCTTTACCCATCAATATATACATAGAAACATCTCCGTTTTCTATCATCCAAAATTGTTTCTAAGGGTGTTGGCATCACCTGGATTAAAGACGCGGCGTTGGTGGTGACCACGCGTGGAACACCGCCGCCGATGGGTGTCCACGCGTGGGTGGTCGGATTTGGGTGGAAGTTCCACTCGCCTGGAAGGTGAGGCAAAATGGACCGTTTGAAGTTTTTGACCGTTTGAGATTTACTTTTTTTTAGCCCCCTTTTTCTATTTAAACACTCTTTTACATTCACCCATTCATTCATACATACACATTCATATTCACACATTCATATTTACACACATTTACCTATTCATTTATCCATACTTTTCACTTCAAACATGGCAAACAACAACCAAAATATGACTCTGCGGGATGTTAAAATGGCGAGGCAAACCCACATGAATAACGACGACACACACTGATCTGTAGTAAACAACGTCATTCAGAGCGTGTCTGACAACAAGGCGGCTTACAAAGCCGAGATCGACAGACTTGAAGCTCCTAATCGGGTTCGTAACGCCAACGAAAATGAGTATGTTGTATATCTTCGTCAGAAGATGGATTGGCTGGATCAAGTTATTTTCCAGCTTACCACCGCCTCTACGACTTTGACATCCACGCTAGACCACGGGCTGTTCTGGCAAGGCAGTGTCGGAGGTGGTCAGTATGTAGATTACTATACTGACCCGGGGGAGGAGTACGTATCTCCTCAACCCGGCGACGCTGTCGGGTCTCCTGAACCCTACCGATACATTCATCGAAACGACGGCGACAGTACTGTGGACTCGGACTATTCCGAGTGTTAGGATTACGTATTTTAATATTATGTAATGTTTTATTATGTTTTATTTAGTATTGTGTAATGTTTTATTATGTTTTATTTAGTATTGTGTAATGTTTTTTATGTTTTTTTAGTATTATGTAATGGTTTTATGTTTAATAAAATTTAGTTTTAAAAATAAAAAATAAAATGGCGATGAGTGGTGGGTGAGTGGTGACAATGCCAACAAAATTTGGGTGAATGATGAATTTGAAGTGGCATAATATGATTAGTTGGAATGAGTGATGGGTGAGTGGTGGGTGGTGATGATGCCAACACCCTAAGTAAATTTGAATGGTGGGTCACGAGTGAAGAAAATAATAATAATGTGGTAGAAATGGCAATCATTGACCATCACATGGCTCTTGCTTCGGCGCCGTTTGGTATCACTACCATTAATTAGTGGTGTAAAATCTTGTTTGATACGCAAATGAATACAACAACGTGTTATTTTGTTGGTGATTCTTGAGTCACCAATTAAAATAAAATTTGCATTTTCAGGTATACTTTTAACTTTGAGAGAATATTGTGTGGATTAGTAGTTTTAAGGCCTACTTGCACACTTCATTTTTCTTAACAAACACTTTTTATATACTAAAAGAAAAAAACTGTTTATATACTAAATATAGATCTATACTTAGCGTATAAAATTCTAACCGTAATTAATGTTATTTAAACATCGTCTAAACACTGTATGGACAATTAATTACGGTAAAAGCTAGCATAAGCATATACACAACCTACAAGAAGTATTTATTTAGACTAGTATGGTACTCGCGTAATGCGGCGGTACTTATGGTGACGACGGTGTGGCGATAGGGGTGACTGTTGGTGATAGAGGCGGCGTCGAGTGGTGTAGATAATTGATGTAAAAAGGTTAATGAAGATATTTTAAAAGATTAAGGACTGATAGTGTAAATTAATCATTAAGGACATTTTAAATAATCCTCCATGTAACTTTCAACAGTAGCTTCAGTGACATTGGCGAAGGTATGTCTTAACTTCGTTCCAATTGATTTCAACAAGAAAGCTGTATTTTTTATAGGTAGCATTAACAACATTTTCTTTCAACTAATGATCGATTAAATATGCAGCCACCATAATCAAAAACGGATATAACTTAACACAAACACAACACTATATAATAGAATAGATTTTAGCATGTTAAATGGATTCAAGTCATAAACGGGTCAATAAGCGTTAACCTATTGAACATGTTCAAACACTCAAGTTTCACGAATATCGTTTATCATGTTACTAGTGTTGTAACTTGTAACGTGTTTGAGTTAAGATTCAACACATCGACTTATTTTTGTTAATTGTGTAGTGTTTATGTTTAGTTATATGAAATTACCACCCATTAATCCGGATATGAACGCAACATTTGTGGTGGATAACATTGTATTGTAATGATGATTAAAATTCATATAACTTAAGTAAATGAACTCCACGTCACTACATGTACACATTAAATTATATATGTCGCGTTATCCAATATAGAACAAAAGATTAACATCTAACATAAATGTCTTTCAGGTAATGTCAAAAGAAGTTTTCAAACCAAAAATCATGGTGATCCGGAAAGTTAAAGATAGTTTAAATTAAAGAAATTCTTGAATATATCATTACAAATGGTAAACAAATTAATTTAAAAGGCTTATCATTAAAAGGATAACAATATAAGCATGGTACCCGCGCAATGCGACGGCGGTGGCGGCGACGGCGGTCTAGTTGTTTCGGTGAGTGGTGGTGATGACAGCGACTATTGGTGTCGAGTGGCGTAAATAGATATAAAGGTGATACTGAAAATATTTTAGAAGATAAGGACTTAGAGTGTAAATTATCAAGATAAGGGTTTAAAGTTGTAAATGAATTCATTAAGAGTAAATTATTTGGTAATCTCTAATTACACTTTCGGTAGGAGGTGTTTATGAAGGACAATTTCATACTTTTGCATTAACTATTGTGTAATACTTTATAAAAGTGAGGGTGAGATAATTATTATAAAGTAGAGAAATATAGATAGATAATCTAATTTACTAAAACTCTTCACACCAAGGAATTGCACCATTTTGAAATAAAATTGCACTACGTGAGATAAGCGAACTCGTATCTCGAGTTACCCCTAGTTATAGAGTAGTTAAAAGTTGAACAAGCTATCCAATCCACACACAAAAACGTCTAACGTGTATGTGGTTTTGGCAGGTTTTTAAGAAATATCTAATGTTATTCTGGTTACACAATTACATGTCTTTACAACTTGAGAAATTTGAAACATATATTTTTTTTTTTGGTGTGTATAATTGAATAAAAAACAACTTGAACCCAAAATGCTTTTCGTGATTAACAAATATTGGTTTATGTTCTTGTTTGTATATAAATTGACTAGGTATGCGACACAAAACTAATGGACGATTGTACATATCTCTCTTTTGTCCTTGATGACTCCTTCAAAGATTGCTTTTAGATTACGAGTTGCTTTTAAAATACCAATAAATTATTTAGTGATTATGAATTTGAATACAGTGATCCAACCTATAGTTTTTAACTCTAAAAAGCCCAAATAGAATAAAATTCATCTCATGCATATTTTTTTGAAAGGTGAATTTCAATGGAAACTTCGTGTCGCGATTCGACAGCAGGAGGTCTAGCATACGTTGTCTTAACCGGGTACGCGCTAGAGAGCTCATTCGAAGTAGAAATGCCTATTTCAAATACCCGATGGGGGAAAACCCCCTACTAACCCGCCCGAAGGCACGGCGATTAATAGGGGTAAACCCTGCCCCTTCAGACTTGAACCTGAGAATACCCAAGTCAAGCCATCATAAAGGGACTTAATTCCTATGTCCTTTCCAAGGCTTGAACACAAGACCTCATGCAAGGGGGATGATCTTTCAACCATTGAGCAAAAGCCCAAGGACTCATCTCATGCATATAATCTGGAAAAAACTTATATCCTATGACCTACTAGCTAGTGAATATAATATTCTACAGTTCAATTTCTGATCATCTTGAATCTTTAATCTTTAGGATAATATTAAATAATTATTTAATATATAAATGTCGGGTATGTAAGACATGTAGCTTACAAGAGTTTGTTTGAGTTTATATATTTGAAAGAGCAAGTTTACAAGCTTTATTTAACACACATTAACTTTTAATAAGTTATAGAAATTAACTTGGAAATATGAAAACTTAAATTATCTAAATATCCACTTAAGTAATAGTACGTGATATTTCATATCTTGAGTTATATATCATTTTATAGTTATAAGCTTAGTTACATCATTTTTTTTACCATCATCTACAAGTTACAAAATGACTAAAGGACTTTTATATAGCATATTTCATGTGACAAAGATATAAGGAAAAGGAGATACAATAAATAAGGCACAGGGTATCCCCACCAGAAAACAGGGTACCCCCACCAGGGTATTAGCGGCGACGTCGCCGCTAATGGTGGGGCCCCGACCTAATTTGTTACCATGCCTGACGACGCTTGTTCCCGAGGTGCCACGTAGCACGTATTAGCGGCGACGTCGCCGCTAATACTGGCTACGTGGCACCTCGGGAACAAGCGTCGTCAGGCACTGACGATGGCCGTCCCCGAGCGCCACGTGTCACGTATTAGCGGCGACGTCGCCGCTAATACGTGCTACGTGGCCACGTAGCACGTATTAGCGGCGACGTCGCCGCTAATACGTGCTACGTGGCACCACACGTGGCACCTCGGCGAGGGCCACGTGTCACGTATTAGCGGCGACGTCGCCGCTAATACGTGACACGTGGCACTGGTGATTTTTGGAGGTTTGTGTATGATAATTCTATATATTTAGTACGAATGGTAGCCTGGTGAACTTATATTCAAAACTTTCAACTTACTCTTAACATTTGAACTTATATTGGTACTAGAATTATCTATATTTTGTTTTCAAACTGCAGGCTACCATTCTTTCGCACAAGTATATAATAAGACAACTCGTTTTCAAAGCTGCTCGCACAGGTATATTTCGAACGATACATGCATAAGTATATTATGAATATAGATATATATATATAGTATGTATATCATAAATAGTTAATGAAGTACATGTTTACTTGTTTACTTGAATTGTTTAAGATGGATAGTTTTGAAGATATTTGGGCAGACCCAGAAAACGTACGTATTGAAGTTCCCGATGATGAGTTTGAGTCACCTGATGTAGACGGTCAATTTGACTGCGAACCTGGAGACTTAGAAACCGAGGAGGTGTTCCCTTCCGTCGAAGAATTGACGGAGTGGGCAAAAAGAACAGCACTGGAGTTTGGTTATGTTCTAGTCACACGGCGGTCGAACAAAAACTCGTTAAAGGTGGTCAATAAGGTGACACTAATATGTCACCACGGTGGACCACGCGATAAAAGGTTAACTGGGCCACCCAAACGGTCCAACAAGATAGGGTGTCCCTTTACTTTGGAAGGCCGCCCCGGTATGATGGTGGTTGGAGGGTAACTGTCAAGGACTGGAAACACAATCATGATCCAGCTACTGATCTGCACGGGAATGCATACGCGAGACGGATGACGGAGGAAGAAAAGCAATATGTGGGAAACCTATCGGATCGCGGTATGTTCCCACGCCAGATCCTGGTTAACCTGAAAAATGAATTTCCAGGAAACCTAACTCGAAGAGGAGACATTACCAACTTTCTGAAATCGAGACGGAGGGCGGGCCAAGCAGGACATACACCAATGCAGGTACAAACATCATATTAGTGATTACGTACTCCGTTGTTGGAAGTGACTTATTTACTATATCTTGTTCACATGTCGCAGGTTATGTTCTCACTGCTGCAAGAGAAAAACTACTTTTACCAGTTGACTACAAATAGTAAAAATGGACGGTTGGAAAACCTCTTTTTTATGCATCCAACATCAATGACCCTATGGCGCGCATTTCCCTGGGTTATTGAAATAGACTCCACGTACAAAACCAACGTGTACAACATGCCGCTTGTTGAGATTGTCGGCGTCACTTCAACGGGCCGGACCTTCAGTTTAGCATATGCTTTTATCGTAAACGAGCAGGAGGCGAATTATAAATGGGTGTTACAATGTCTGAAGTCCACCCTTGTTGAAGGCTTAACTGTTCGTGTGGTTTTAACTGACAGGGAGCTGGCCCTGATGAGAGCATTGAAGGTTGTTATGCCGCAAGCGAAACACCTGTTGTGTAGGTACCACATATGGCAAAACATAACCAAACACTGCGAACCGGCATTGCGGGTGAAGAAAGATGTTAACATCTTTATGCTTAACGTGTGGTGGAAAAGAGTCTATGAATCTCGGACTCTTGACGAGTTTAAAGCATACGAGAAGGAGTTAAAGAAAAAATTGGGAGCTTATCCAGGTGTCTACAAGTACCTCAACGATAATTGGTTGTCCCCGTACCGAGAGCATTTTGTGTCATGTTGGGTGGATGAACATCTCAACTATCAGAACCACACCACAAACAGAGTCGAGGCCGGCTACCATGTGCCTGCAAGATTGCCGAGTACATGCACCGTGGTTAGTATGTTTTAATATATATTTTTTTAATCATACCAACATAATGTCGTATACTTATTGATATATAAAAATGCAGAGACTCGTATTCAGCCGCATGTAATAGACCCGTTTTGGAGAAAGCTTGACTTAACACCATCGACATGTCTAAAAGAGGAAGACGATGTAGAAGATGTCCATGAAGTCGTAGGTGATCTTACAACTTTCTTGGTGGAGCAACCCAAGGCCCAACGGAAACATTGGTTGTCTAAGATAAAGGATATGTTTAAGCCGGGTAAGTCACAGGTGAAAGATCCCATTGTTCAGAAGAGCACACGTGGAAGACCGGTCGGGTCGAAACAAAAGCCGCCAAAGGTAGACCAAACACATCATAAGCTTAATTAGTGATTTAATAAAATTTATAAAACTAAGTGATTTTAAGTAATTGTTTTATTTTATTGGTCTAGGTGCCCGATCTTAACAAAAAGCCACCTGGGCTTCGGAAATCTAAGTCCAGTCGCCCAAGGACTGAAGAGGTGCCAGATCTGAATAGCCCGCCACCTGTGCAGCCCGCCAGACAAAGTGAGTACGCGCCCACCAAATCACGGTATGATGACCCGCAGGGTGCGCGACACAGTATGTACGAGCCGTCCCAATCATGTCGTCTCCCCGAGACACGAAACTTATTCGGGGAGACGACCCAATCCGAATGGGTAAAGGATAATCTAGGCTTTTTCGGAAACCTCTTCCCATATCCAGGTCTTGAGAATATATATACATTCGGGGACCCGTCCCAATCCTATGGGGTCCAAAATTTATATGGCTGGGGGGAACCATCCCAATCATATGCGGTCCAATCTGAGCAGCCATATGCCAAGTCAAAGTCAGAGCCAGATTCAGAGGCAAAGTCAGACACCAGTTGGGTTGGGTATATTGCGGAACCGCTTAACGCCAGACTGTCCCGAAACATCGCATGGGTACTAGAAGAGCTGCCAACGTACATTCGACCTTACGTTGTCGGCGCACAGAATGTCAAAGGGGATGGTAGTTGTGGATTTCGAGCTACCGCGGTAGCTTTGGGGCTAGATGAGGATTACGGTTCGGAGTGGGTTCGTACGCAAATGCTAGAGGAGTTTGAATCTGACCGCGAAGGGTACATGCGAATGTATGGGCCCGAGGGCAAACGCATATTAGAGGCGTTGCAAACCTCTTATTATAAAAAATGGCGTCCCAAGGACCATTGGATGAGTAAAGTGTTTTTCCATATCCTCCTGGCCAATAAGCTAGGTATAATAATCAACTGCATCAGCTTACGTGACGCCCGAACAGTATTCCCGATGCATCATGGATTGGATCAATTAATGTTGGCTCAACCGATAACTATTGCTCTCGTAAATGAGGAGAGTCATTTTGTTGCAGTGGAATTAACAGGTGAGTACCCAATGGCTTACAAGAATCCAGAATGGTCATACTACGCAACCCCGCCTGCACGTGCGGTGGCATCAATGTACGCACATCGAGAACAAGCGTTTCAAGAATGGATGTATGCAAACTGCCCAAGAATACCACCTGGGCCTCCTATTGTTATAGATGATTAAATTCATTACAATAATAAATATTTTGTTTTATTTTTTGTTTTTATACATAAATATTTGTTTTCCAATAATATAAATTTTATCATTATTTATTATCTTATTTAACCGATATAAACTTTAATTAAAATAATACATAATCAAAATAAAGACATAATGTACATAATACATAGAAAACTTCAAAATAAAGAGGTTCATAAAAATTACAAACTAATCACTATCACTATCCAAGCGATGTGTGGGTAATGAGGCGGAACTAGACCCGGCCATGTCCCAAGGGCTCGGAGGGTTGAAGAATTGATCCACGTTAAACCACGGCTCCTGAGCTGGGGCCTCCAAAGGAGGGTCAACAATAGGCGGGAGGTCGACATTCAGTCCTCGTGTTCCTCTAACCAAACGCCCAACCCCGCGGGTATGTCCCGACCGGATCCCCAAAGCTTCCAAAAATGTCTGACTCGGCGGGGTGTTGGGCTGTTGGGAAAGTGCCTGGTGGGATTCAACAAGCCGGTCCTGTACCACATTAAATCATAAACAAATAAAAAAGTTAGTTTTAATTAATAAAAATTTACAAAAAATACAAACTTAAGTTAGTTACAAGAACTTACATAAATGGGAGGAACTCTTGCCTGCACCGTCCCATCGTGTAATGTGTGGGCCCGCAAAAAGAACTCAGGCGGGGGCTCCCGTTGCCCCTGATTACTACGCTGTATATACATTAATAAAAGTTATATATATGTATGTGTATCTCTCTCTATATATATATATACATATTTATTAATAAACCGTAAAAATAATAACTTACAGCGTATTCATATTCACGCTGAGCATATGACTGGCGACCGTGAGTACTGACAAGATTATCTTGTCCATGCCTGTTACTCGCGTTTCTTTGGGCAACAAGCATCCGGTGCTCCCTGGTCCAGTAATGCAGTAGATCCCTCCAGACAGCTTGAGGCATTCCATGCGGCGGAACACCTTCGAATTCCCCTAGTCTATCTAACCCACCCCTGTCGCTAAACCATTTCCCCTTGAATTTTGATTTTTTATCCCTGTAGTTCTTTTGGGCATCTTGACGAATCATGTTTTCAATAGCGACCCGTAAGGGGTGACCGTCTTCGTTATTTAGATACGGGTCCAAGTAGAACCGTCTCTGCAATTTTGTAGTAATAGTCAGCATCTACCCTAATTTTTTAATGACGTATTTAAATTATAAAATAAATTGTTTTAAACCTGGAGCCAGGGAATAAGTCCATCCCTGATGTGTGCGGGCACCTGATCCCACGAGTCGTAAGTATGCGGGACGGTAGCGACATATGTCCCCAAATAGCTCTTGTACCATTTGGAGGTGTCACCGATAGTCTGCCACCTGCTATTGGTGGGGTCTAGTCTAAGAGTTATAAGTCGTCCAGTCTTCTGAAACTCCCGCTCTAGTTCCTTGTTAGCAGCGGCAGCTCTCCCTGAGCTATTCCCTGCAAAGCAAAAATATAGAATAAATATACACGTATGGCAGTTTCATTTTTATAATTAACAACTTGAATGGCAGTTTCTTTTTCAAATTTATTACCCGTTTTCATCCTATTTTTTAGATAATGAATGTGGATATATATGATTGGTTCTTACTTGGTTTGTATTTTAAATTTGTTTGTATTTGAAGACTACCCTATATATATATATATATATATATATATATATATATATATATATAATATATATATATATATATATATATATATATTACATACATGTATATATACTTACCCCCGCTACGCTTGCAGCCCCATTGAGGATTCCACCCCCAATTTGGAGGGTCATTGCCACCATCTCCGCCATGAACAGCAGCCATTTTAACCTACATAAGTTATATACAAGTAATAAATCAATATAAACAATTATCAAGGTTTAAAATGACGCAAATGAAATATATGCATATTTTTTACACAAATCTTATTTCCAACTTGTTATTCCTAAAATTACCACAATTTTCTAACAATAATATTTCATTCATATACCTAATAACAACTACATTAACAATTACAATCATACCAAAACTGTTTTCTAACATAATACTAAAAATCATATTAACAATAAACATAAAATTTCTAACATTCATATAATTTATAATTATGATAACATAACATTTTTAAAACTAATTACAACTATAATAACTTTTCACATAATATATTAACAATTATATTATCAATAATGATAAACTACCAATAATTCTTAAAAATCATATAATTTCTAAAAATCATATCATTTTTAACTATAATATCATAACATTTCTATCACTAATTTCTAACAATCATATTAACAAAATGGTTTTTCTAACATAATATTAACAATAATATTAAGAATCATCATAAACTACCAATAATTCATAACAATCAAATCCTACAAATTTCTTTAAATCAAACTAACAAACCTAAAATTTCTAAATAAAATTATATAACATTTTTATAACTAATAATAACATATATTAAAAATAATAACAACAATACAAAAATAAATGAGTCTTAGTAAACATACAAAGAAAACGTCGGAAAAGTGGGTCGCCGGAAATGTCGCCGCTAATGCTAGTCGCCGCTAATAATTCGTCTGAAATTTTGTCCGGCCGGAATTTCGCCTGAAAAGTCGCCGGATAAATAACCTCGCCGGATTTTCGTCGTGAGCAAAAGCGTGGGTGGCTGGATTGTTGATATTCAGAGGGTGAGGGGATTGAGGGCCAGAATATGGACAACAATGGTGGATTGCCGGAGGAATTTTTTTTTTTTTGAGGAATGGTTCGTTTCGACTGGGAAGAAGATTGATGGGGAAGAAGATGGGTCTGGGGGAGCAGCCGCGTTTTAAAGGAAATATGGCACACTATTAGCGGCGACGTCGCCGCTAATAGTGTGGGGTCCAGGGCATTAAACTGGCTTTGTAGTCAACAACGTCAGTTGGGCCCCGCACTATTAGCGGCGACGTCGCCGCTAATAGTGTGGGGTCCAGGGCATTAAACTGGCTTTGTAGTCAACAACGTCAGTTGGGCCCCGCACTATTAGCGGCGACGTCGCCGCTAATAGTGTGGGGTCCAGGGCATTAAACTGGCTTTGTAGTCAACAACGTCAGTTGGGCCCCGCACTATTAGCGGCGACGTCGCCGCTAATAGTGTGGGGTCCAGGGCATTAAACTGGCTTTGTAGTCAACAACGTCAGTTGGGCCCCGCACTATTAGCGGCGACGTCGCCGCTAATAGTGTGGGGTCCAGGGCCTTAAACAGAATTTGTATTCTGCAAGATGTCAGTGGGCCCCCCACTATTAGCGGCGACGTCGCCGCTAATAGTGATGGTGGGGATACCCTTTTTGCCCCGGTGGTGTTACGCGCCCCGTATAATTAAATAATTGGCATAGTAACTGAAATTTACTTGATGTGCTAATCCAATCAGATTACTATTATTATTTTTATTTATTTTAGACGTAAGAATGAAGCAACGTGAACTTTTCAGAGGCACTAAAATATATTTTCATGCAATGTGATGACCAGAATATATTGACCCAAGCTATTATAGTCACCTGGTCCCATTCTCTTAATGAATGTATATATTAACAATAACAATGGTTATCATATAGCTTTTTCTATGAACAAGGTTATCATATAGCTTAAATTGTATCAAATGATCTTGGATCAATCAGTGTGCACATCTGCAAAACATATGGTTAGGAGGATTTGTTAAGATCACGGGTCTCCATTGCGAACCTAGCCTGCGGTACTCCATAGTGACTGGATATTTGCCTGAAGTCATCTTTATGAGGTGGACAATGACTGGTGACTAGATGACCCTTAGGGTCAAGGCTGTTTTCATCAATCTAAATATTGTCAAGTTATAGCTTAAACTGCATAGTCTAATGTAAATATTGTAGATAGGGGGAGGGTATGGCTCATCTATACAACAATGGTGGTTGGTTGTCAAGATGCTTATGATCCTTTCTTCTTTCTTTTGGGAATGTCTTCAGTGTAGAAGCTCCTTCTGAGCTAGCTCCTTCAAGAGCTTCTAGCTCATATGAGCTAACGTCGCTCCTGGTATCCCTTTCTAGGATTGTTTTAGTATGCTCTGCGTCTGCAGCCTTAGTTGTTGATCTCTCGCATCAGAAAACCAATCTTACAAGGGTTTATCAGACTGGTCCGATACGACGGATTCTTATTGAGTCGGTAGAAAGCTTGTTGTGTGCGCAGTGAGGCAAGAGGCCGTGGTAAGTCGCGATTTGGAACGAGCTTGGAAATCTCAATAAGTGTTGCTGCAAGTATCTAAACCCAGTTATGAACACAGATAACCGTCTATCCCGCTCATCTTCTTTTTCTAGTTTCCGCCGCTCCTCTTCTTCCAGAATTGATCAGCCGTATGATATCTCATACTTATCTGATGATTCTAGGATTCCCCTCACAAAAGTCCCGATTGTTAATCCTTACGCCGTTTTCTCTAAACCACAAAAAAAACTTCACAAAAATAGCCAGAAACATTATAAGTCCTCCGGCGAACTCAGGTGCTAGGGAGATTGTTCAAACATCTAATTTCAATTCACACCAACTCCCAGCAACAACCTCCGAACACCTTGTAACCATTGAATTACCCCCAGATCTACCAAGAATCGGTCTTAACCATGGTTACACCCACATCCACTTTGGTGCAGTAAAGCTTGCACTCACCTTCCATGGTAGAAAAGGGCTACCAGCGTTCTCCCGTATAGCTTTGGTTGACACTAGGTTCAAGGAATACCAACACGCATGTATTGGTACAATCCAAACAACCTTAAATGCTGGAACAGTCTTCGTGACTTTCTATCCCAACTTCAATATGCCACTCAATGACCCTTCATTGATGACAGCCTTGAAAGCTCAGATTCAAATAGGTGGAACCCCACAAGTTAACACCTTTCAGGCCACGTTTCATTATCAGATGGCATACAGAGTCCAAAATCATTGTTTGGACATTATGGTACCTGGTCAAGACAACTCTGGTGATGCACTACTCATAGATGTGGATTCCAATGCTACACCAACATGCACATACGTTCCTAAGAAGTTATCCAGGGAAGAGCTTATAAAGCTACTCCCAGAAAAATGGATCACTAATTATGAACAGATCCATCAAACAGCACCGGTCCAAACTACAACAACTACGGATTTGTCCGACATCATGACGGTCTTGTTGAAGTTAAGTTTGCAACTCAAGATCGAAGGGATGTGTTCCCCTCGATAAATATGATCCAACCGGTTGAAATACCCAATGATGATACACACTTCCCTTTTGATGTGTGTAACTGCAAGGTATGCTTAGATGAGGCAGATCTAGTAAAATATGATGAAGACATTCCCAAAAGAAAGAAGAAAGGATCACAAGCATCTCTAAAAAAGAGGTATGAAGCTGGAGACCCTACTATTGGTCTTCTTGGTGAACCATCTGGAAAATTTGACTATTATGTCTCATATGAAGATTCACCGCCTAAACCTTCATCAACCACAAAGCCAGAGATCCAACCAGATCTAAATTGGAAAGAATGATTTATCATTACCCCATCCCCAACATCCTCAGAATACCAAACAGAATTCCCACCGTTATCCTCCTTTGAAAATCCTCAACAAAAAAACAAACACAGCTGGAAAGTCCAAACTCCAAATGTTATTGGTCCCAGTGGTGTCACTAATACCATCTCTCCTGCTGAAGCCACATTAAACTGGCAAAGTGAAAACGATGTTGCTCAAAACAAGGCCCTTCAGACAATCATTACCCAACAACAGATGGCCTCACAAGAACAACAAGTAATACTAACGAGAGTACAAGGCTTAGAGAGAATCATTTATGATCCCAAGTCCAAAATTCTTGAGGTTCATAGTGAGCTCCTTGAAATGGTTAAGGACATCCCGTTCTCCCATAGACCTAAGCATCTCGTCAAAAAGGAAGAATAGATGAAGTTCCTCAAGGCACAACCGACTGATCTGGAAAGACAACACAAACAGCAACGTCTAGACGCTCTTGCTGATGATCCATGGAGGGTGGCTACTACCCCATTTGTCAGACCATCTTTTGATCCACAACTGTTGTCAACATCACTGTTTGCAACACCATCTCCATCACTTCGACTCTGGTCAAAAGAGCAAACCCAGATCAAACAGAGAGCAAGAAAGGCTTCCCCAACACAAAATGTCATTTCTGAAAGTATAAACCAGCAACCATCATCAAGCAACACAAAAGAGCAAGTGGTTGATGACAGCATGATGATAGCCTCTTCCAAAGCCCTAAAATCTCAACCTAACAAAGAAGAAAACGCCATCTCCGCTTTCCTGTATAACTTATGCCAGGAAAATCAAAAACAACCTAAAACAGTGGCTCCTGTCATTGTTCCAAAATCAGATGACGAAACAGATTCTTGTTCTGATAATGGCTCTTATGAAGACTTACCGCCAACAACTGCTTTTGAACATTTGTTCATGGCAGAACCAGAAGAAGCCACAGAAAAGAACGCGTTTTACTCTGAGGTTGATGATGTGTAAAGTATAGAATTTGAGCTTATGTGTGTGTTAGTGTGTGTAACAATGGCGGTTTCTAGAGAGAGAAAGTAGTGATGGCAGGGAAAGTTTGGATAGCATTATGAGGTGAAAGGTTTACAATAATACAAGAGTTAGTCATAAATGACTTATGAGAGGGGTATTTATACTAATCACTAACTTAACACTAATACCCCTTCCAATACTAGAATTTACAATTAAACACCATATTTATATTTCTAACAATCTCCCCCTTGGTGTTGAATTGTAAATGTTGCATCGTCTTCGGTCTTTAAATAACATGATGAGCCCATTTGTTGAAAATCTTCAATGTTGAAAGGACTTTGAAGCTTTCTCATTGTCTTCAACGTCTTGTATCAACCTTGACTTTGAATCTTCTCAACAAACAAATATATTTGACGATGACTTATTAAGTCTTGGTCTTCTCTTGCAACTTTGAATACTTTGGAAGCATCTTTGAAATCTTTGTAGCTTTTGAGCTTTCACAACTTTAAACTTTTGAGTGTTGATTTCAACTTGATGTTGCTTGGAGAAGTAACTTGAACTTTGAGTAGCATGCGGAAGCTTGGTTTTGACTTTGAATTCCTTGAATTCTTTTGGTATTGCGGAAGCTTGATTTAACTCTGAATTCTTTTGGCTTTGCGGAACCTTGGTTTTGATTTTGAAATCTCTTGGCATTTCGGAAGCTTGGTTTTGGAATGCGGAAATTTGATTTGACTTTAAAACTTCAATTCTTGATCTAACTTGTCTCTGAATCAATAAACATCTTGGAGCACTTGATTCTTAGATCAATAAACACTTGCTCCCCCTCAATCAAACAACTATCTCGGAGCAAATTATTCAATAACAAATCTTTAATCTCTTGCTCCCCCTCGAACAAACAATCATTTCGGAGCATATTTAACGACTCATGAGTTTACTCTTGCTCCCCCTCAAATGAACAATCTTTGGATCTTAACAATCCAAGTATCTATCAAAAGAACAATCTTCATTCAATCTCAAACTTTTCTAATCATCAAACACATGGTCAATTATTCAATAAATCTTTCAAATATCGACCATATACATCATCTTGAATATACTCGATCTCGAATCAATCCTTTAACTTTCTCGAAACATCTTACAACTTTCAACATATCACGATAATTATTCATTCTCTTCACCTAAACTAACGATCCTTTGAACAACCAAACACTATGATTTATCCTCAATCAATGTATATCAATCAAATTCTACCTATATCCTTGAACTCTATCTATCAATCATATAATCATTTCTCCCCCTTATGATGAAAATGTGAAACGGTTTCATCATACAATAATGATTGATAACATAAACGGTAGATGCCAACAAACAACAAGCACGCAAATTAACCCAACCCAATTCCTAATTCCCAATGAACCTATTGGTGAACTAGAATGTAAGGTTGCGTTGTTGGAAAAACAATTTTAATATGGTGTTGGTGTTCTTTGTGTTTGTGTGAAGAGAAATGAAATCCGGATAAAAATGATCCGTTAACACAACCAAAAATCAAAAGGATGAATGGTGTGGCCTAAAAATACGATTACTATTTTTAGGACTTCCCATTATCATCGAGAAATGCACAAAGCTTATCTTTAAATGGTTCGGTCTATGGCTTTTCAACCGATAGATTGCTTTAAAGAATGTAATTCATGGTCAGTGTCACAAAGGCGTTCAATAACCATGTCTTACTATCCTCAAAGACTTTTGGGAAATAAAATCCGAGGTCACATAGACTTCTCGTTTACTCGAAAAATTCATAAAATGAAAATGTGAGACCTACGTTCAACGTTGGAAATGATGTTAGCATTGGTAGGATTTCCATTCGATCATCGTGGAATATCAAAAATATGATATCACTACGAATGTTCCGGCAATATCACAAAGATATGCAATGTCACAAAGACATATAAAGACTCATTGTGTCCTAGTCAAATGAAAGAATATTTCAAGTATGCTCTAGACTCAATAAGTGATCAAATGAAGTCGGGGACCGGAGCAGAGTGTCTCCCTTTTTCAATATCAACGTCTTTCAAATGAAGAGTCGATAGAAATGTGAAAATCTCCGTGAGAATAAAACAAGTATTTGTTAAGAAATACTTGAGTGGCTAGGTAAAGATGTGCATTGTTTCACTGGGTCCATGAAGTCTTCTTCAATATCGAGAAATCAACAAATAAAATCCGATAGGAACGTGTTGACCCGGCTTTTTGAGAATTTTGGGGAGGGCCTTTATTTCTTTTAGCCCTTTCTCACATCATTTCACCGTAACCTCTCACTTTTCGACTAATCCCTCATGTCCTATTTGCACAAACATCATCACCACGCTCATAAACCCTCACAATCTAAAATTGAGAATATAACTCCGGGGTTAGATCTCATCGGCGATGACAAGATCATGGAGTTTTTATGAGTGGCCTAAACTCTCATGTGCAAATCTAACACCGAACTTCTTTGAATTTGATCGAAAATGGTTTGAAAATCTTCTAAAGTGTTTTAAAATGGAAAATGAGTTTAAACACTTGGAAGTTTTGGTTTTATAAATAAACTCCCCCTAAATATATGCATGATATAAACAAAGTTTTTGCATATAAAGGGTGAGTAAAGAGTTTGAAAGTTGCTCACAAACATTAAAAATGAGACAACAAAGGCAGTACACAAAGGCGTTCGATGCCTTGCATCTCATCCTAATACTTTGTGAGTAACTAAAAGACAAAGTAAAAATGATGAAAAGAGAAAATCTTTTTGGATTTTTTTTTCAAAAATAAGAAAATGAAAATCTTTTTGGATTTTTCTAAAAAGAATGAAATTATAAACACGGTTTTAGAACGGGTTATACACTGAAGTGTGTATAAGCCACCTTTCATCAAATCACTTAGAAATCACTTTTGGAACCCATTTGTTAATGGTACAAATTTATGTTGATGATATTATTTTTGGGTCTACTGATGAAAACATGTGCAAGAAATTTTCAAAAATAATGTCAACTGAATATGAGATGAGTTTGATGGGTGAACTAACATATTTTCTTGGACTCCAGATTAAACAAAACAAAGATGGCATTTTTATTAATCATGAAAAATATGTTAGAGATCTTTTAAAGAAATTTGATATGAACTCTTCACCATCTAAACCAACTCCAATTTCTGCACCACTGACACTGGACTCCGATCCAGATGAAAACCAGTGAACACCACTGTCTATAGAGGCATGGTTGGTTCACTGATGTATTTAACTGCCAGTAGACCAGATATTATGTTTTCAACATGTTTATGTGCCAGATATCAGTCTAATCCAAAGGAATCCCATATGCTTGCTGTAAAGTGCATACTGAAGTACCTTAAAGGTGTCCCCAGTCTAGGTCTTTGGTATCCCAAAGGCTCAGGCATGGATCTAATGGGTTATTCAGATTCAGATCATGCAGGTTGTAAGATAGATAGGAAATCTACTACTGGTGGATGTCATTTCCTTGGTGGCAAACTGGTCAGCTGGACCAGTAAGAAGCAAACTTCAGTTTCATTGTCCACTGTTGAAGCTGAATACGTGTCTGCAGCCAGTTGTTGTGCTCAGATACTCTGGATGAAGAACCAGTTGCTTGATTATGGTATTAAATATTCAAAGACACCAATCTTTTGTGATAATACCAGTGCCATTGCTATCTCAAACAATCCAGTCATGCACTCCAGAACGAAGCACATTGATCTCAGGTATCACTTCATAAGCAACTTGTTAATGTTTGTGGGCTGTAAACCGTCACACATTTATGTGTGATGTGATGTAATTAATGCGGATCTCAGAACATCGATCAAAATTATATTTGATAATTTCAAATAAACCGTTTGAGTTCCACATTCTCTCTCCTATAAATACCCACTTTCAATTTCAATTGCATTTACTTCGAACATATTTACTCCCAAATCTCTCAAATTCCTTCATTTACTTTTTCATTCAATTTCCAATCATATTTATCTCTCTTATTTACTCCATTTTCATTCATTCTTTCATCAAATCTTCATCATAACCTATACATATTCAATTTCATCTTCATCTATTCTGTATAAAATGGCACCTAGACAATCAAAATCGCTCAAAAATCTCCTTGCCGCTGAATATGCTCCTTCTGAAAATGTTGACAGGGCACCTCATATCAATCTTGAGGCAAATGCCATTAGAATCAACATGAATAACTGGATGGCCAGACTTTCACTGTCCAGTGTTCATGATGCCCAATCGATTATAGGGAGATTAAACACATTTTTTCTCTCTTGCCCATTATATGGTGCGTTAACACTTAATCCAGGAAGGATGTACCACGAGTACCTGTGTGAATTCTGGTACACTGCAACATTTGATGATGAAACTTCATCTATCAATTATACTCTCAAGGGAGGTACCAGATCCCTTGGTTTCACTGCAAGTCTACTCAGGTCTGTTCTACAGTTAAACTATCATGAACAGAATGAGTTGCCTATTGAACTTCCCACTGGTATCAATACAAGGGAAGTGTGCAGACTGATGGGGCACACAGATATCTTGGATGAGCATGGCCAGCTATCCAGGAAAGGAACTATCTACATGAGCAAGCTGTCAGACTCATGGAGATACTTTTTCACCCACATTGTTGAATGTCTGGGAGGCAGTTCTGGAGGGTTAGACCAGATAAATCAAACCCATCTCCAGATTGCCTACTGTTTATGGTTTGGGCTTAGAGTGGACTTCGCCCAGATTCTTTTTGATGACCTGGTAGAGCGTCTAAGAGTGAAAGGAAGAAAACCTTTTGTTCCTTATATTCGTTTCCTTTCACTACTGTTTAAAAATGGTCTTGGAGACCAGTATGATTTAGATACTACTCACTTTTCTGTGAGTGAGTATATGAGAGATTTGGTCAATCTCAGATCTCCACTGGAAGAGGTAGATATTCCTCAGTCCATGCTTTCCTTTCAAAGGGAAGAAGCTGAAATGGCTCCAGAAAGAGGTCAAGCTGTTGAAGGACCATCTGGTGACCAAGATGTACAGATCATTGAAGCTGTACAACCAATTAGACAAGTGGCTCCTGAAGGTCAAGGTACAGAAGTTGTTGAACCTTCCAGACGACCTAGAACTAACAGGCGTCTGATGAGAGCAGGACTTCAGGTGAATCCTGAAAGACATCCTGGTGATGTTATGAATTTGGATGGGTCTCCAATTTTTGAACAAGAGAACATACAAGAGGTTGTTGGGCAGGTAACTGATGAACAAACTGAAAATGTTGCCCAGATTGTTGAGCAGGTTGTTGAGGAAGTTGAGCAAGAGGCTCAAATAGACTTAAATGTAGAGGCTGGTGAACAAGTGAATGTAGAGACTGGTGAACAGTCTGGTGAACAGACAGTTGGGATGGCTCCAGAATGGGATGACGTATATTCCCCAATGTCTGAAGGTTTTGATGCAAACTTGAATTTTCTGGGTGAAGATGTCCAAGAAGAAGAAAGTCTACCAGAAATGCCACCACCTCCACCAGAAATGCCACCACCAGAATCAAACATGCCACCACCACCACCACCTTCAATTCCTAGAGATACCCAATACTTCACTCCAGCAACCACTCAACCTTCACAATCTCAACCTCCACCTCGTGCGCCGGAGTCACCAGTTGCAACATCTGAAGCTGCAACTGAAGAGGACTGGGCACAAGTTCCTCTAATGACCAGATTGCCTTCAACTCTTGAACCTCCCAGTGGTCTCTCCACTTCATCTTCTGCCGAGGTCCAAGGCCTTTTAAGTAAGGTGGCGGACCTGGAAAGATCACTCCAGACTTCATCTCAGGTTATTTCAGACTTCAAATCTTTATTATCAAATAACCTTGCATCTGAGATGAATGTCTTTGCTGGGAATGAGAAGCTGGTTTATGAGAAGCTTGATGAACTGGTACTGGCCACAAACAACAATACTGAAAAGATCAAAATGGCAGTCCAGGGATTAGAGACTAGGCTGGTTAGTTCTGTTCAGACTGCAGTCACTGGTGAACTGGCAGGTCTGAAAGAAGAAGTTCAGAGGTTGGTCTCCAGGGTAAGCTCTTTAGAGAGTAGATCCACACTTGACCAGGATGCAGTGGTCAGTACAATAAGTGATGAATGCACAAAGAAGTTCAGAAACAATATGCTGAAAGAACTATCTGAAGAGATCTCTGAAACTGTTCTTCGTACCATTCAAGATGGGGTGTTACCCCAAGTAGATAAGTTACTGGATGAAAAGTTGCCAAAGCACTTGCCTAAAGTAGTTGCAAATGTCCAAAAGGAAGTGCAGGCACTTAAGAAAGTTGTGTCTGATACAACTCCAGAGGCAGGATTTGGTTCACTGGACAGACTTATGCTTGAACAGTTATGGAATGATCTCAAGTCAAGAACTGGAGTTCATTCCAAGGGGGAAAAGTTGTCTGGTGACCAAATGACACTGAAGCACTTGTCACAAAGAGCATATGGCACTGAAGCCGGGCTAACTGAAGGAGCTACTGGTACTGAAGCCAGTGAGCCCCAGTTTGAGTCCTTCCCAGATATTCCATCAACTCTGAAGTCAGTTAAGGGAAAACAACAAATGGAATCTGGAGAGGAAGAGCAAATAGCTGAAGATGCTGATGATGAAACATCCAAGAAGCTAGAACAAGAATGCATCATGATAGAGATCTTCAAAAGAAACCAAAAAGATGAACTGCTGGCCCATCAAAGGGAGATGGCATCAATGGGGACTCTGGACTCTTACAATGCTGGAAGGTTAGGCATAAATGTTGATGTATATAAAAAGATGAAGGATGACCCCAGAGTTCATCAATGTTTGAGTTTATTGGATGATGTTCATGTACGCTCTTTCTACGCCGAAGAAGAACAAGTCTATGATTCTATAATTTATGGCGTGAGTGTACCAGAACTCATCAGACAAAGGAAAGAGGAACTGGTAAGCCTTCAGAAAAAGATCAGAAAGAACGCTGGTGCTCTGGAGATAGAGTACAGGAAGCGACTTACTGGCTTACCAAAACTGACTGCCAGACAAATCAAAGCAATCAAAGATGCTGATGTAAGCAATTTCATTCCCCTGGACACTTCTCGAAAAATCAATCGTCAAGAACTCCAATCTGCTGTAGAGCAAAAGAGAGTGTCCAAGGAAACTGAATCATTGATCCAGACAACCAAGTTGAAAGACAAGTACAATGAAATGTTAAATTTCAGGGCTGATGCTAGAAGGATCACTGGTGCTGAAATCAAATTGGCTGAAAATAATGAAGGCATGTCCAAGTTTGAAGTAAAGTTGACCAGGGAGGGTAACTTTATTGATGAAAGGAAAAGTACTTCAGTCCAAGCATTTGGATGGAGTGAACTGAAAGAAATCGCTTTAACGTTCAGGGGGAAGACAAATGTGTCGACTGATGTTAAAGCATTTCTGAAAAGAGTTGAAAAGGTATGGAGAAGAAAGCAACAGATGGAAGTTGCAATGGGCATAAGATTGCCAGAATCAATACCATCTTCTCCATCACCAAAGAGAAAGGCTACTGAAGATGCTCCAGGATAGACATCAAAAAGAAGGGCCTGACTCTTATCATTTACTTGTTGTAAATTATTGTTTTATGAAAATTGTAAACTATTTATCAGTTGATGTATGTAATAATAGTTGCAATTTTTGATTCATATAAGTAAATGATCAGATTTAGTCTAAGTTAGAACTTAAATGATGAAACTGAAAAACACTCATGATCTATAAAGTGTTTTCCAGTAACTTAGATTTTTAGACTAAGTCAAAACTTGTGTTTTTCAAGCATACAAAATGTATAGATTTAAGCTTGAAAACACTTGCATTATTTCTAAACAAATAGGGGGAATTTGTTAGGTCCAGATTTAGTCTAAGTTAGAACTTAAATGATGAAACTGAAAAACACTCATGATCTATAAAGTGTTTTCCAGTAACTTAGATTTTTAGACTAAGTCAAAACTTGTGTTTTTCAAGCATACAAAATGTATAGATTTAAGCTTGAAAACACTTGCATTATTTCTAAACAAATAGGGGGAATTTGTTAGGTCCAGATTTAGTCCAGATTTACTTGACTCGCTCCAGACTCGACTACTGGAGCCTTACTGAAGATCTGTCCAGAAACGTGTTCTACTGGACCTACCCCAGACTTGGAATCTGGAGTCCCTCTGAAGATTTGTCCAGAAATAATGGAAGACCAGTGAGCAAATACTTGTATAGGAAATCTGGAGTCCCTCTGAAGATTTGTCCAGAAATAATGGAAGACCAGTGAGCAAATACTTGTATAGGAAATCTGGCGTCCCTCTGAAGATTTGTCCAGAAATAATGGAAGACCAGTGAGCAAATACTTGTATAGGAAATCTGGCGTCCCTCTGAAGATTTGTCCAGAAATAATGGAAGACCAGTGAGCAAATACTTGTATAGGAATCTGGCGTCCCTCTGAAGATTTGTCCAGAAATAATGGAAGACCAGTGAGCAAATACTTGTATAGGAAATCTGGAGTCCCTCNGAAGATTTGTCCAGAAATAATGGAAGACCAGTGAGCAAATACTTGTATAGGAAATCTGGAGTCCCTCTGAAGATTTGTCCAGAAATAATGGAAGACCAGTGAGCAAATACTTGTATAGGAAATCTGGAGTATTCTCCAGATTAGCTCACTGGACTTCACCCCAGTCCAGGTCTACTCTACTGAAGACATTCTCACTGAAGTCAAAGACTGAAGTCAGAATAAAGAAGACTGACAAATGGCGGAGTCCACTGGAAGTCTTACCGGATCTGTACACTGGAGGATTGTCAGTGTTCTAGACCTTACAAGTCTGAACACTGATATCGAGGATTGACTTTTGCCTTTACACACTTTTCAAAGAACAATCCACTTGTTCTTTACCAAAGTTTATGTGTGTAAAGGTGGTTGGATAAAAGGATACAAAGTCATTTGATGTGACTTTATCCTTATTCCTTATCCAATACATTTAATGTTCTTGTCGGATCATTAAATGCATGCAACCATATTTGTACGGCACAAAATTCACTGGTGAATTTTGTTGCCTATAAATACAAAGTCATTTCCTTGACATAAATACTTTTAAGCATACATTTTGCATTTAAGTGAATTTGTCTAAATACTCTCGATCTTAAATAGGGATACTTCACAACTTTAAGTATCTCGATCCAAAAGAGTTATTTGACAAATATAGATCATTTGTAATTCATAGGTTGTTAGGATACATACTTATTTGTATTATCTTGATTCCGCACAACCTTGTATTTTATTTAACATCATAAATAAAATACACCATTGAAAAATACATAATGTTCCACTTTACTTGTTTATTGCTTTAAGTCTTGTATTACTTTGTTTATATATTATTGCATTTATTTACAAGTAATACTAGTCCATTCTAGTGATTATTAGACTTGTTGTATTTTACACTTTCTAGGTTAACCATCGAATTTAAGGGACTCACATTTGGTATCAGAGCAGAAGGCTAAACATTGCCTAGATCTGTTTCTTTGATGGCTAACCAAGAAAATACACAAGGAAGTTTTAATCTTGGTCCCGATCCTAATGCTAATATTAATGATCAAAATGAACCACCTATTGTTAATAACACTAATCCACCTCCTCCTCCTACTCCTGCTTCTCCACACGTGCATGTGCACTATTTAAATAATCCTGTTCCTAAATTCAGTGGGAACAGTGATGAATTTAGTACGTGGAAGGCTAGGATGGTTTTGCATATCACTGGTATTGAGAGGAACATGATGAAAATTTTAAATGAAGGTCCTTATGTCCCTACATCACCTCTCAATCCCCTTCTTGATCCTTCTGGATCTAGAAGAGGGAGGAACATTGGTCTGAAGAGGAGAGGAGATTGGTGAATCTAGACACCCTTCTCAAAAACATGATCCTCGGGGCCGTTCCTGAAACCCTAATTCCCACACTAGTTCTTTTTCCTAGTGCTAAAACCATGTGGGATGAACTTTTAAACCAGCATGAAGGAGGAGATGACACCATTGTCACCAGAAAGGTCTCCTTAAACAAGAGGTATGAGTCATTTTTTGCTCAGCCTAATGAGTCTCTCACTGGTACTTACACCAGATTTATGAGTATCATAAACCAGTTGAGAGGTCTTGGGGTTGAGAAGGACAAGGATATAATTCTGGAGAAATTTTGTGACATTCTACCCACCAAATGGTCTCACATGATCCTGGTCTTACGACAAGGTAAAACTCTGCACACACACACTCTCTCAACTTTATATGGAGCTTTCAGGTACACTGAAGAAAATCAAGCCCAGAGAGTGGTGGCAGAACAAGATGCTTTTAACCATGCCTCCAGTAGTCCTAATGTGGTTAGTCATACTGAACCACAAAGTACAGCACTGATATCTTCTGAGAATGTATTTTCTATGAAGAAGATGGTGTCTGAACTCATGGATTCTGGAGAGTCCAGTCAAATCTCTCCAGACTGTTGTGATGAAACTGAAGATGATGACCTTATTGCAATGATTGCTAAAACGTTTCACCGTTTCAAAGCAAGAGCAAATAGGCCATCTGGACAATTTGCATCCAGTTCTTCAACTGATAAGACCAATTTGACATGCTTTAAGTGTGGCAAAAAGGGTCATTTCATGAAAGATTGCAGGTCCAGCCAGTTTGTATCCAAGCCTGGTCCATTCTCTTCAAATAATAAGCCTGATGATAGCTATAAACTGAAATATAAAAAGCTTAAGGCCCAGATTGCTCTCATGGCACAACAAATTGAAAACAATAATAAGTGCATGATTGCAACAACTGAAGAGAAGTGGGTTCCTTCTGATGAATCATCTGCTGATGAAGAAGAAGAAAGAGATTGCTGTTACATGGCTCTGGCAGACGATGAGCACCTGGTGAAGGAAGATGTCACATCTGGACGATGGGTAGACATTGTTATTAAGAAGGTTAGTGATTATGATTGTGCAACTGACCAAGAATTAAAACTGGACATAGCTGAAGCTCTTAATTCTGATTTGATATTTGTAGAAACTGTTAGATCTGATTGTGTAAATGGTCTAGAAACAGATTCTTCTGAAATAACTGCTTTAAAATCAAAATTAAAAGAACTTGAAGACATTGAACTGGCATTTCAAGCCCAGGTTCTGGTAACTGAACAATTGATTCAAGAAAAACAAGATCTTGAAGTCATTTTAGAGAAAGAAAAACTGGTAATTAAATCATGTCTAGAAACCAAAAAGCCATATGATGCTGGAGTAAATCAATTTCCTGCTCAAAACGTGCATACTTAGATGGAAATACTCATGTAGCATCATTAATACCAGTAATCGATCGATTACCAGAGGGGTTCAGGCCCACCACTGTCTATGATGAGCCTGTAACTCCCAAGACCAATATTTACCCAGTTCAATCCCCAGAGGTCAAGACTGGAGCATTCCAGATGACTGCTCCAGTTAAAGAGGTTTATCGGAATAAACCTTTGCCTCAGACGAATCCCTACCTAAGCCTAGGACTGGAAAGGCTAAGGTATCATCTGAAGAAAATATTTTGTCCAGGTTAGAGAGCCAGATTCAAACACTGACTCGTCAATCTCAAAGTTTTAATGCAAGATTAAACTTTATTGAGGGTACTTCATCTGGCCCTAGACAAAATACAAAACCTTTTGCAAAGAAAGTTAAATCTATTTCTCCAGTTGAGAAAAAGAAAAAGGTTTCAAAACTATCAACCCCAGTGGTCTTTTCAACTAAGACCACTGTTGAAGAAAGTGAACTAAACCAGATTGCCGCAGGGACCTATAAGGGAGGGTCCAGTGAACCCATCAGTCGATGGATTCCCAAATCTAACTGATAAGTATCTGGTGTATGTGCAGGGCGATCGAAAGAAATATATCTGGTATCTTGACAGTGCTGATGGCAGGACGATGACTGGATGTAAGACCCTGCTGGAGGAGTTCACCATTTCTGATGGACCCTCCATTACTTTTGGAAATGATGGTTGTGGAAAGACTGAGGGATACGGTGTTCTGAACAATGGACAAGTCAAGTTCAGATGTGTTGCATTTGTGAATGGTTTGAAATATAACCTGATCAGTGTAAGCCAACTGTGTGATGATGGCTATCAAGTTCTATTCAATATTGCTCAGGGTATCGTATTCAACAAGGACTGGAAGGTAGTGTTGATTGCTCCCAGAAAAGAGAATGTGTACGTGATGGATATGGAAAGCTCTCCTTCAGAGCAGTGTTTCTATACTCAAGCTGATGAAGACACAAACTGGTTATGGCACAAAAGGTTATCCCATTTAAATTTCAAGAATATTAATAAGTTGTCCAGAAAACAACTTGCAGATGGGATACCTTCAGTTTCCTTCAAAAAGGAAAGGCCATGTCTAGGATGTGAGATGGGTAAGCAAAAACGTACCAGTTTCAAGACCAGACAGAATTTCAGCATATCTGAACCTCTTCATATGCTTCATATGGACCTCTTTGGTCCAGTGAACGTTCAGACTCGTGCTGGTAAAAGATACACCCTGGTGATCGTAGATGAATTCTCCAGATATTGTTGGGTGATCTTTCTGAGGTCTAAAAGTGAAGCTGCTGCTGAAATCATCAGTCTTATCAAGCAAATTGAGCTCAAGTACAGTCGAAAGGTGTGTCAGTTAAGAAGTGACAATGGAACAGAATTCCAGAATGCAACTCAGGAGTCATTCTGTACTGACACTGGCATCTCCCAGAACTTCTCATCAGCCCGCTCTCCAGAACAAAATGGAGTGGTGGAAAGGAAGAATCGAACGCTGATAGAAGCTGCCAGGAGTATGCTTGCTGAATCTGGTCTGTCTACCAGTTTCTGGGCGGAAGCAATTGCAACTGCTTGCCACACCCATAATCGATCAGTGTACATCAAAAGACACAAAAAGACAGCCTATGAAGTCTTAAGAAATAGAAAACCAAATATTGGTTATTTTCACGTTTTTGGATGTCCAGTTTACATCCTGAACGACTCCAGTCAGTTAGGTAAATTTGATGCCAAAGCTGATGAAGGGTATTTCTTAGGCTATTCAGCCATTCGCAAGGCCTTCAGAGTCTACAACTAGAGACTGAAGAAGGTCCTTGAGTCAATTCATGTCACATTTGATGAATCAAATGCTGCAATCAACAAGAAGCCAGCCCTTGACACTCCCCCAGTAACTCCAATTGTCTTTTGTGAATCTGATCCTATAAACGAAAATAAAGAAGATTCAGAAGACACAGTTTCCAGTCATCCTGATCTGGAACCTATTCAGAAAAAGAAACACTCCAGTAGTACTCCATTCTATCCTTCTATTATTTTCAAACTACCCTCTGAAATTAATATTGGTTCAGATGTTCGTACTACTCCCCCAGTATCAGTGTCAGTTGAGAATGTACCAGAAATGTCTTCTTATGAAGAATTCCAAACTGAACCAGTACTTCAGAAAATGCCTTCAAATGAAGAATTCCAAACTGAACCAGTACTTCAGAAAATGCCTTCAAATGAAGAATTTCATGATGCAAATCGTGATTTAAATGACTCAGATGAAGATACTGAAGTAGTCTGACAAGATCCTCCTCCAGAAGCAACTCCAGAGGAGACTCAACTGAATTCTTGCACTGATATTGTTGTCAGTAACAATCCTGGTCAGTACTCCAGATGGACAAAAGCTCATCCTATTGATCAGATCATAGGTGACTCCAGTAGAGGAGTTCAGACCAGAAGAGCCTCCAGTAATCAATGCTTATACGTTAGTTTTCTATCTTTGATGGAACCAAAGAAGATTGACGAGGCTATGGAAGATCCAAGCTGGGTGACTGCTATGCAAGAAGAGCTTCACCAGTTTGAAAGGAACAAGGTCTGGTATCTGGTTCCTTTCCCAGTTGGAAAGAAAGAACCAATTGGAACAAGATGGGTCTTCAGGAACAAAGTAGATGAAGATGGCCACGTAATCAGAAACAAGGCCAGACTGGTAGCACAAGGCTACTGCCAGTCAGATGTCGACTTTGATGAATCATTTGCTCCAGTGGCTAGACTTGAAGCGATCAGAATATTCTTAGCATTCGTTGCTTATCATCAGTTCAAGGTCTACCAGATGGATGTAAAGAGTGCTTTCTTAAATGGAAAGCTTGAAGAAGAAGTTTATGTCAGACAACCACCAGGTTTCGTTGATGAAAAGCATCCACATTGGGTATATCGTCTGGACAAAGCGCTTTATGGCCTCAGACAAGCCCCACGTGCCTGGTATGACACTCTGACTAAACATTTGTTGAAAAATGGTTTCAAACGAGGTGCAATTGACAATACCTTATTTATTCTTCATGAAAAAGGTAATCTGTTAATGGTACAAATTTATGTTGATGATATTATTTTTGGGTCTACTGATGAAAACATGTGCAAGAAATTTTCAAAAATAATGTCAACTGAATATGAGATGAGTTTGATGGGTGAACTAACATATTTTCTTGGACTCCAGATTAAACAAAACAAAGATGGCATTTTTATTAATCAGGAAAAATATGTTAGAGATCTTTTAAAGAAATTTGATATGAACTCTTCACCATCTAAACCAACTCCAATTTCTGCACCACTGACACTAGACTCCGATCCAGATGGAAAACCAGTGAACACCACTGTCTATAGAGGCATGGTTGGTTCACTGATGTATTTAACTGCCAGTAGACCAGATATTATGTTTTCAACATGTTTATGTGCCAGATATCAGTCTAATCCAAAGGAATCCCATATGCTTGCTGTAAAGTGCATACTGAAGTACCTTAAAGGTGTCCCCAGTCTAGGTCTTTGGTATCCCAAAGGCTCAGGCATGGATCTAATGGGTTATTCAGATTCAGATCATGCAGGTTGTAAGATAGATAGGAAATCCACTACTGGTGGATGTCATTTCCTTGGTGGCAAACTGGTCAGCTGGACCTGTAAGAAGCAAACTTCAGTTTCATTGTCCACTTCTGAAGCTGAATACGTGTCTGCAGCCAGTTGTTGTGCTCAGATACTCTGGATGAAGAACCAGTTGCTTGATTATGGTATTAAATATTCAAAGACCCCAATCTTTTGTGATAATACCAGTGCCATTGCTATCTCAAACAATCCAGTCATGCACTCCAGAACGAAGCACATTGATCTCAGGTATCACTTCATTCGTGATCATATTATGAAAAACAACATTGAACTCCATTTTATTCCCACTGACAAACAACTCGCTGACATTTTTACCAAACCTCTGGATGTCAAAACTTTTGAATATCTTGTTGGTGAGTTGGGAATGTTAAACCCTTAAATCTGGTGACTACTCAGATATTGAACGCCTTTGTGTACTATCTTTGCATTATTAGATTTCTGGAACAACATTCCAGGGAAAGACTTGAAAAATATTTTTTGTTCTTAAAAATGTTTTAAGTTCAGGGGGAATTTATTAATTTATTTTCTCACTGGACAAACTCTTCAGAAAATATTACTGGTGCTTTGTAAATATGTCCCTCTCACTGGTAACTGGACAGGTTGAAGTGCGTGTTTGAGGTGACTAATGTCTCCTTGTAAATGTGTCCCTCTCATTTGTCTGTATTAGTTGACGTGCACGTTTGAGGTTACCAATCTTTCAAAAATGGTTTTCACTGGTACTTTACTGGAGTGTCCCTCCAGTGTACCATCAGTACATGTTCACTGGACTAATCCACCAGTGATACTGGAGTGTCCAGTCAACCTCCAGATGCACTGAAATATGTCATAATATTTTCTAAATACTTGGTCATTGTGTGTGCCACGTAAGCAAATCTTTTTGAAGATATTTTAATCCTACGTGGCATGTAAATTTTTCAACGTAATGATGGTATTTTTACTTTGGGAAGTGAAAAAGAGCAACTTGTTAATGTTTGTGGGCTGTAAACCGTCACACATTTATGTGTGATGTGATGTAATTAATGCGGATCTCAGAACATCGATCAAAATTATATTTGATAATTTCAAATAAACCGTTTGAGTTCCACATTCTCTCTCCTATAAATACCCACTTTCAATTTCAATTGCATTTACTTCGAACATATTTACTCTCAAATCTCTCAAATTCCTTCATTTACTTTTTCATTCAATTTCCAATCATATTTATCTCTCTTATTTACTCCATTTTCATTCATTCTTTCATCAAATCTTCATCATAACCTATACATATTCAATTTCATCTTCATCTATTCTGTATAAAATGGCACCTAGACAATCAAAATCGCTCAAAAATCTCCTTGCCGCTGAATATGCTCCTTCTGAAAATGTTGACAGGGCACCTCATATCAATCTTGAGGCAAATGCCATTAGAATCAACATGAATAACTGGATGGCCAGACTTTCACTGTCCAGTGTTCATGATGCCCAATCGATTATAGGGAGATTAAACACATTTTTTCTCTCTTGCCCATTATATGGTGCGTTAACACTTAATCCAGGAAGGATGTACCACGAGTACCTGTGTGAATTCTGGTACACTGCAACATTTGATGATGAAACTTCATCTATCAATTATACTCTCAAGGGAGGTACCAGATCCCTTTGGTTTTCACTGGTACTTTACTGGAGTGTCCCTCCAGTGTACCATCAGTACATGTTCACTGGACTAATCCACCAGTGATACTGGAGTGTCCCTCCAGTGTACCATCAGTACATGTTCACTGGACTAATCCACCAGTGATACTGGAGTGTCCCTCCAGTGTACCATCAGTACATGTTCACTGGACTAATCCACCAGTGATACTGGAGTGTCCCTCCAGTGTACCATCAGTACATGTTCACTGGACTAATCCACCAGTGATACTGGAGTGTCCCTCCAGTGTACCATCAGTACATGTTCACTGGACTAATCCACCAGTGATACTGGAGTGTCCCTCCAGTGTACCATCAGTACATGTTCACTGGACTAATCCACCAGTGATACTGGAGTGTCCAGTCAACCTCCAGATGCACTGAAATATGTCATAATATTTTCTAAATACTTGGTCATTGTGTGTGCCACGTAAGCAAATCTTTTTGAAGATATTTTAATCCTACGTGGCATGTAAATTTTTCAACGTAATGATGGTATTTTTACTTTGGGAAGTGAAAAAGAGCAACTTGTTAATGTTTGTGGGCTGTAAACCGTCACACATTTATGTGTGATGTGATGTAATTAATGCGGATCTCAGAACATCGATCAAAATTATATTTGATAATTTCAAATAAACCGTTTGAGTTCCACATTCTCTCTCCTATAAATACCCACTTTCAATTTCAATTGCATTTACTTCGAACATATTTACTCTCAAATCTCTCAAATTCCTTCATTTACTTTTTCATTCAATTTCCAATCATATTTATCTCTCTTATTTACTCCATTTTCATTCATTCTTTCATCAAATCTTCATCATAACCTATACATATTCAATTTCATCTTCATCTATTCTGTATAAAATGGCACCTAGACAATCAAAATCGCTCAAAAATCTCCTTGCCGCTGAATATGCTCCTTCTGAAAATGTTGCCCAGATTGTTGAGCAGGTTGTTGAGGAAGTTGAGCAAGAGGCTCAAATAGACTTAAATGTAGAGGCTGGTGAACAAGTGAATGTAGAGACTGGTGAACAGTCTGGTGAACAGACAGTTGGGATGGCTCCAGAATGGGATGACGTATATTCCCCAATGTCTGAAGGTTTTGATGCAAACTTGAATTTTCTGGGTGAAGATGTCCAAGAAGAAGAAAGTCTACCAGAAATGCCACCACCTCCACCAGAAATGCCACCACCAGAATCAAACATGCCACCACCACCACCACCTTCAATTCCTAGAGATACCCAATACTTCACTCCAGCAACCACTCAACCTTCACAATCTCAACCTCCACCTCGTGCGCCGGAGTCACCAGTTGCAACATCTGAAGCTGCAACTGAAGAGGACTGGGCACAAGTTCCTCTAATGACCAGATTGCCTTCAACTCTTGAACCTCCCAGTGGTCTCTCCACTTCATCTTCTGCCGAGGTCCAAGGCCTTTTAAGTAAGGTGGCGGACCTGGAAAGATCACTCCAGACTTCATCTCAGGTTATTTCAGACTTCAAATCTTTATTATCAAATAACCTTGCATCTGAGATGAATGTCTTTGCTGGGAATGAGAAGCTGGTTTATGAGAAGCTTGATGAACTGGTACTGGCCACAAACAACAATACTGAAAAGATCAAAATGGCAGTCCAGGGATTAGAGACTAGGCTGGTTAGTTCTGTTCAGACTGCAGTCACTGGTGAACTGGCAGGTCTGAAAGAAGAAGTTCAGAGGTTGGTCTCCAGGGTAAGCTCTTTAGAGAGTAGATCCACACTTGACCAGGATGCAGTGGTCAGTACAATAAGTGATGAATGCACAAAGAAGTTCAGAAACAATATGCTGAAAGAACTATCTGAAGAGATCTCTGAAACTGTTCTTCGTACCATTCAAGATGGGGTGTTACCCCAAGTAGATAAGTTACTGGATGAAAAGTTGCCAAAGCACTTGCCTAAAGTAGTTGCAAATGTCCAAAAGGAAGTGCAGGCACTTAAGAAAGTTGTGTCTGATACAACTCCAGAGGCAGGATTTGGTTCACTGGACAGACTTATGCTTGAACAGTTATGGAATGATCTCAAGTCAAGAACTGGAGTTCATTCCAAGGGGGAAAAGTTGTCTGGTGACCAAATGACACTGAAGCACTTGTCACAAAGAGCATATGGCACTGAAGCCGGGCTAACTGAAGGAGCTACTGGTACTGAAGCCAGTGAGCCCCAGTTTGAGTCCTTCCCAGATATTCCATCAACTCTGAAGTCAGTTAAGGGAAAACAACAAATGGAATCTGGAGAGGAAGAGCAAATAGCTGAAGATGCTGATGATGAAACATCCAAGAAGCTAGAACAAGAATGCATCATGATAGAGATCTTCAAAAGAAACCAAAAAGATGAACTGCTGGCCCATCAAAGGGAGATGGCATCAATGGGGACTCTGGACTCTTACAATGCTGGAAGGTTAGGCATAAATGTTGATGTATATAAAAAGATGAAGGATGACCCCAGAGTTCATCAATGTTTGAGTTTATTGGATGATGTTCATGTACGCTCTTTCTACGCCGAAGAAGAACAAGTCTATGATTCTATAATTTATGGCGTGAGTGTACCAGAACTCATCAGACAAAGGAAAGAGGAACTGGTAAGCCTTCAGAAAAAGATCAGAAAGAACGCTGGTGCTCTGGAGATAGAGTACAGGAAGCGACTTACTGGCTTACCAAAACTGACTGCCAGACAAATCAAAGCAATCAAAGATGCTGATGTAAGCAATTTCATTCCCCTGGACACTTCTCGAAAAATCAATCGTCAAGAACTCCAATCTGCTGTAGAGCAAAAGAGAGTGTCCAAGGAAACTGAATCATTGATCCAGACAGCCAAGTTGAAAGACAAGTACAATGAAATGTTAAATTTCAGGGCTGATGCTAGAAGGATCACTGGTGCTGAAATCAAATTGGCTGAAAATAATGAAGGCATGTCCAAGTTTGAAGTAAAGTTGACCAGGGAGGGTAACTTTATTGATGAAAGGAAAAGTACTTCAGTCCAAGCATTTGGATGGAGTGAACTGAAAGAAATCGCTTTAACGTTCAGGGGGAAGACAAATGTGTCGACTGATGTTAAAGCATTTCTGAAAAGAGTTGAAAAGGTATGGAGAAGAAAGCAACAGATGGAAGTTGCAATGGGCATAAGATTGCCAGAATCAATACCATCTTCTCCATCACCAAAGAGAAAGGCTACTGAAGATGCTCCAGGATAGACATCAAAAAGAAGGGCCTGACTCTTATCATTTACTTGTTGTAAATTATTGTTTTATGAAAATTGTAAACTATTTATCAGTTGATGTATGTAATAATAGTTGCAATTTTTGATTCATATAAGTAAATGATCAGATTTAGTCTAAGTTAGAACTTAAATGATGAAACTGAAAAACACTCATGATCTATAAAGTGTTTTCCAGTAACTTAGATTTTTAGACTAAGTCAAAACTTGTGTTTTTCAAGCATACAAAATGTATAGATTTAAGCTTGAAAACACTTGCATTATTTCTAAACCAATAGGGGGAATTTGTTAGGTCCAGATTTAGTCCAGATTTACTGGACTCGCTCCAGACTCGACTACTGGAGCCTTACTGAAGATCTGTCTAGAAACGTGTTCTACTGGACCTACTCCAGACTTGGAAATCTGGAGTCCCTCTGAAGATTTGTCCAGAAATAATGGAAGACCAGTGAGCAAATACTTGTATAGGAAATCTGGAGTATTCTCCAGATTAGCTCACTGGACTTCACCCCAGTCCAGATCTACTCTACTGAAGACATTCTCACTGAAGTCAAAGACTGAAGTCAGAATAAAGAAGACTGACAAATGGCGGAGTCCACTGGAAGTCTTACCAGATCTGTACACTGGAGGATTGTCAATGTTCTAGACCTTACAAGTCTGAACACTGATATCGAGGATTGACTTTTGCCTTTACACACTTTTCAAAGAACAATCCACTTGTTCTTTACCAAAGTTTATGTGTGTAAAGGTGGTTGGATAAAAGGATACAAAGTCATTTGATGTGACTTTATCCTTATTCCTTATCCAATACATTTAATGTTCTTGTCGGATCATTAAATGCATGCAACCATATTTGTACGGCACAAAATTCACTGGTGAATTTTGTTGCCTATAAATACAAAGTCATTTCCTTGACATAAATACTTTTAAGCATACATTTTGCATTTAAGTGAATTTGTCTAAATACTCTCGATCTTAAACAGGGATACTTCACAACTTTAAGTATCTCGATCCAAAAGAGTTATTTGACAAATATAGATCATTTGTAATTCATAGGTTGTTAGGATACATACTTATTTGTATTATCTTGATTCCGCACAACCTTGTATTTTATTTAACATCATAAATAACATACACCATTGAAAAATACATAATGTTCCACTTTACTTGTTTATTGCTTTAAGTCTTGTATTACTTTGTTTATATATTCTTGCATTTATTTACAAGTAATACTAGTCCATTCTAGTGATTATTAGACTTGTTGTATTTTACACTTTCTAGGTTAACCATCGAATTTAAGGGACTCACAGTTGCAAACACTTGTCTTCAAGACACTTGATTTGAGCACAAAAATTTGTTCTTTCTTCTTCAACTTTGCTCTCAAAAATGGTGGACTTGTTTCACAACTCACGGTTAAGCTCAGAAATCTTTTGTTGCAAAACAAGTTCTTTTGATTGATTGTCCAAAACAATTTTATTGAGCTCTTTGGAAGAATTGTCCAACTCATTTGTTAATTTGGAAATCTTTGATTGCAAATGATCATTTTCTTTTTGAAGACTTTCCTTGTTGGACAAAATGAGATCATTTGCAGATTTGAGTGCTTTATTATCAGATTTGAGTTGGTCAACTTCAGATTGAAGACTTGCCATGTTAGTCAAACTGAGATCATTAACAAAGGAGAGCTTTTCGTTTTCAGATTGGAGTTGATCATTAACAGATTTAAGACTCTCATGTTCCTTCCGAAGATCTCTGTAATTCTCGAAATATTCCGTAAACTTTTGTAGCATTTGAATAACACAAGCATGACCTCGAACACATGAACACTCTCGACTTTCATGAAGATGATACGACTCTGTGCTTGGTTTATACTTGAAAGTGATAGGCATTTTGAAATTAATTTTGATGACAGCCCAATAAAAGAACAATTCAAGACAAGAATCTAAAAAAAAATTAGCCCAAATGACACTTAAATCCAAAACAAACTTTTAGTTCAAATGAAATTAGTCCAACAACTAAATGTAATTTAAACCAAAAATCAGCCCAAATGACTAAAGAAGTCCAATTAAACTTTAGCTTAAAAGAAAATTCAGCCCAATGAATAATAAAAAGACTTAAAAAAATTTTGATTTTCTATTTGTGAAGAATGCCGAGCAAAAATCTCGGCAAATGGACCAAAAATTTTGAAAATTTTGATTTTCTGCCCACTTGAAGAATATTGATCAAAAATGATTTGGAATCAATTTTCTTGAAAATTTTGATTTTCTGCCCACTTGAAGAATATTGATCAAAAATGATTTGGAATCAATTTTCTTGAAAATTTTGATTTGACAATTTCTATTTCAACTAAGTGCCGAGCTTAATTCTCTGCAAATGGTGCAAATAGCCAAGTCACAATCCAAGTACAGTGATCAACAACCAATTTCAACTGAGTGCCGAGCTCAAATCTCTGCAAACAGCACAAATGAGAATTTCACTTGGTCGAAGAAAACCAAAACAACTATTTGCCGAGCTTATATCTCTGCAAATAGAACTAATAGCACCAGCCTTGATCGAAATTTCTTGAAACAACTATTTGCCGAGCAGTGAGCTCTGCAAATAGAACAATTAGCACCAACACTTAATCAAAAGTTCTTGATATAGCTATTTACCGAGCAGTGAGCTCTGCAAATAGAACAAATAGCTCCAGTACTTAGTCAAAATCTGCTGAAACACGTATTTGCCGAGCAGTGAGCTCTGCAAATAGAACAAGTAAGATCAAACCAAGCCAACGACCTCTACAAACATGAGTAATCACAAGACGACAAAATAGTCGGTTACTGGTTGTCTTCTTCGTTCAGCCAAACTCTCAAACGCCGAGCTGACTGAAAATCGATGATTTCTCCTTCATTTTTGTGAATTAAAGCTCGAAATTTATATCAAAATGCTCAGAAACTGATCGCGAACAAATCCTTGAACAAAATAACAACTAATTTCAATCAGAATCAAATCCCACTGAAACCTTCATTTGCCGAGCTCGCACGAAAAGTGATCAAATGATGAAATTGAAGTCTGAAATCGATACAGAATGATGATATACTGACAACTAATCGATCGGTGAACAAATTTCAACAACAAACACACTAATATTGCAGAAATCACTAAAACAGTGATCTCGGCAAATAGACCTTTCAGAAAATAAGCTAAATTCTGAAAATAAGCACAAAATAAGCTTCAATTAAGCTTGTGGATCGTTCAGATATACTGATTGTGCTCTGATACCAAATGTAAAGTATAGAATTTGAGCTTATGTGTGTGTTAGTGTGTGTAACAATGGCGGTTTCTAGAGAGAGAGAATAGAGAGAGAAAGTAGTGATGGCAGGGAAAGTTTGGATAGCATTATGAGGTGAAAGGTTTACAATAATACAAGAGTTAGTCATAAATGACTTATGAGAGGGGTATTTATACTAATCACTAACTTAACACTAATACCCCTTCCAATACTAGAATTTACAATTAAACACCATATTTATATTTCTAACATGATGCTATGTCTGGAACAGCTCAAAATGAAAACAATGAAAGTGTACACAGACACCCAAGCAACGATTCAAAAATACAGTTCACTTTTGATGACATCCCGCCATCAAAATGGAGAGAAAGAAGTATTGAAATGTTGACTTGGTGTACAGCTGAGCTCCAGTATTACAACATCGACATAGTTATCAAAAGATTCCTAACCAGATGCCAAGACAGACTCAGAGACTGGTATATCAGTCTTGGTGATTACAGAGCCCATCAGCTACTTTCTGCACAATCAGCAGAAGTTTTCATGAACTTTATAATATTAGAGTTCATTGGAGACCCAACGCAACACACTGTTCGCGCCAGAGAAGAATTTCTAAAAATGAAGTGTTTTTCGTTCCAATTAAAAGACTTGGAAAAGCATTACAACAGGATGTCAGAAAGATTCTACTGCTTAAATGGCATAGATGACGTAAATCTGAAACAAGTCTTTTTAAACTCCTTCCCGGAATCTCTTGCCAATGAAGCATACAGAGCATTAGAAAACAAAAACAAGACGGTTGCTAATGTCACCTTGGGAGAACTCTTCCAACTCATAAAGAATGCTTTGTCTAAGCTGTGTAACCAGAAGAAATTTTTGGTTGAATATGAGAAAACCGGAAAGAGTCTTGGATCAGCCTGTGATGAAAGACATTTAAAGATCAAATGCAAAAATGAATCATCATGTAGCTGCTCTCGTCCTCCAAAGAAGCCACCTGTTATAAAAACGTTTAGTGATTACTATTCATCTGGAAAGAAGAATAAAAAAGACCAAAGGAATTGGAAATTCCTTAGCAAGAAAGAGTATAGAGGAAGAGATACTGATCGATGCTATGTATGCAACAAGAAAGGGCACTTTGCTAAAGATTGCAAAGAAAAAAGGAAGACTCAAGCACTGATTGAAGCAATCAACAAAATTGAACCAATAGATGTTTCAGATCTTGAGTCCTTGTATTCCTTAGATGATAACCTTGGAGAAAGGACAATCTGCTCAATCTACTACAATAAGAACGAGTTAGACAAGGACGAGTCAGATATGGACGAGTCAACTGACTCAGAGATGGGTCCCAGGCCTATCTACATTGCACAATTGGCTCTTTCTGAACAAGAGAGTCACCCGCCCCTATCTCTCCCCCAAGAGCCATCACTGTATCTTGACAAGAAAGGCGCTACTAGACAAATAAGAGACCCCCCAAAAAAGTGGAAGGAATCTGTCAAGAGACAACTCACAAGTGAGGTCCTACAGGCTACTAAAAGTAGACCTAATGATATGATTGCGCCTGCAAAGATTCCCAATGATGAAGGCAAGATAATGCTCCAAAAGAATGCCCATAAGCTCAACAGTTCTTTGATTAGACAAAAGATGCCATCCTTCTCGAAGAACCAATGGACCTTTACTGTTCAGCACAGGAGCATGAATGACCTCGGAAATGATGGCTATAAAAGGAAGTACAAAGGCATGGGGCATTACTCACAGACCACAATGAGTACTTCAGAACCAACAAAGCCACTTCATCAACAACTGAAAGAAGAAGGCGTTCCAGGAGAAATCATAGAAGTGGTAAACAAAAACAACATAACTATCCCATCCCTTTTAACCTGGAAAAAGTTTCTCACCATCACCATAAAAACGCATGGCAAACCCCTAGATGGCCTTTATTTCCACCCAGACCACCCATACTTGAGCACTCTACGTATCAAACGACTAGATGCTCTACCAGAAGAAGCTCTAGGTTTCTTATGGTACCTCACCGAAGAATTCTGTATGGCTTTTGACTTTAACTCCCAGAAGCTGGTAACCTACCTAGTTCAATGTGAACTGGGAGAATTCTCCAAGAGTGAACTCAATACCTACCGTCTTCTCCAATGGTTTCTTCCAATAAGTGAATGGATTTATGCATTACGAAGAGCCCCCATGAAGCATTGTTTAGTCACTCTTTACAAACCCAAGTTCCATAAATCCACATAACGATGCAGCCCAGATGAGTTCATCCAAGCCTGGATGGATCTAAATCCGCCAGACTCATTTTACAGACAGAATCACCATGAATCCTGGATACATACTCGCATGACGCTGGCAGAAGCTAACAAGTCGGATGTTGCAGAAAAGGACCCAGGCATTCTGAACGGAACCAAAGATATCCAAAATCATCCACAAGTGCGTGAATGGGATCAAGCTTACCTTGATTATCTTAATACGCTCCCTATCTTCACCAAAGTCCACTATTTCACAGTCCCAGCCACAACGAGCGATGCAGATTAATGGTCAACAATGGTGGTTGGTTGTCAAGATGCTTAATCCCCATAAAGAAGTTTAATATTGTGTGTCGTTTGTTTAATATTGTATTAATAGTGTGATAAGTGTGTCTTAAGTGTGCTTAAAAATAAATAAGGTCTTAATCACTCTTAAAGTGGTTAAACCATGTACTAGAATATTCCATCTAGATATTTATATCTAGATATGTCCATATATTATGATGTCATGCATGATGTAATGGAGCCTTTCCTTTGCCTATAAAAGGAAGCCTCCCCCCTCATTTGTAAATCATCCAAGAAAAGAAATAAAAACTTCTTTATATACTTCTCTCTTTAGTTTCTTACTCTAAAATAATTCTCTCTTGGTTCCTAAGTGCTTCTTCCAAGCCTTAGTATTTCATAGCTCCTTCCGAGCTACTAAGAGCTGCTTCCCAGCCTTAGTGTTTAATTGCTCCTTCCGAGCCACTAATTGCTGCTTCCCAGCCTTAGTGTTTAATTGCTCATTCCGAGCCACTAATTGCTGCTAATTCCCAGCGTTAGTGTTACTAAGTGCTCCTTTTGAGCCTTAGTGTTTAAGAGCTGCTTCCCAGCTCCTTAGTGCTGCTTCCCAGCCTAAGTGTAGAAGCTCCTTCTGAGCTAGCTCCTTCAAAAGCTTCTAGCTCATATGAGCTTTGAGTTTCTTACTAGTCTTGTATAGAAATAAGTTACATAGTATGAATTGTGTCATAAATATGAATATTTTTTAAATACACTAGGCTCAAAAGAGAAATAAGCAATGTAAATATATTGTGAACCCAATGATATTTGCTCCTGGATATGCCACTTAAACCAATTGATATCGATAGTGGAAAATTTGATACCTACAAATAAAACGAGTCGAATAGGTTAAGTCTCAAAGTGTACCAAAGTTGCTTATAATCTTTTTGTTATTATATAATTTGCTCTACTCAATACAATAATATGGCAAAACTAAGAAGATAAAGTTGGTGGAGATCTTCAGCCCGAACTTAGTTTAGTCCAATCCTAAAAATACTTGGAGCTTATCACTTTAAGCCCGAACTTCACTAGGCCCACGATTTACTTTCATAATAAACTTGACCAAAACCATGCAAGTCAAACCTTTCTTTTTTAAGTTACCTTGAAGTAATTTTGAAAAATTACCAGTTAAATTTTTTGTTGAATGTCAAAAACCATCATTACTGACCTCAAAATTTTCAAATACTAAAACTTGAAGTGAAATTTTATTGAAATTATGACAATTGATCATTACAATATCTATCATGCAGCCTAAAAGCAAGGTCAAAGCTCCCTGTTTTACGATTTACCATCTTTCAGGTTAAGGATGTTAGGGTACACAAAAAGGTAAAAAAAAGAAAGAAAAAAAAAAGACATCTTTTACCATTATTCTCTTAAAATAACTTCTGGGTCAGACAAGACTCATGAAAAATGTCTAATTGATGACTAGGAACCTTAGAAGAGTCGTGTTGAAATTGCCCAAATAAGTGATCAAGTGCTATATAGCTTCGTAGTAAAAAGCTCTGGTCTGAGACCAGAAGTAAACTCGCTTTGATCTATAATCTCTACCATTTCATGCATATAAGCCTCAACTACCCAAAACCCGTGAAACCCAGTACAGGAACAAGCCTCAACGACCGAAAACCAGCTTAAAACTGGAAGAAAACAGATTAGATGAAACTGTAATATACATTTCTCATTTATTTCCATTGACAATTATATAATGATATATATCTAAACGATACAAACACATTATTAGATCACATGATATTCATTTAAGTGATACACAACTAGATACAGCATCTTCTAGGCTTTAATATTATACCAATTGAAAATGCCTTTCTATATTTTACCTAGATCATCAGAATGAGGTTTACGATGAGTTCTAAACCCTTCCAACTGGGGAAACGGGTGGAAGTGAAACATATGCCACTGGAGACTCGTCACCATCTACTACTTTGGCAACGTACGTTCTGAGCTCTGTATGCTGAGACGATTGTCTGCATTCAATGACTGATATACAGATCGAGAATGCATGTAATAGCGTTAGAGATGAATTGTATTCAACCGAGTATATTTCGTCCTTCAATGGAGAAAGACTAAAGAAGGGTCTTTCGTTTACGACATCTCCCTGTGGTCAAAAGTAGAAAAGGAAATCAGAGGAAGTAATAGGAATCTTCAACTCATTAACTTATATATAGGCTATTTCGGGTTATGGTTTGTCTCCAAAGGGTCAAACAGGAAGAAATAAAAGTTTGCTACGAGTAATAAGAAAGGAGGTCATATATGGGTTCAACAGGTCGAAAGTTGTGCAAAGCATATTTCCAATTTATAAACCTCCTAATTTAATATATTAGAGTACTAGATTATTAACGAAATAATACAAATTTGAGACCCAAAATATTTACTCTGAAAAAGTTAATTTGGACCCGGTTCGACCAGGAAAAAACTTAATTGTTTTGACCCTTACCCAACCCATCCACATTCCCACTTGCCACCTCTAATTCCCACAAACATAGAAAGTCAACACGTTGTGAACTAAATCATATTATTAAAAACAGTAACAATCTTTTAGCCTGTAATTGGTTAAATAAACAACAAACACAAGAAAAGGACAAAAAGCTTGATGGGATGGACACAATAGATAGATCAGGCATAAAACATACCTGAAAGAAAAGCTCAAAATTTTCAGGTGATCTTGATCTTCTATCAGATTCCGCCTTGTTAGCAAGGATTCTTAATCTGCAGCCAACATCCCAACCACCACAGTCGCACACCCCGCCAGATCTCCAACGTTCAATTAGTGGTGAAGGTTCTCCTTTTCTTGGTACACTATGACCACCAGGAAGAATAACAGTCGTACTAAAACAATCTTGATTCTCTTCCTCCTCCCCCTTCCTTAGAAACTGCACAACAATGGCTGCCAGCTCATTTTCCAGCTCATCATCCACGATTTCAGGGTCCGTTTGACCCGGGTCCATAGAAGACAAGACAAACTCCCTACTTGTAGAGTTAGAACTTGATCTATTTGAAACCGTCATTTGGGCTACTACATTAGGTAGATACCCATGATTATCGCCTTTACGGCCATGAGACAACCAACCACCCTTCTTTTTCCTCACTTCCTGGATGGTGAAAAATGTATAAAGCCAGCTGTTGGTGTCATCTTTCCCACTCAATGATCTTACCGTGGCTGCAAGTATGTCGTTGTTATTATCTACTGCAAATGTAAATAAAGGACGGCCATTTCTAACAGCCATTTGAAAAAGAGCTTGCTTTGTTGATGACTTGTTTTGACATGAATTATCAACTCTGACTTCCTTGCAACTTCCTAAGTCCATCTTCACTTTTGCTTTGATTTTTGAATCTTCACGAGACGTCTCAAGGTAAGTTGCCTTTGATGAGAAGAGTGGGTCCAATAACCTCTTTAGAGGGCTCAAGTTAGTCCTTTGTGAGACAGAAGAATCATACTTTGTTGAGTTTTGAGAAACCAGAGGCGATTCAATTGCTTTTTTAGTAGAGTTATGAGCCACAGACTTTGAACTCGTGCTAAAACTAAAGCGGTGTTTGCTAGCTGTAATGTCACCGTTTTTGAAGTCTGGATTCTTTGAAGAAATATTAAGCTCTTTCTTCTCCGGGGTCTCGATTTGACATGGAGTGTTAGAAATTCTTTCAAGATTTGCAACATTCTTTGAGTTTTTTCTGCTGACAACTTTATATTCAGATAAAAACGATACTGGTATGTCGTTTTTCGGATCTGAATGGAAGTCTTCACACTTTTCATCATTGAAGAGTAGAGCTTTGTGCCTTTCGAAGAGTGTACCATCATAGATACCATATGATGGATCTTGAAAATTCCCATGTTTATTTATCAACGCATCTTCGATTTTCATCTTGCCCTTTGAAGAAGATGATAACGTTGCTGACTCAATACTTTTTGTATCATCGGATGATTTAGATTCACGAGAACCTTGAGGACAAGTATCATTCTCTTTAACAATTCTTGATTTATGTCTTGATCGTGTGGTAGTTTTCTTCTGGCTAGAGTGATTAATCGATGAATCTTTACTGTAGATATCTTTAGGAGATATGTTTAAATGAGATTGTAGAGTAACATGATGAGATTTTATAGGGTCATGAGATGATTTTTGACCTCTGCTAGAACGGTGAGATGATACATCAGTAGAAGATAATAATGACGAATTGCTAGTAGATGGGGAATATATGTCGGTTTTGCCAGCACCCTGTTTTTGATGATGATATTGCCATTGTTCTAAACGCCCCCAATCCATTACACCAAAACTCAAAGCTCTATCTTGAACCGGCTTTCCCCTTTCTAAATAACTTGGCAAATTCGACATATATCTAACAATCTCTTCCATCTCCACTTGTTTGCTTCCAACACTTGGTTTTCGGATGTGGTTTGAAGATGATGATGATGATGCCATATCTAGTAGATTTTTACAACATCAGGATAAAGAAGATAGCAGTTTTATGCTTCAAATTTGCTCCTACCTCGTTGATTTCATATTTAAGCCAATCTATGACCTCCAAATTATACAATGACCACCGTGATATGCACTGTAAATTGCAAATCATCAAACAATGAGATAAAAAACAATGACAGAAAATAAACATTTCCTCCAGAATTTCGGATGACAAGAAAACAATCGTACTTTAAGGGTTAGATTATCTCCCAAGATGCTTAAATTCAATATTAGACAACCACAATCAAATCAAGCATGTCATCTATTCGACTATTCTCTACTAGTAATCGATCTCCTATATTATAAAGCTACTCATATAGCTTCTTGCGGGGAAATCCATATGACTTGGTCATGGTTAAGTTCGTAAGAGAATGTTCCTATAAATTGCCAACTAAGCCTTTCTTTAGATGAAAAAAATAAAGAAATACAAAAGAGACTCTCGAGAATATTTGATAGAACGAATATGTACAAATATAATCACAATGGCTCCAAACAATACTCCAAAAACAAACCATCAATTTAAAAACCTTTTCAAAATCAGAAAAGTGACAAAATTTAAATGTTAATATCCAAACATTAATGTTAAAACACATTTTTGACTGTACAATTATTGGTTTCTTGTTATATACAAATTTAGTACTACAACTTTTTACAAGTGTACAACTAAGGTAGGTTCACCAAACTAGCCCATTAGCCATTAGGTGTTATTGGATCACAAACTTGTATGCCTGGTGAATATAGACAACTTGTAACATATTGAAAATGACAAGGAGAAGCTGAAAGAAGAACTGTGTGGTCCTTTTAAATCATTAATACTAGTTGCAAAAAAAAGGTAATAGAAATCTTAAGTATCACAAGAAATCTATAAACAATATTCCCTCACCAAGATAATGAATAATAGAAACACTGATTATGACATTTGAAGAAAAACAATAGAAATTAAAGTTGAAAAAGTGAAAAAGGTCATTAAGCCACATTGTCTCATTATTATCATTCTTTTAGTATATTGTGTTTAAATGATACTTATCTTTTTTGCCTACCCTGTTCTCAAAGTAATTAAAAAATCATTAACAGAATTACAGTATTAGTGTATTACACTGCACTCCTTTTATAACTGGTATTTCTTACTAACTAATCATGAAATTGGGTAGTATTGATTTTGATATAATTCTTACTGACTAAAGGGATTAAAGGGCGTTTCGGGATACATAAAAATAAGTGCTTATTGCTTGAACTTTTGTAACCGGATGTTTTTTGTCTGTCGATTGTGTTTTACAGATTGAACCGGATACGTTTGCCTTCTAAACAACAAATTGCATAACTTGAAAGCTAAAATGTGTTTTTTAGTATTTGGGATATCACTGTATTTTGGCTTATTTAGACCAAAAAAAGGCTTATTTTTAAGTATCAAGATTTTTTTGCTTATTTTGAATGCAATAAGCATTTACAAATTTCTAATATGTGTTACTCTTTAAACCAAACATGTATATACTTTTGGATTGGATGTCTTCATTAAACACAAAAACGGTGTAAAATATATATTTTTAAATAAGAAAAAAAAAAAAAGTCGATCACTTTTACTTATTTCCACTATTTCAACTAAATCAAAATAAATAATAAATAACTTCAAGAATGCCACACACACACATAAACAAATATATATATATATATATATATATATTATATATATATATATATATATATATATATATAATTAACAAAAGGTCATTTCTTTCATCAAATAGGTAATGGGTGATCAAATAAATGAATAAAATTTAATGGGTTTCTCAAAAATTAGAAATTAACTCGGTGGGTATTCATATAAACTAATAAAGATTGTAATATAAAGCAAAGTAATTCAAGTTAAAACTTTGTAAACAAATAAATAAATAAATAAAAGAAGTAAAAGAAAAAAGATTGGACCTTTTTGATTGAAATGGTGTTCTTCTTTGTTGCCCAGAAATTGAAAGAGAATGAATTGAATTGGGTGTGATTTTGAGTGAGAGATAGAGAAAGAGAAAGAGGTATTCGCGGGTGGTGATGACATAATAAGGTGGTGGTGGGGGCACATATAGATATAAAAAATATATATGTATATATTTTTTATTTTTACATAATGATGAAGCCTGCAGTTGGGACATATGACAGTACACTTGGATTTGAGCCTCAAACTTCTCTCAAAATCAAATCTTTGTTTAAAAGTTTGAGTTTAGTGTTAAAAGAGAGTTTGCACGAAGGTTTAAAAGTCGGAGAATGATAACCTAAGATCATTTTTAATCCGATATACTAAAATTCAGTTTGGATGTCACTTGATTTATACTGAATTAGTGTGTTTTTCAATTTAATACATTAAAATGAAATTACGGTTAGAACACTTAAAAATTTTATTTTGATGCATTAAAATTTCATAAAACTAACGTAGTGTATAAATAATTATCATTATTTAAGTGTTTAACAACATATTAATTCGTCAAAATCGAGAAAACTCATGTTTTTATTTTGTGCATCCATCTTGGATGCATATTCATCAAAATGGATGCACAAAACAAAAAACGTGATTTTTTTTATTTTGACAGATCAATGTGTTGTTAACCACTTTGTAAACTAGCTAAATTATGTAATATGGTTAAGTGTGTGTGAGAGAGAAGTAGAGAGAATATGGGAAAGTATGGAATATATTATAAAGGCTAACCATTACAAGGTTGTGATGGAGGGGTTTATATAGGTGAACATATTTCACTAAACCTCCTCCTTAATTACATACAAGTCCTTCACTAATTACAATACAAACCCCTCCATACTTAATAAAGGACAATACAATTACATTATTACAAAACATGCACTAACTAAATTATTAAAGCTAACAATCTCCCCCTTTAGTTCTGTTTTGTAACAGATCATCGTCTTGTTCTCTTCTTCTTTTTCTGCCTTCGATTTCTTTTCTTAGTTGACGATTCTGGTTTGTCTTGTTGGGTCCTTTGATCTTTGAAAGCCCTTTTCTTGTATTCATTGAACTTCTCCCTCCAGTACTTCTTTGGAATGAAATGATACTTTGGATCATCTGGGCGGTTTGGTGGCTCAATGATGTTGTCGGCAAAGTTAACAGGAGGTATGTTGTGAGGACCAAGCTCGTTGTTCGGAGAATATCTTACCCAAGTGCCTTCCGGGATATGAATCACACCACGACGTTCTTTTGGCAATCTAGCCTTTAAAATCTCTCTGGTTCTCTGTCTGTGGTTGATCTTTGCCCTAATCTTCATTATCACCTTCATTAATCTTTTCTTCTCTTTTTCAGACTCTTCGAACTCATGAAGACTTTCAAACACACTCTGGCATTGCCTCAATGTTCCATCAGAGTAGTTGGAAAGTTCGTCGAGTCTAATGAAGATTTTGTGCCCCTGATCACTGATAAAAACAAATCCTTGGGGATTATCAAACACAGCACCAGTGTTGAAGTTTTCTAGATTAACACCTGGATTCTTTGATTGGGCACGGTGAGGTTGATTTTCTTCCTTTTCTTCTCGATCCCCAGTTGGAAGTCTTTTTGGGTTTGGCTCAAGATAAGACTATCCATATATCTCTTGATAGCATAATAGGCCTCTTGATTTTCTGGATCAGGTTGAATGAGCTTGCTAGCAAAGTGATGGAGAAGGAAAATCAGATCATCAGCAGAAAGGAGATTGAATCGGGCTTCATTGATTATATACTTGCGATTATCTTCCCTTCTAACTACAAACCACATCAACCCCGGTCTACGTGCAAAGCCTGCGTCTCGCCATTCTTTGAAATGAATGCTGATGACTTCAATTATCTTTAGCTTGAACTGATCTTTCCATGCTTTAAGGATCCTTTGACTTCTGGCTTCAACGAGATCTTTCAGATACTTTTCTCTTTGATGGTCAAGATCATATGCACGTCTCGCTCTGATTTCATCAATATCAATCTTCACCAGATCTTGTTGCTTCGAGAAGATCCCATAAGCTTTCTCTTCCAGAAATTTGGTGGATTTGAAGAGATGCGATGGTAGTTTGAGATAATCAATCTGCTTTATATAATTCTTTCTGAAGCCACCATCATTAATCTGGATATTTGGAAGTCTGGTGATTTGTTGGAGGTGAGGATTTTCAAGGTGATGTATTAGGTTATCGAAGTTTAATCGGTTAAGAGCGGGAATTGGTTGCGGAACTTTTGGAAAGGTGTCAAATCCAGGAAAATCATCATCATCATCAGAAGAGCCACTTCCATCATGTGGATCATTCTCGGGGAAGTCCAGATTATCAAAATCTTCACCAATAATCGAAGGATCACGAGGTAAGCCTTGTGATTAAGCATCATCACGAATATCTGAGCCTAAAATAACATCTGTAGCAGCACTGGCTCGAATCACAGACTCATCTAAATGTACCTCTTCAGTATGCTCTACATTATCAACAACATGCTCTACAGCTTCAACGTCTTGGGGAGGATCTCTCGATTGAGCATCATCTCCAACATCTGTATCACCAATAATTTCTGTAGCAGCACTTGCTCTAACATTTGCCATATCCTCATCCATGTTCTCCCCCTCGTGTTGATCCTGATCATCAGGATCATCACGCCTCTGATTAACAACAGCAGCTTGTCTGCTGCATCGGCAAGGAACTTTTCTTGATATGCTTGTTGCTTTAAAAGATTTATCTTGTTTTGGTGATCAAAATGAGCTTGGAGGGTGGCAAGAATGGCTTTATCGAAGGAATCTGTTTGATCATCAAGAGAAATAACATATGCATACAAATCACTGTAAAGTTCATTAAGGCGAGATTGGCATGAGCAGATCCAGATTTAGAATGATTATCGGATGATGATGATGAAGAAGATGAGTGAGAAGGCGACAGTGATTTATGAGAGATGATTGGTGGAGGTTGAGTTTGTGTTTTTCTGGTGTGAAGAAGATTTGCTTTATGAAGTGCAATGATTATTTCACGATCTTCTTCATCATATTTCATTTCAAGGCATTCAGTATTTGCAGGAGGGCTTTCACTGGAGGAAGAGTTAGGAGTAGATGGTTGAACAGGAGCTTTGCCTTTGTCGGTTTGAGTACGGAGCTCTGCGGTTGGTGGAGGTTGAATAGAAGAAGACGATAAGACCGACGTGGATGTCGTTATCGCAACTGTAGGCTCCGTTTGGTTTACAGTGCGGCCTGAAGGTTGAGGACCAACAGGGCTTCCTAATGATTGATGAAGCGAGGCTTCTACATTAGTTGTGGCGTAACGAATTGGCTTTGCACGAATGCACAACACAATGTTACGGTTGGTAGGACTTTCGGGATCTTCTAGATTCCCGTTGAACTGGGAGATGGGCGAGGAGGAAGCCAGGCTAACCTAACCTCCTCAAAGCTTCTCTCCTCAGCGCCTGAATTAAGTGCTTGTTCGATGATGGCACCAACAGGTCTTCCATTCGGTCCTGGAAAAGGTTCATGAACCAATTCTCTGAATGTTCTGGCAATGTCCAAAGGACGTGCGTGCACATTATCAAGTGGCCTAAGGGGCGATCTAGACTCAATAGTGTGATGAAATGAAAGTGGGAGAGAGGCAAGAGTCTCTGCGGCTTCAATATCGGCTTCCTCCGAATGAGGAATCGATAGTGTACGTGGTTGGTGCCCGTGCAAAAATGAAACTGAATCCTGTAGAGAGGATCCAGAGTGGCGTGCGGAGGTTTCAGCTTGCGAGGGTGGGGAGTCCTCGACTTCTATCCTAGGGGTTGCATCCCGGCGAATAATTGGTTCAACTATCGGAGGGCTAACGTTTTCTTTTTGCCCTGTTCCTAACCCGGACCTCACATCCTCTCCATTATGTTTTTCAACCTCACCCTCAGGACCACCTTGTCTCTCCAGAATATCAAAAATATCATCATTATGTTCAAATTAAACATCCTCAGAAACATTCTCGTCAATGGTTGGAAGAGTTCGAGAGCATTTGATCTTGAATTTGCGAATTTTCTTTGAAGGAGAAGGAATCGAGGAAGATGGTTGAGATTCGGAAGAAGATGATGTGAGAGGTGAAGGAATTGAGAAAGATTGTTCAGGCGGAGGTGACGGTTCATCACGAAGAAGTGTTTTGGATTTAGATTTTGACTTTGATTTTGATTTGTGATGAGATTTGTGTTTCTTACGTGGTGGAGCGGAAGATGAAGAAGGTTGATTCGAAGAAGATGGTGCAGATGAGCTTGGTGCCTCTTCTCCAGCTAACCCCTCTTTTCTTTTCCTAGACTTATGACCCTCACTAGGCGACCTATGCGGAGGAGCGGTAGGCGGCTGTCGGCTTGCAGCTGCCATACCCCCGGCTAAAAACACTCTATAGTTCATGAGGTCACTATCCTCATGGGGCACCAAGCGGAGGAGAGAATAAGGAATTGGTGAATATGGAATGTTTTCCAAACCGGAGTTGCCGTAGACGGCTCTATATCGAGGAATTAGAACTCTGTGGGAGTTGGGAAATCGTTGGATATCTTCATGGGAATTAAGAGTATTCTGAAGAATGACAGTTAGAAAGCGGATGAAAGGAATGTATTTCTTTGTGGCATTGAACTTCCCTCTGACATTAAGTCGAAGATGATCCCATGCAATTGCCGCAAAATCTATATGTACATCAAAGGCGATTCCATACAAGTAAGTCAGAGTGTGAGAGGTGATTCCATCTTGGCCTTTTCTTGATGGAGACAAACAATAATTGATGATGGAGCACAAGGTGAACCAAAGTCTGTGAAGATTTTTCTTTTTGAAGTCTTTGAGAGCATTGAGGGAACCGTTATAGCCAAGATCTCTGATTCCATACAAGTAGCCAAGATCTCTGACTCGATGAAGCATTTCCCGAATTGGTGGTGGTTCTACAAATGTGGTTGCGCCTTCACGAGAAGTGGCAGTAGGAAATCCAAGGACTGTGCGGAAGTCCTTAAGCGTGAATGTGAAAGCTTGAGTTGAGCCATCTGTAGTGAGGAGTTCGAATTGAAAGTACGGAATGCTATTTCTTCCTCTTGGGGTAATATACTCAATTGTGCGCCACATTTGAAACAATAGCTCTTCTTCAATATCGGGTGCAGAGATAGTAAACACACGAAACATAGGGTGATATGTAAGCATGACAGGTATAATGCCATGATGGCAAACAAATGGGATCGTTAGCTCAAAGTTACAAGCCATGTCATCTGTAGAACCGTCTGTTAGGAAATCCATTCTGCGATTAACAAGAAGACAAATAGGAAACATTGTTTCCAAGGTTAATTTACTCAAAAAGGTTGACCAGACACCGTTTTTCACAGAAGATGCAAAGGCAGTACAACAAGGCGTTTGATACCTTGCTTCTTAGGGAAAACCGATGTATGAACACAAAAAACAGATTTGATAAATTTAAAACAATGATCTAACAATCATTTTTCAAAGGACTGCAAAGGTAGTACATCAAGGCGTTCGATACCTTGCATCCTAAGGAAACTGAGAGTTAGAATGAGAACAATTTAGCATAAAAGATGAGTTTTGTATAAATGAATGTTCACAAGATCGTGCAAAGTGTTTCATGTAAGACTACACGAGCAGTACATCAAGGCGTTCAATGTTGTGCATCTTACTGAAATTACTTGCAAGAAATTATGAACAAAAGAAAAAAATTTAATCATAAATTGCACGAAAGAAAGGGACAAATGTTTGTGAAGCCGAACAAATTGATGAACATTGAGATTGTTCAAAAATAAGAGAATCAATTTGGCTCACAAAGTTGGTATAAGAAAGTTTTCATCATAGTCAAACCATATTGAATTGAAATGACATGGAAAAGAATGAAAAATATTCTAAGAGTAGAAGTAGAAAAACAGGTTTTCAAAATTATTAGGGAAAATAGGTTTTTCAAAAAATTATTAAGAAAAACCGGTTTTGAAAAATTGTTAAATAAAGCCGGTTTTCAAAGAAGTCAAGAAAATATGTAGAAATACCGGTGTTTAAGAATAGAAGAGTGGGAAAACCGGTATTAGTTAAGAAAATTTTTGGCATGGTGCCTGTTTGGAAAAATGAAGAAAAGAATAACTAATACCGGTTTTTGAAAGCCGGTATTTCAAAGCATCAAGATACCGGTTTTGAAAACCGGTATCGATGCACTTGAAAGAACTTTTTTGAAAAAATCTTTAAGGAAAACGGTTTTGAACTAAATAAGCACAACCAATCACAAGAGCAATTATCGATAGACACAAACAGACAATCAATATCATCACAATCAAACATATATCCAAATTAATCAAACAACTTATGCATACAAGATCATTTAGCAAACAAATCACATGAATTTATACTAAGCATGCAAGCATAGTTGAAATGGTTTAAAAGAAGGGAAATTGTGATATTATACTTGATAATACTCAAATAAAGTAAAGGAAAGTAGATAAACAATATAAAGATCACCCCTGAAAAGAAGAAATAAAAGCACACAAAAAGAATTTTATTAAGGAATGAAAATCCGGTATTAGTAAAGGAATAAAGGAAAGCCGGTATTAGAGAAGAATTTTGAAAGCCGGTATTAGTGAAGAAAATACCTGAAAGCCGGTATACGATGAAAATACTAACTAATCCCGGTTTTCGTTTTGCAAGGTTTGAAAGATAAAGAAAGCCGGTAGGAAAGCCGGTTTTGACCGAGAGAAAGCCGGTATTCGAGAATAATTAAAAAACTTAGAAAATTTTTGAGTGAAAGTCAAATGGGTCAAAAAGGGGTATTTATAGGAGTCAAAACCGGGTTTTGACTACCGGTTTTTATCCGGGTCAACTTTGGTCAAACCCGGTTTTTTTTTTTTAAAGGAAAATCGTGGATGTTGAAGGAAAGTTTTAAAAGGAAAAGTTTTAAGAACTTAGAAAAATTTAGCAATTAAAGAAAGAAAAGAAAATTTTCAAAGGACAAATATAAGGAAAAAGCAGGATATATACAAACTCCCCCTAGGAACATGCAGACTCAGAAAAATTCTACAAACTCCCCCTATAAGCATGCATTCTACCCTTGTTCTCCCCCTCAAACATTGCATGTAAGAGCACATAAGCACACATCAATTGTTTGACCAAGAAAATAAACATATAATACATGGCAAATAAGCAATTAAGTTTGTAGATCAAGCATACCCAACTTGGTTTTCAAGAAATTAAACCTTTGTTCATCCAAAGGTTTTGTGAAGAGGTCTGCAAGTTGGTAGTCTGTAGGGACAAAGTAAAGTTCGATGTTACCTTTTTCAACATGATCTTTGATGAAGTGGTACCTTACATAGATGTGCTTTGTCTTTGTATGCTGAACAGGATTGCAAGAGATTGCAATGGCACTTTTTGAGTCACAGTAGATGGGAATTCTGTCATACTTGAACCCATAGTCAGAGAGTTGGGTCTTCATCCACAGTACTTGAGAGCAACAACTAGCAGCAGCTACATACTCAGCTTCAGCTATGGATGTGGAAACACAATTTTGTTTCTTTGAGGACCAACCAACTAACTTATCTCCAAGGAACTGCACACTTCCTGAAGTGCTTTTGCGATCTAACTTACAACCAGCATGGTCTGCATCTGAGTAGGCAGTTAGTTCGAAACCAGTATCTTTCGGATACCATAAACCAAGGTTCATAGTACCCTTGAGATACCGAAAAATTCTTTTAACTGCTTGAGCATGGCTTTCCATAGGGTTAGCTTGAAATCTAGCACACATGCATGTAGCAAACATAATGTCCGGGCGACTAGCTGTTAAATACATAAGAGATCCTACCATACTGCGATAAAGTTTCTGATTATAAGGTTTGCCATTAAGGTCTGTATTGATTTTGGTTCGAGTTTCCATGGGGTGTCCCAATCGGTTGACAATTAAGCATATCAAACTTTTTCAACATGTCAATAATGTATTTATTTTGACAAATAAAGATACCATTTGACAATTGTTTGACTTGTAAACCAAGGAAAAAGTTTAGTTCACCCATCATACTCATTTCAAAGTGTTTTACCATCAAAGCAGAAAAGTTTTTGCAGTATAGGATTAGTTGACCCGAAAATTATGTCGTCTACATAGATTTGGATTAGAAGAATGTCACTTCCTTGTCGTTTGATGAACAAAGTAGTGTCAATAGAACCTTTGGTGAATCCAAATTTCAAAAGATAAGCAGTGAGAGCATCATACCACGCGCGAGGGGCTTGTTTCAGGCCATATAATGCCTTATCTAACCTGTATACATAGTCTGGACGTTTAGGATCAACAAAGCCTTCAGGTTGATCGACATATACCTCTTCTTTCAACACACCATTCAAGAACGCTGACTTGACATCCATTTGATAAACAGTGAAGTTCTTGAATGCCGCATAAGCAAGGAAAATACGAATGGCCTCGATACGAGCAACATGAGCAAATGTCTTATCATAGTCAACCCCATCTTGCTGAGAATAGCCTTTAGCAACCAATCTGGCCTTGTTCCGAACAACAACCCCATTCTCATCCTTTTTATTCTTGAAAATCCACTTGGTCTTGATTGGCTCTTTCTTCGTGTAAGGATTGGGGACTAATTTCCAAACTTCAAGTCGCTCAAACTGAGAAAGTTCTTCTTGCATGGCTTTTACCCAATCAGGATCACGAAGAGCCTCATTGAAGTTTTTGGGCTCAACTATGCTTAAGAAGTTAACAAATAAGCATACATTGGCAGAAGTAGCGCGAGTAGTTAACCCAGCATTTGGATCACCGATTATCTGAGTGGGAGGATGAGGAAGCATGGAGCGAGACCATTTCCTAGAATGAGGAAGTGGATCAGCGGGATCATTATTTTCATCAGGATTAATAAAACCAGGAGAATGTTGTTCAGCGACTTGCTCAAAGCTAGGCTCATTGGGTAGAACAAATTCTTCTTCATCCGAGTCAGAATCAGTAGATTGATGAGTTCCTTGAGAATTTTGCTGAGCAGGAACTGATGAAGGATCATTTGGTGCTGACGAAGAGTTAGAAGAGTCAGAAGAAGATGCATTTGTAGAACTAGAATTGACTGAAGGTGGGGGAGATGAATCATTAGAGGAGGTTGCAGAAGATGAACTTTGTTGATCAGAGGACGAGTTCTCAGGCTGAGAGATAATGAAATCTGAATTTTCAGGTGTAGCCAAAGGTTGTTCCAAAGCAGGAGACTGATCACGATAAAATTCTTCAAACAGCATATCTAATTCTTGAGTAGTTGGTGTAGAGAAAATTTGAGTGTCAGAAGATTTAGTCTTTGGAGTGGAAACTTGTGGACATTGAAGATCGGGTCTTAAACTGTTGTGTTCAAGAACCATTCCAGAGAGTTCATCAAATTTAACATTCATACTCTCTAGAATTTGCTTGGTTCGACGTATATAGACACGATACGCAATAAAATCTCTTGAGTAACCAATGAAGTATGCTTCATCACCTTTTGGTTCAAACTTTCCAAGATTATCACGATCATTAAGTACATAACATACACATCCAAAAATATGAAGAAAGTTCACATTGGGTTTTCTATTGTTGATGACTTCATATGGAGTTTTATCAAACCTCTTGTTGATGATAGATCTATTTTGAGTAAAGCAAGCAGTAGCAATAGCCTCAGCCCATAGATTTGGAGGTAATCTAGAATGTGCAAGCACAGTACGAGCGGCTTCAACAAGAGTACGGTTTCATCTTTCCACTACTCCATTTTGTTGAGGTGTCCGAGCAGCAGAAAATTGATGAGTAATACCGACTGAAGAGAAGAAAGAGTCAAGAGAAGAGTTCTTGAATTCGGTACCATTGTCAGATCGAACAATACGGACGGTGGATTGAAGATTCACTTGGGTCTTTTTGATGAAGTCGATGATTACTTGAGGTGCCTCACTCTTTTCACGAAGAAAGTATACCCAAGTATAGCGAGAGAAATCATCAACAATAACAAGAATGTAGCGCTTAACATGGATACTTTGAACACGCATTGGACCACATAAATCCATATGGAGAAGATGTAGAGGAGCTTCAGTGCTGAGGTGCTTCTTTGGTCTGTGAGACGCTCTCTTTAGTTTTCCAATTGCACAAGCTGGACAAACATGATTCATATCATATTTGAAATCAGGAAGACCTTCGACAAGTTGTTTGTCAACAAGAGCATTAATCGTTTGAAAGTTTAGATGAGAGAGGCGTCTATGCCATAACCAAGATTGTTGAGCGGAAGCTTTAGAAAGAAGACAAATTTCTGAAGATGAAGCTGGAATTTTGTTGAGGTCAATGGTGAACAAGTTGTTATCTCTAGAACCAGTAAGAATATCAACACCTTCCTCAGTCTGAACTTTACATTCATATCGTCGAAAGAGCACTTGAAGATCATTATCACAAAATTGACCAACACTGAAAAGATTATGGCCTAAACCTTCGACATAGGAAACACGTTTGATGGTGATACCATTTTGAACAATATCTCCATAGCCAAGAATAGGTGCAGTATGATCACTTCTAAATCTCACAGTTCCCATAAATCGTTCAACAAAGTTCTTTAACAAATACTTGTTTCCAGTCATGTGTCTAGAACATCCGGAATCGACATACCAGACACAAATAAGGTATTCCTGTAAAATAGGGAAATATGATTTTAGGTACCCACATAAACTGGGTCCATGAAAGGTTAGGGGTTCATCATGCAAGCACAATTATTTAAAGGACAAGAAAACTAAATAGAAACAATATAGAAAGAAAAGCAAACATAAACATTAATCAAACACACGAATAAACACACAATCCAACATTGAATTTATTGAAAGCAAGTAAACACACAAACATAATCCAAATTTAAAGGTACGAATTACAGATCAAACTAATTATTTAAAAGGTATGAGAACAAGATGGACTAGTCCTAAAAGCATTTGAGCTATCTAAAGCTTTAGACCTACGAACTATCCACACTTGTTTCACAGAGGTAGAGATCCCATCAAGCTTGACTTTCCTAGATGCATGTAAGTATCTATCTTTAGGAAGCCATTTACTTTGACAATTTAAGCACAAGTGACCTGAAACATGAACATTTTTAAAGTTAGAAGAGGACTGTTTGTGTATGTTCCTGACAGGTTGCTTATTGATGGTCTCTTTGGCAGGTGTTGTTTGCTTTTTGTAAGTGGGATAAAACCAACCATATTGATCTTGGTATCTAACAGTCCCTACATCATCATCTCTAAAAACTTTCAAAGTGCTCTTAGGTGTTACTAAAGATTGCTTAGGAGAGCTAGAATACTTTTGATACTTAGGTTGTGAAGAAGCAGGGTTTCTAGATTGAGGTTGTTTCATCTTTGTAAGTTTAGGTTTTGGGGAAGGAGTCTTTGGTTCTGGAGAGGTTTTGGGTACTTTGTTGGCCTTTGGTCTTCGAAATTTCTCATGAAATGAGGCTTCTTTTGAAGAGTGTGATTTTGGAATCTTTATTAATGAAAATTCAACCTTGTCTTCCTTTTGAACAAATTGTTTTTCAAAATCAGGATCATATGATAGATCTTCTTCTAAAAAATTATTAAGATTAGGAAGATTTGAGAAATCCATTTTAGCATATTTAACTTTTGGTTTAGATTCCACACTCACACTTGGGACATTTGGTTCTGGGGGACAAGAACTTTCGTTGGATGAATTTGACACATTAGCTTCTTTTGAATCCTTTGATTCATTTCCCAATTTCTCACTCACTTCACTTGACTTAATTGGACAATAACATCCCTTGAGTGAATTTGATGCCTTTTCTGTATTTGACAAGGATTGAATTATAATATTTTTGTACTCTAATTCCATTTTAACTTTATTAAGTTCCTTAATCACTGTCAATCTTTGTTCTTTCTCTTTCTCAAACTTTTTAGTTAAAGCATCAAATTCATTCAAGTAAGTTTGCGTTTCTGCAGAAAACGTAATGGGTTCGGTTTCAAAAGCAGTTGGAAAGAAATAATCATTTTCAACATCTTGTTCACAATTAGTTTGAACGGAAACATGAACAACTTCAAGAGTTTTCTTTGTGACACTCTTTTCCTTTTCTAAATCAAGTTTTAATGCATCAATCTCATCCAAGGAAATCTGGGTATCAATTTGGGTCTCAATGGTAGTGCTGTGAAGGTCTGTTTGGGTTGAAACATTATAAGTCTTAACAGAATCCCATTCAGTTTGCACAGAAGCATTAACAAGATCACATGCAGAATCATTAGAAGGAGTAGAAGATTTCATAACATCACAAACCGGACAGTTAGGTTCTGCACAATCATAGACAACGCTAATTGATGGGATAGAAACAACTGGCACATTCTTGTGACAATGATTTTGAAGCATCAGATTATCTAGCAAATGTTATTTTTCATCAAGAGTTCTTTGCAGATCTTCAATTTGTTTTTCCAAAACCCTTTGTGGGATATAAGGTCGAACTAAAGCAAGTTTTGGAACTGGATTTTCTTCCTCTGACTTTGAATCATTTGAATAAACCACAAGTTGTTGTTCACTTGAATTTTCATCAAGTTCAACAATTTTAACAGAGTGAGTTTTTCTTTTTGGAACAAGAGGAAGATTGAAAAGATCATTTGAATCATTTATGTGGTCATAATTACATTTAATCGCACATTTTGCTAGACAATCTTCTGTTTCATAATCACCATAACTTGGTCTTACATATTGAATGGTCAGGCCATATCTCATGAGATTGGCATCATACAAAGGTGGTACTTCATTTTGTGCTTTGAGCAAATTCTTTGGATTTTCAAAACTCAACCCTTGAGTAAACCCATTTTCAAAATCTTTAGGCTTATTTAAAAAGATTTGTTTATTGGATCGATCGATCTTGTAGACCTTCTCTTGATAAAACTTGATTTCTTCTTTAAGTTCATCAATTTTCTTATCAAGTTTTTGGTTATATGAATCTTTTATACAACAAGCATAATTTAAATCAGAAATTTTGTCTTCTAATTCTTTTAAAGCAGGGTTAGACTCTTTAATTTTAAGTTTCAAGGATTCAAGGTCATCAGCCAAAGCATTTGCTCGAAACATTTCATTGGTCATCTTTTCAATTTGCACCTCTTTGATGGTCTTGGTTAATTCAAAAACTTTGGTCTCAAGTTCTTGCTTTTCAAGGTACAACACAGAAGAATGAGTAAAGGAAACAGAGGCTTTATTAGCTGTTAAATCATCAAAATCTTTTTGAAGTTTGTCATGTTTGATTTGGAATTCTTTCAAAGATTCTTCTTTTTCTTTCAAAGATTCGACAGCTTTATCACAATTATTCATATAACGGGCCAGATCATTTTTAGAAATAGTGATTACCTCATCATCTTCATTTTCAGAACTGGTAGCACCTTCTTCTAACTCCTTAGAGTGCTTGATCTTAGTCATGAAACAAACATTAGCTGCAAGTTCTTCAGTCTCATCATCAGTGAGATGTAGCCATTTGTCATCCTCTACAAAAAGAGCAATACCACATTCTTTTTGCTTAACCAACATGAGCTTGTTCTTGTAGTAGTCGGAGTTTCTCTGAGGAGGTTTGGTGCAGTTGATTGCAAAATGTCCAGGAAGACCACAGTTGTAGCATTTTCTGTCTTCATTCTTCTTCTCAAGAACTCTCTTCTCAAACTTCTTTGGAGTCTCATACTTCTTTTCTCCACCAACATTGTCATAGTGATTGTCAAACTTGGGACCTTGAGTATTCTTAACATATGAAGAAACAGAGGAAGTTCTGAGTTGATTGTTGGTAGGTCTTTTCTTAAAGAACTTTTTCTTGAATGATTTGGTGAAGTTGGCTAGTTCTCTATACATCTCCTTTTCCTTTTCATCCATCTCAGGATCACTTGGATCACTAGGATCATTATCAGAATCAACTTCCATCACACTCTTTCTTGTAGATCGAGATATCTTCCTATCAGCAACCAAGGCAAGAGGATCAGATGAGGAGCTTCCTTCATTCTTCATTTGTTGCTTTTGAATAGCTCTAAGATTCAACTTCAACTTCTCATAAAGAGTATGAATAGTAAGTTTGCTAAATTCGTCTTGTTGATTGAGCTGAGTACCATAGACTTGCCATTCTTCATCAATATGTCTTAGGAATTTGATGTTCAGTTCCATGTCAGTCTTTTTAACATCATTCTTTCTCAATTCGTTAATCACATTGCAGAAACGTGTATACACTTCCTCCAGAGATTCACCCTTCTCTTGCTTGAAAGTCTCATAAAGATCAAGGACATTGGATAATCTGATGGTTGAAGACACCTCAGAACCTTGCAATTGCTTCTCAATTTCATCCCAAATTTCTTTGCCGGTTTCATAAGAATCAACATTGCAGTAAATGTCATTTGGAAGAGCCATGTAGAGATGAGATCTTGCGAGATTATCAGCTTGAGTACGGTTCTTTTGAGCAGTGCTCCAACTTTCTTTTGGAAGAAGTTCCTTAGTGACTAGGTTTTTGTGAACAGCTGGGCCTTCGTCATAAGAAGCTTTGATGTCGTCACCAAGAGGTTGTCTTGCTATCCAGTCCAAGAATCTCTTTTTCCATTGAGGATATGAACCACGATACAAAACGGGAGGTCTTGAATCGGAACCGAGAATCAATGAATCAGTCATCGACATTTTGAGAAGTTATGTTGAAAAACCGGTTTTTGGTAAAATGATTACTAATACCGGTTTTCAGAAAAACAGTACAAATGCCGGTTTTCAGAAAAATAAGTACTAATACCGGTATTCAGAATTGTAGTACTAATACCGGTTTTCGTCTCGAAATTTGGGCAGAATTTCTTTTCCCAAAATTAAGAATAAGAGAACTAATACCGGTTTTGGTGTAAACCAGGTATTATAATATCAAACAAACACAACCACACAAATCACTACTAATACCGGTTTTGGAGAAAATCTATACAAATACCGGTTTTGGTAAAATGTATAGTAATACCGGTTTTTGTGAAGAAAAATGGGCAGAGTGTTTGCTTAGAAAATGAAGAATTTAAGAACTAATACCGGTTTTGGGGTAAACCAGGTATTTTCACAACCAAATCACACAACCACAAAGCCATTTAATAAATATAGGAAATTATGAATTAAAATCGGTTTTCGTGAAAATCTTCACTAATACCGGTTTTCGAAAAGTGAAACGAGCAGAATATCGAGTTGAATTATGATGAATTTGTGTACTAATATCGGTTTTGGTGTAAACCAGATATATTTAGGATATAAATTCGAAAATAAAAAATTTACTAATATGAAAGCCGGTAAGAAAACCGGTAGGAAAACCGGTAATGATACTGAATGAAAGCCGGTATTACAACAGAAATTCAAAGAAAATGAAAACCGGTACGAAAACCGGTATTCAGAACAGAAAGCTAAAAATTCAAATTCAAGCCATTTGGTTTAGAATTGGGAATTGAAACTTTTCAAGGATGATTATAGGAAGGTAAAGAGTAGATTAATGATAAAAAGAAAGAAACTTTAACATGTTTAGAGGGTAAAGATTGGAACTTTCGATAAAACGGTAAAAACATAATTTAGCACAAATATGAACAAATTCAAGCCATGGATCTTTCACAAGTTGTGATTTTGCTCTGATACCAATTGTAAACTAGCTAAATTATGTAATATGGTTAAGTGTGTGTGAGAGAGAAGTAGAGAGAATATGGGAAAGTATGGAATATATTATAAAGGCTAACCATTACAAGGTTGTGATGGAGGGGTTTATATAGGTGAACATATTTCACTAAACCCCCTCCTTAATTACATACAAGTCCTTCACTAATTACAATACAAACCCCTCCATACTTAATAAAGGACAATACAATTACATTATTACAAAACATGCACTAACTAAATTATTAAAGCTAATACACTTAAATAATGGTAATTAGTTATACACTATGTTGTTTTATGTTTAAATCAAATTTAATTATGTAAGCTTTACGTATCTATGTTTGTGTAGTTTTATGCTTAAAATCAAATTTGATTATGTGCAGCTTTACGTATCTATGTTTGTGTAGTTTTATGCTTAAAATCAAATTTGATTATGTAGCTTTACGTATCTATGTTTGTGTAGTTTTATGCTTAAAATCAAATTTGATTATGTAGTTTAGTATCTATGTTTGTGTAGTTTTATGCTTAAAATCAAATTTGATTATGTAGCTTTACGTATCTATGTTTGTGTAGTTTTATGCTTAAAATCAAATTTGATTATGTAGCTTTACGTATCTATGTTTGTGTAGTTTTATGCTTAAAATCAAATTTGATTATGTAGCTTTAGTATCTATGTTTGTGTAGTTTTATGTTTAAAATCAAATTTGATTATGTAAGCTTTACGTATCTATGTTTGTGTAGTTTTATGCTTAAAATCAAATTTGATTATGTGCAGCTTTACGTATCTATGTTTGTGTAGTTTTATGCTTAAAATCAAATTTGATTATGTAGCTTTACGTATCTATGTTTGTGTAGTTTTATGCTTAAAATCAAATTTGATTATGTAGTTTAGTATCTATGTTTGTGTAGTTTTATGCTTAAAATCAAATTTGATTATGTAGCTTTACGTATCTATGTTTGTGTAGTTTTATGCTTAAAATCAAATTTGATTATGTAGCTTTAGTATCTATGTTTGTGTAGTTTTATGCTTAAAATCAAATTTGATTATGTAGCTTTAGTATCTATGTTTGTGTAGTTTTATGCTTAAAATCAAATTTGATTATGTAGCTTTACGTATCTATGTTTGTGTAGTTTTATGCTTAAAATCAAATTTGATTATGTAGCTTTACGTATCTATGTTTGTGTAGTTTTATGCTTAAAATCAAATTTGATTATGTAGCTTTAGTATCTATGTTTGTGTAGTTTTATGCTTAAAATCAAATTTGATTATGTAGCTTTACGTATCTATGTTTGTGTAGTTTTATGCTTAAAATCAAATTTGATTATGTAGTTTTTAAGGTATCTATGTTTGTGTAGTTTTATGCTTAAAATCAAATTTGATTATGTTGATCTTTGAAGATTTTAACTACATGTATGTGCGATACTTTATGTTTAGAATCAAATTTGATTATGTAAGCTTTACGTATCTATGTTTGTGTAGTTTTATGCTTAAAATCAAATTTGATTATGTGCAGCTTTGTAGTTTTATGCTTAAAATCAAATTTGACTTTGTAGTTTTTAAGGTATCTATGTTTGTGTAGTTTTATGCTTAAAATCAAATTTGATTATGTTGATCTTTGAAGATTTTAACTACATGTATGTGCGATACTTTATGTTTAGAATCAAATTTGATTATGTAAGCTTTACGTATCTATGTTTGTGTAGTTTTATGCTTAAAATCAAATTTGATTATGTAAGCTTTACGTATCTATGTTTGTGTAGTTTTATGCTTAAAATCAAATTTGATTATGTTGTTTTTAGGTATCTGTGTTTGTGTAGTTTTATGCTTAAAATCAAATTTGATTATGTTGAGCTTTGAAGATTTTAACTACATGTATGTGCGATACTTTATGTTTAGAATCAAATTTGATTATGTAAGCTTTACGTATCTATGTTTGTGTAGTTTTATGCTTAAAATCAAATTTGATTATGTGCAGCTTTGTAGTTTTTAAGGTATCTGTGTTTGTGTAGTTTTATGCTTAAAATCAAATTTGATTATGTTGATCTTTGAAGATTTTAACTACATGTATGTGCGATACTTTATGTTTAGAATCAAATTTGATTATGTAAGCTTTACGTATCTATGTTTGTGTAGTTTTATGCTTAAAATCAAATTTGATTATGCGCAGCTTTGTAGTTTTTAAGGTATCTGTGTTTGTGTAGTTTTATGCTTAAAATCAAATTTGATTATGTTGAGCTTTGAAGATTTTAACTACATGTATGTGCGATACTTTATGTTTAGAATCAAATTTGATTATGTAAGCTTTACGTATCTATGTTTGTGTAGTTTTATGCTTAAAATCAAATTTGATTATGCGCAGCTTTGTAGTTTTTAAGGTATCTGTGTTTGTGTAGTTTTATGCTTAAAATCAAATTTGATTATGTGCAGCTTTGTAGTTTTTAAGGTATATGTGTTTTTGTAAGTTTATCTGTGTACAATCAAATTTGATTTTGCATTGCAATATGTTGTTTTCTATAAGAATCAAATTTGATTATGTAAGCTTTACGTATCTATGTTTGTGTAGTTTTATGCTTAAAATCAAATTTGATTATGTTGATCTTTGAAGATTTTAACTACATGTATGTGCGATACTTTATGTTTAGAATCAAATTTGATTATGTTGATCTTTGAAGATTTTAACTACATGTATGTGCGATACTTTATGTTTAGAATCAAATTTGATTATGTTGATCTTTGAAGATTTTAACTACATGTATGTGCGATACTTTATGTTTAGAATCAAATTTGATTATGTAAGCTTTACGTATCTATGTTTGTGTAGTTTTATGCTTAAAATCAAATTTGATTATGTTGATCTTTGAAGATTTTAACTACATGTATGTGCGATACTTTATGTTTAGAATCAAATTTGATTATGTTGATCTTTGAAGATTTTAACTACATGTATGTGCGATACTTTATGTTTAGAATCAAATTTGATTATGTTGATCTTTGAAGATTTTAACTACATGTATGTGCGATACTTTATGTTTAGAATCAAATTTGATTATGTAAGCTTTACGTATCTATGTTTGTGTAGTTTTATGCTTAAAATCAAATTTGATTATGTTGAGCTTTGAAGATTTTAACTACATGTATGTGCGATACTTTATGTTTAGAATCAAATTTGATTATGTTGAGCTTTGAAGATTTTAACTACATGTATGTGCGATACTTTATGTTTAGAATCAAATTTGATTATGTTGACTTTGAAGATTTTAACTACATGTATGTGCGATAGTTTATGTATTGAATCAAATTTGATTATGTTGAGCTTTGAAGATTTTAACTACATGTATGTGCGATACTTTATGTTTAGAATCAAATTTGATTATGTTGATCTTTGAAGATTTTAACTACATGTATGTGCGATACTTTATGTTTAGAATCAAATTTGATTATGTAAGCTTTACGTATCTATGTTTGTGTAGTTTTATGCTTAAAATCAAATTTGATTATGTACAGCTTTGTAGTTTTTGTAGTTTTACGCATAAAATCAAATTTGATTTTGTAAATGTTTCTTGATATGGACTCCATTTATTTTTCTAAATGTATGCATAAAATCAAATATGATTTTGTGAGCTTTACGTATCTATGTTTGTGTAGTTTTATGCATAAAATCAAATTTGATTTTGTATAGGTTTCTTGATATGGACTCTATTTGTTTTTCTAAATGTATGCATAAAATCAAATTTGATTTTGTATAGGTTTCTTGATATGGACTCCATTTTTTTTTCTAAATGTATGCATAAAATCAAATTTGATTTTGTATAGGTTTCTTGATATGGACTCCATTTTTTTTCTAAATGTATGCATAAAATCAAATTTGATTATGTTGAGCTTTGAAGATTTTAACTACATGTATGTGCGATACTTTATGTTTAGAATCAAATTTGATTATTGTATAGGTTTCTTGATATGGACTGTATTTGTTTTTCTAATTTTATGCTTAAAATCAAATTTGATTATGTTGATCTTTGAAGATTTTAACTACATGTATGTGCGATACTTTATGTTTAGAATCAAATTTGATTATGTAACTGTTTCTTGATATGGACTCCATTTATTTTTCTAAATGTATGCATAAAATCAAATTTGATTATGTAAGCTTTACGTATCTATGTTTGTGTAGTTTTATGCTTAAAATCAAATTTGATTATGTTGATCTTTGAAGATTTTAACTACATGTATGTGCGATACTTTATGTTTAGAATCAAATTTGATTATGTTGATCTTTGAAGATTTTAACTACATGTATGTGCGATACTTTATGTTTAGAATCAAATTTGATTATGTTGATCTTTGAAGATTTTAACTACATGTATGTGCGATACTTTATGTTTAGAATCAAATTTGATTATGTAAGCTTTACGTATCTATGTTTGTGTAGTTTTATGCTTAAAATCAAATTTGATTTTGTAAATGTTTCTTGATATGGACTCCATTTATTTTTCTAAATGTATGCATAAAATCAAATATGATTTTGTGTAAGCTTTACGTATCTATGTTTGTGTAGTTTTATGCTTAAAATCAAATTTGATTATTTGCAGCTTTTTAAGGTATCTATGTTTGTGTAGTTTTATGCTTAAAATCAAATTTGATTATGTTGATCTTTGAAGATTTTAACTACATGTATGTGCGATACTTTATGTTTAGAATCAAATTTGATTATGTAAGCTTTACGTATCTATGTTTGTGTAGTTTTATGCTTAAAATCAAATTTGATTTGTAGTTTTTAAGGTATCAGTGTTTGTGTAGTTTTATGCTTAAAATCAAATTTATGTTGTAGGGGATGGGGAATCATGACAACGGGGCCTTCGGCCACCGCTCTAGGGTTTAGGGTTTGAAGCCCTAACCCTCGACCTTCAAATCCTAAACCCTAGAGCTTGTTATCGTCGGGGTGATGCATTCTAAAACCCTAAAAAGGGCACCCTTTCGGGGGGAAGGACGCATTCTAAAACCCTAAAAAGGGTGAGGGTTCCCACTCTAGGGTTTAGGGTTTGAAGGCCGAGAGTTAGCCTATCGGCTAACCTGACCTTCAAACCCTAAACCCTAGAGCGGGATGTAGTAGGGGAGGGACGTGCAAAATCAAATTTGATTTTCAATACTTTTTCAAACTGTATGCATAAAATCAAATTTGATTTTCAATAGCTTTTTCAAACTGTACGAATAAAATCAAATTTGATTTTGTATAGGTTTCTTGATATGGACTCTATTTGTTTTTCTAAATGTATGCATAAAATCAAATTTGATTTTCAATAGCTTTTTCAAACTGTACGAATAAAATCAAATTTGATTTTCAATAGCTTTTTCAAACTGTACGAATAAAATCAAATTTGATTTTGTATAGGTTTCTTGATATGGACTCTATTTGTTTTTCTAAATGTATGCATAAAATCAAATTTGATTTTATATAGGTTTCTTGATATGGACTCCAATTATTTTTCTAAATGTATGCATAAAATCGAATTTGATTTTGTATAGGTTTCTTGATATGGACTCCAATTGTTTTTCTAAATGTATGCATAAAATCAAATTTGATTTTGTATAGGTTTCTTGATATGGACTCTATTTGTTTTTCTAAATGTATGCATAAAATCAAATTTGATTTTCAATAGCTTTTTCAAACTGTACGAATAAAATCAAATTTGATTTTGTATAGGTTTCTTGATATGGACTCTATTTGTTTTTCTAAATGTATGCATAAAATCAAATTTGATTTTCAATAGCTTTTTCAAACTGTATGCATAAAATCAAATTTGATTTTGTATAGGTTTCTTGATATGGACTCTATTTGTTTTTCTAAATGTATGCATAAAATCAAATTTGATTTTCAATAGCTTTTTCAAACTGTACGAATAAAATCAAATTTGATTTTGTATAGGTTTCTTGATATAGACTCTATTTGTTTTTCTAAATGTATGCATAAAATCAAATTTGATTTTCAATAGCTTTTTCAAACTGTACGAATAAAATCAAATTTGATTTTATTCATACATTTACACAAACAAATGTAGTTTATATCAACAAACCTATATATAATCAAATTTGCTTCTATGCTTGAATCTGGTGTATTTCATATCATATGATTGGATGTATAATCAGTAAATACGTATATAATCAAATTTGAATTAGTACATACACTTTGGTTAGGCATTTCATCAAACACCTTGTGAGCAAAACTCTTTTAAGAACTTCTAAACAATGATAACCAAATTTACAACTTCTCATCATATAAACAACAAAAATCACGAAAAAGAACAAAAAATCTTGCCAAAGATACAACTTCTTATCATATGAAAAAACAAAAATAATAGAAAAAAACTACAAATCATGGATAAAAATGGTTTGTTTATCCATTTTTTATATAAAAAACATAAACTACATAAAATATCACTCTAGTAATATCTAAAACATCATCATCCATTTGTTGTTGTTGCTAGTGGTTTGAGATGGAGATCCAGATTGTAGTGGTGGTTGTCGTCGCTGGTGGTGGTGGTGGTGGTGGTGGTGGCGGTCGGATATGGTGGTGGTGGTGGTGGTGGTGGTGGTGGTGGTGGTGGTGGTGGTGGTGGTGGTGGTGGTGGTGGTGGTGGTGGTGGTGGTGGTGGTGGTGGTGGTGGTGGTGGTGGTGGTGGTGGTGGTGGTGGTGGTGGTGGTGGTGGTGGTGGTGGTGGTGGTGGTGGTGGTGGTGGTGGTGGTGGTGGTGGTGGTGGTGGTGGTGGTGGTGGTGGTGGTGGTGGTGGTGGTGGTGGTGGTGGTGGTGGTGGTGGTGGTGGTGGTGGTGGTGGTGGTGGTGGTGGTGGTGGTGGTGGTGGTGGTGGTGGTGGTGGTGGTGGTGGTGGTGGTGGTGGTGGTGGTGGTGGTGGTGGTGGTGGTGGTGGTGGTGGTGGTGGTGGTGGTGGTGGTGGTGGTGGTGGTGGTGGTGGTGGTGGTGGTGGTGGTGGTGGTGGTGGTGGTGGTGGTGGTGGTGGTGGTGGTGGTGGTGGTGGTGGTGGTGGTGGTGGTGGTGGTGGTGGTGGTGGTGGTGGTGGTGGTGGTGGTGGTGGTGGTGGTGGTGGTGGTGGTGGTGGTGGTGGTGGTGGTGGTGGTGGTGGTGGTGGTGGTGGTGGTGGTGGTGGTGGTGGTGGTGGTGGTGGTGGTGGTGGTGGTGGTGGTGGTGGTGGTGGTGGTGGTGGTGGTGGTGGTGGTGGTGGTGGTGGTGGTGGTGGTGGTGGTGGTGGTGGTGGTGGTGGTGGTGGTGGTGGTGGTGGTGGTGGTGGTGGTGGTGGTGGTGGTGGTGGTGGTGGTGGTGGTGGTGGTGGTGGTGGTGGTGGTGGTGGTGGTGGTGGTGGTGGTGGTGGTGGTGGTGGTGGTGGTGGTGGTGGTGGTGGTGGTGGTGGTGGTGGTGGTGGTGGTGGTGGTGGTGGTGGTGGTGGTGGTGGTGGTGGTGGTGGTGGTGGTGGTGGTGGTGGTGGTGGTGGTGGTGGTGGTGGTGGTGGTGGTGGTGGTGGTGGTGGTGGTGGTGGTGGTGGTGGTGGTGGTGGTGGTGGTGGTGGTGGTGGTGGTGGTGGTGGTGGTGGTGGTGGTGGTGGTGGTGGTGGTGGTGGTGGTGGTGGTGGTGGTGGTGGTGGTGGTGTGGTTTGGTGTTGATGGTGGTAGTGGTGGTGGTGGTGGTGGTCGGATGTGGTGGTGGTGGTGGTGGTCACCATCCAAGGAGGAGAAGAGAGGGAGAGAGTGTGTGTTTGTGTGTGTGTGTGTTTTGGTCAGGAGAAAAGAGAAGAGAAATGGGAGATAAGGTTCTTTTTTTTAGTGTAAATTACGAATATACCCCTCCGTGTTTTATTTTTAATTAGGGGTAAATGTTAATCTCAACCATTGATGGGAATGATCCAAGGGCTAAGATTAAGCCCTTGAGATCCATGGAAAATTAAGGATGTAAATGAACAAACACCTGATAAACATAAATATCTTTTAAAATAATCTAACTTTAAATGTAAGTTAGATCATTCTCAACCTTTATATTAAAACTAGTCTTCAGGCCCGTCCACTGGACGGGTAGTCTCAAAATATATAAATCAAAGTTTTTAAAAAAAATCAAAATATGTTAAATAAAAAGTAAATAAAATTCAAATAGATAAAGTACAAATTAAAGAACGAAACATATGAAGATTAAATCCATATCAATATCGATTCCAGTTAACTCCTTTTTTTCAACTTCTTTTTTATTGGCAAATTCGTTACTTTTGTTTATTAATTTGTAATAATTAGTTAAATAAAAAATTTGCAGTTTGAAGAAAGAAAGAAGGAAAGATGTCAGATGATGAAAGAGGTGAAGAAAAGCAGTTGGATCTTTCGATCTCCTGAAGTTGTAACCAAATACAAATTCTTACCCTTTTTTTTAGGTTATATATTTATATGTGTGTCCAAAGAATAAAAAGGAGCCAAAAACAAATATACAACATGTTTAGAAAAAAGCCCAAAAATAGATATGCAGATATAGTAGAAACTTTTAAAAAATTATAAAAATACATACCAATTCATCAACAAAGACCATCTCGAATGTTTTGATTTCCTTCGGGTTGTTCCAATCCGAAACAGTCCATACATGCACAACACGGAGTCGTAGATGATGGTTAACATGTGTTGGGTTAAGATGTTCAAGATGAACTAACGTGGTCTTATTTTTTGTAGTTGAAGAAAAAGTCATAATGAACCTATAATGGACAACAAACTAAATTAAAAGAGATGAATAATAATAATAACATAAGAATTCAATGTCAAATAATAATGATTAAACATAAACAAAAATATATTAAAAAAAAACCCTTTTTGTAGTCGAACTTTTTTTTTGGAGAATAGTCGTAGCTTTTTTTTTTGTTGAGAATATATGAGGGTTTTTTCCTAGGTTGTATATATATAATAATTTTTGGGAGAGTTTTTAAGGATAAAAAATTTGTTTTTTATTTTTTATTAATTAATAGGTCGGCCTAACAAAGTTTTAATTAAAAAAAATATAAAAAAATAGAGAATTAATTAGGAGGGAGAATTAGGCTAAAGGAGAGGGATTAGGGGTGCCAAGTGTACCCCAACCTCTTCTTTTAGTTATATTATTGATAGATTGTTCAATATGCAACGTACGGTATCACCTAGTTATCTATATACTAAAAAGCTATATGCTTTTACAAGTTCTCTATGCATACAAGGTACAAGTATGTATTGCATAGATAAAACAAACCCAATAAATAACTTAACGGTCGTTAAGTATAGTCACAAAATCTATTGCAAAACAAGTCCTGTTCTTTAACGATCATCGACGAACGTTACATTACTTGACAAAACTTTAACTGTAGCTAATAATATAGATTTTATTGCTTCAGGTCTACCTATGTATTACGTAGATAAAACATAAACAATAAATAACTTTAACGGCCATTAAGTGTAGTCACAAAATTTGCTACAAACACACGTTTTTTTCTCTAACGGTCGTTGACGGCCATTACATTACTTGACATAACTTTAACTGTAGTTAATAGTATAGCTTGAGGTACAACTATGTATCGCGTGGATAAAAACAAAAAACAATAAAAAGCTTTAACAACTGTTAAGTGTAATCAAAAAATGTGCTGCAAAACAGGTCTTTTTCTCTAATAGCCGTCAACGACCATTACATGACTTTTGATTTAACGAAGTTTACTTACAATATGTTACGCCCGCAACAAAGTGCGGGTAAGTTTACTAATATATACTGAAAATGACTTGTATAATACAAATTTTCAAATATAACTTCTAATAATACAAGTTTTTAAGCATTACATATCACTTTTCCTTTCTTTTTTTAATTTATAATTTTAGCAAACCAGATGTTTGGGTTCTCATATTTTTACCATATAATTTTCACACTTTTACATTAAATCGAACCCGTGACCCGACTCATTACCCTATCAGGCGGGTCGAGTTCGGACGGGCGTGGATCGGGTATCGAGTTTTCGGGTCATATATCCATCCCTACCGTTGAGTAATACACACTAATACTTCGTATATACGATTGTATAAAAAAAAAAGCCACTCAATAAGTGAAAGGAAGGTTTCTGTAAAATTTTAGTAAATGAGAGTAATTGAGTAAAATATATTATGGGCATATAAGTCAAATAATTTAAATTTCAATGTGCGTATAAACCTTTTTCGTGAGCAAATGAGCATCCATTAATAAATAACCCAATAATTTTTCTAACAATTTTATGTCTTGATTGATCTGTAATTAGCATAAGTTTTTCCAACAATATTACAACGTTAAATTTGTGTATCTCTAGATTATGTTTTGTATTTGATCAGTAACAATCTTATTACATGACAATTGTAATCTACTTATTTCTTTTTCTATTTTCATCATTTGATTCTAACAAGTTTCATGTCAATCGTTAGGAGGATTATTAGATCAATTTTTTAGAAAGATATATATCATTTAGATGTTTTGATGCTTTTTCTTTTTCTTTTCATTTTTTAAATTTGAGTTCATATCACCTACATTGCACTTATATCACTTTTTTTTTTTATAAACGATTGATATAACTCCCTTGAACATAAACAAAGTCTTTGTATAATCACTTTGAGATTTTTTTTCTCATATAAATAGTTATTATCAATGCGGAGCCAAGATTTTCAGTCTGGGGTCATCGCACAGTTTTCATAATACTAACAAGTATAAGATTAAACTACAAAATTACTTTATATCAGTTTGAGGCTGCCAATTACCTTTAAACTTGAAAAATACATAAAAATAGTACTTGAAAGATAAAGTTTTATAAAAATTATAGGGTTGTCATGGTCACCTTTGACCACCACATAACTCATCCACTGGTTATTATATAAGATTATGAGCATGTAGTTTACATAATGTATAAAATATATCATATTCATTCATAAATGTTTATTTTTTCATGTTTTAAAAAAAATTGTTTACATTTTTTTTTTTTAACTTTTGTTTTCTTGGACTTTAATCTTAACTTTTTCTCTTGTTATATAATACTTGATAAGAAATATCTAAATAGATTGGTTTTAAATGAATATCATTAATTAAACTTGTATCAAGTATATCTATTAATATACTAAAACAAATTGAGTATACATAACATAATCTTTTATCGACATGTGTATCTTTATCTATTTAATGTAACTAAAATATGTTTTGAGGTTAGATTTATGATAATCTTTTTCCTAATATAATTAATATAGTTTTTTTAAAATATACTTATACGTATTCTAATCAAACTATGTTTTTAATGATTATTATTAATTAAATTATTTAATATTATTATTTATATAAAAATAAAAAACTCTACAAAATATCCAACGTAAATACTAAGATAATGTAATTATGTATAGATACAAAAAATTCTTTTTTTACGGTTTATATCGCACGATACATACGCTCAATCCGTACATCGTACGGACATTAGTACTATTATTAAAATATTTAATGTAAATATTAAAAAAGAAAAATTCAAGAAATTAAAATGTACCATCTTTTTTAGACGAAGGGAGTATACATAAAGTTGCAGTAACACTAACATGCTTCATTTTTTTCTTTTTCTTCTTTTTTAGTTAAGTTTTTCGAAAAAGTATATTTTTTAAATTTTTTTTTATCACAGATCGAAACCCACACCCCTAAAATTGGGAGCCTCTTTTGTTGTTTTTTTGTGACATTTCCGCCTTTTAGTTTCCATTTGGTCAAAAGAACAAAATTGCTCTCCACAGGACGGCAAATTGTTTATGTATTTTAAATAATGTTTCCAAAACTTAAAATAATTGCCTAGTGTTTTCTTAAATTCGTGGATCTTTTGTCCAGTTCATTGGCTTTATATAAGAAACAAAAAACTGTATAAGAATATACTAAATGTTAATAAAATGGGAATTGCATGTATCTCCATATATACTAAATACTAAATAAATATTACTATATACTAACAAAATAAGGAGGTGTTTGGTAGGAGGAACCATAAGGAATGCAAATGTAATAAAGAATGAAAATAGTGGAAAAAAGAATACATATTTGGAAAAAGAATGGATTATGTCGTTTAATACAAATAGAGAATGAATATAAGAGAAATACAAAAGTTTAATTAACTATATCAATATTAACACATATAATATCATCAAAAAAATTTTCATTCCCACTCATTCAATGGAGAGAATGAAAACCATTATCATTTCTCCATTCTTGATATTCTCCGGTGTAACCAAACAAGGGAAGTGTTTCTCATTCACTTTCTCCCCTTTCCATTCCATTGTACCAACACCTCCTTAAGGATCAAAAAAGCTCAATGAAATTAAACTGAGAAGAACATCATCATCTTTGTTGGAATTTTAGACCTCCCAACAAAACCTTAGTTTAATCGTCGACTCTTATTAAGTTTGGATACCTTAACAAATTAGTCGAACACAACTAAGTTAATAAACCAAACACCAATTATGATTGAGCTGTTTAACTAAATCCTTGTAATTAATGTGAACACATAACAATTCTTATTGACTTTTATGAACAAGAATACAACCTCACGTATACAAGATTACTAGCAGCCAGTGGCGGTACCACATGGGGGCAAAGGGGCTCATGTCCCCCTCAAAATTTAGATTTTGTCATGTATTTTTAAATTTTTCATGGATTTTTAAAATTTTTTCTTTAGGTTTTTAACCTTTTGACCCCTTTAATATATATTTTTTTCACGGATTTCTTAATTTTGCCCCCTCTGAGAATTTTTTCTGGTACCGTCTCTGCTAGCAACCCACCAAAGTCGATCGAACACGTACCCCTTGTTTGCTGCCTTTAATTCGACCCAAAGAAACTCTTTGTTTGTTGTTTGTTATTGTCGACCCAAAAAACAATAAGACACGAAAAAGAAGTATCCGAATCATCCCTTGTTTATTAGCCAAACTTATAATTCGTTTGATGGTATAATAACATCGACTCCCCCTCCTCTATTTATAGAGGAGGGGATATCCTAGGAGGTTTCCTAGTCTAATTACAACTCGACTTTTACCTAGACATTCCATATTAGTCGGTTACTTGACTTGCACTCCAAGTAAAACCCGACTTTACATATTTAATCTAGTCTAACTCGAATTAACATTTAGCCTACATGATTAAATTAACTAATATACAATCTCCACCTTATTAGCTGATTGTGTACCAAACCGCGTCGAAGGGTTATTTGACAAAAGAGCATTTTATGAATGAACTAAAAAGGGATTAAGGTTTTGTTGGCGATTCCCCGAAGGTAGGAGCAGTGCCACTTTACGCCAACTATGAGTGTTTAGGGTTTCGGCCGATTTGTGATCGTGCCTATGAATGAGAAATCCTTCTCCTTTTATAGGAGAAGGTTTCTTGGTGGAGAAGGTTAGGGTTTTGCCCTTCCTCCTTTGAGTCGAAATCTTATTGCCATGTTTATCCGATTTGGTTTCCTTATGTAAATCGGACTAGGCAATTAATATATATATTCTTAATAAATGTCTTTTTATCCTTGGAAAGGATTTATAATGATCCTTTAACTATTTAATTATTCTAGAAACTTCTCCGAGCTTGGGGTAAAACTCCTTCGTAAGAAACCTTCGTGTGATGTGAGCTTCGTATGTTGAATCAGAGGGGTACATCGTCAAGCCCCTCAGTCTAATGTTATGAACTGCCAAGGTCATAATTTTAGACTCATATCCTTACCTCATTTACTACTCTAATCTTCTTATTTAATCTTTTGAAGGGTTAAATAAGCATTTTTTTTTTTTTGCTTTGAGGACCAAATGAAGGTGACTTTTTGTGGAGGGGAGTGAAATGTAAAATGAGTTATTAGAGTATGAGAGAAGATTTAAGCGGTTATTTTGAAATTCAAAAAGTAATCTTCCCTTTATTTGTTCCGCTCCTTTCTCTTCCATTTCTCTATTTCTCCTTCTTTAGGTTTTTCAACTATTCTCTCGTTACAACTGCCGTCGTTCAATCTTCACTTCAGGTAATATTCCTTCTAAAATTCTTTTGATTCGATAGCTAAGATAGGCATAGAAACTACGTTTTCCATCGTTACACGAGATCAATTTGATGATTTCGTTAATAGGTTTTTTCCGGGTCGGGTTAAATCATGTAGGTTACCTGACCGTAAACAAAGTATACTTTCTCCCCCCGATGGTTTTGTTGGGGTGTATTTGAGATCTTTCACCCATGGTAGCGTTAGGTATCCTTTTACCCCTTTCTTTTTGTCTGTTCTGAAGCACTATGGGAATCACTTATCCCGCTGGCATCCTCAAGGTCATTCAAAAATCATGGCCTTCAAAGTCTTATGTCGTGCTTACGGTGGTGAACCGTCGTTGGAACTTTTTAGGAGATTTGCATATGCTTGCGATGCGGGTAATTGGGTTACCATTGCGACTAGATCTAAGGAGAATTCCTGTTTTCTCAAAGGGCCAGGGGGCGTAGATATAAGAAATTGGAAGAACAAGTTTATATTTGTAAGTGTTGATCTGATCCCCCAAAATTTTGGTGTGTTGGTAAACAAAGAAAATTTGAGTGTAGTGAAAAAGAGTGTAGACCCGATGCCCGATGGTGAGGGTTCTGGGATGTTGTTTGAGGAGATCATTAAACACTCAATTTTAGTGTGTCATACCCTGATAGTATTTTGTTCAGAGCCAGAGTGATCAGTGCGTTGCCTACTGGGGAAGAGGAATTTGATGGTGAGTTGTATATATTTCTTTATTCTTGATCGTCGTATTTGTGACTTGACTCTCCTTTGTTTGTACATGTCCAGATATGTCTTTCCAGAACTTCGTTAGGAAGGGTGGTTAGGTTGGTGAAGCTCCGTCTGGCTCTTCTTCTCATGCCCCTTCTGATATTGAGCGTACCCTGAAGGCTGGGGAAAGTGTCCCTTTTAACCTTGGTTCTTCGTCAGGCACTTCTGTTCTGCCTAAGGGGGAGGCCATCATTCCTCCTGGCCAGAACGTAGACGATGATGTTGTTATAACTGGTGAGTGTAAGGATGAGCGAAATGCTGCTCCAGTGGAGGGTGTAGCATCTCGCCTTCGTAAGAGGGGTAAGGAGACACCTTCGAATGTTGTTGCTTCGAAGAAGAAGAAGAAGAGTTGCCGAAGAGAAGACCAGTGCTACGAGTAATGCCCTTTCTCTGTTTCTTCTCTCTTATCTCCTTGTTTTATTGGTTTTTATTTTTTTGACGTCTTCCCTTTACAGTTGATATCTGTCGTATGGAGACAAAGGCTTTTGCACAATTTTATAAGGATCACTTGAATGAGAGGAACATGGTGGATGCTGAGATACTTGTTCGACTGAATCATCTTTTGGGTGTTCAACTTGAAGCTGAAAGACTTCTTGAGGAGAAGAAGGCAGAGTGCTCCATGCTCCAAGAGTCGATGAATGATGCCATTAAAGACTTGGGAGAGGTGAAGTCACTGAAGAGTAGGCTTATGGAGGCGGAGGCTGGTGTGAAGATTCAGGAGGACGAGCTTACTGATCTGAGGTCAAAGTTGTCAAAGACCATGGCTGGGTTGAACATGGAAAAGGAAGTTTCTCAGAATCTTTCGACTTCTGTCAGAAAACATGTTTCGCAGCGTTCTGGTCTGGTGACTGAGGTGATTCCTTATGCCTGTAGGAGTTTAATTGATAGCGAGGAGTTTGGGAAGTTACTTGCGGAGGTGATTTCTGCTAACAGGGATGACGAGAGAGCCTTCGTGCTTCGTGGTTTGAGTGAAGAGGGTCTAATTGATTTATCAACGCGCCCAGAATATAAAGAGAACACTGCCGACGCTATTAATGCGGCGGTAGAAAATTATCGGAGCGCCAATTTCCCCTTCCTCGAGAAGCTTGTTGCGAATCCTATGGCTTCGTTTGAGTCGCTTCTTGAGATTCAACCAGACAAGATTATCCCTGCTACCATTACTCCAGCTGCCACTGATGCCTCTGCTGTTGATACTTCTCAGTCTCATCCCGAAGGTACTTCCGCCTCTTTAGTGATCTCGCCTTTATTAATGGTTTATGGAATATGCTTCACATAAGACTTTTTGGACAATTCTTTTTCTGGCTTGCGTGCCTTCGAACAATTATTTATTTATGAATTGTTAGGTAATGGTTTATGTTGGCCATTTGCCTATTTATGTATGAATATGTGAAACCCTTTATTTTGGAGGGTTTACCTTATTATAGTTCCCTAGAGGTCCACCAGGAACCTCTACAGGGCTATTTGGTATATAAAGATCTTTTCTGCACGGTATCAAGGGCACCGCCACTCGATTATCCCGTGTCTTACATTCATTTATGGTCTGCATGGTATCGAAGGCGACTCCCTTCGTTTTTTCCATGTCTTTCTGTTAATGCATGTTTCGTGATAGATAATTATCTTTTCACGGTTTTGGCTGTATGTTGTGTAGGCGTCCCTTTGAACACACATTTAGCCTTAGATAACATGTCTTTGTAAAAGTGTGCATGCAGTAAGTTTGTGTAATACGATAGGGAGCGACCCTTCGTAATTATTAGTGATAACAATTTATGTAATGTCCTAAAAAGAAAAATCAAATTAATCACGATGTTATTACATAAGTTCCTAAGAGGAAAGCTATTATTCATCTAAGGGAGCAACTTATTACATTCATCGCAATGCGAGTAGTTTTTAAGCTGCTCCGAAGCAATCCTTGCACATTGTGCCAGAAAATATTCTTAGCTTGGTTCTAGGGATTTAGCTGGCTTCTTTTTCACACTTCCGGACTCCTTTCCTTCTCTGATAATTTCCTCTCTTTGTGGATCTTCGTGTAGCATATAGATCGTAGAGTCCGGAGCTTTCTTCGGTTCTTCGGTTATCATGATTCCTTTTCCCTTTTCGCTTGACCGTGATCTAGTTGAGTTCCCTTCGGTACTGCTCTTGGGGTTAGATTCACTGGCAGTTTCTTTATCTGTAAATCCTGCGAAGGGTGTCTTGGTCCCCCTTTTTTATGGTTAACGTCTGCCTGGGCCCGGGGAGAGTTTCCGGAGATTGATTTTGTCCTTAGGCTCGCTTCTTCCTCCGTAGGGCAAGTACTCGTGCGAGTCTCTTTCAGGGATGAAGACGCTTTGCTTTTTACCTTTTAGAGTATCTTCGTGTGGGTAGATCCTAGTTTTAGCTCCACCTTCTGCCATGTACTGGGCATCCAGCCATGTGTATGCTTTAACTCTTACTTCTACGTATGTTTTTGGGAGTCCTCTGACTAAATACTTGATTATTGAAGGGCTTCGGAATCCGTGAACAAGGCCCGAAATTCTGTGTGTTTCGGGTAATGCAGGTATTCTCTGAGTTTCCTTAGTGTATCTTGCTATGAAGTTTTTGGTATCCTCTGCCTCTTTTTGCTTTATATTATGGACAGTAATGCAGGATCTCACTTGGGTTTCCCCTTTCTGACCGAAGTACAACTTGAACTTTTCCTTTAAATCCGAAAAACTAGAGATCGAGCCCTTCGGAAGACTGTTGAATCATTCTCTAGCATCACCCTTGAGTACCCATCCGAAGGCCTTACAAGCCAAAGGATCATTCCATTGATACATTGCCGCTATTCCTCCAAACGATTGCAGGAAGTCATCTGGATCGCTTTTTCCTTCGTATGGCTCCATATTAGTTGGATACTTCATGTCATTGGGCAAGTGATATTTTTGTATCCATTCAGCTAAAGGTGAGGCATCCGTTTTGTCTTTCAGGGGGAATGGTTGCTCTTGTACCGAAGGGCTAACCTTGAGGGTAACCATCGGTGCGACACCTGCGGTCCATACGTTTTTCTCGTAATGGGGATACCATGACAGTGGGTACGGATATGGGGCAAAATTGCCTGTCCCGTGTGAAGGATACCCTTCGGGGGTGCCATACGGAGGCCTGAGATACCACTGTGGGTATTGGGTAGGTACAAGGCTATGTTCGAAGGGCGTTGGGGTCCCTCAGTACGAATAATAACTATTGAAATGTGGGACATCGGTTGTGGTCTGTACATGGGTACTTGCCGGAATTCTGCTTCGTGTCCCTGAGACATAATCTGGGGTTTGGGGGACATACCATGCGTTTCCTGCCTGGGGCTTCGGAAAGGGAGCAAACGGGGACGTCGGGGATTTGCGAGCTTCGTCCTCCCACTCTTCGTCAAAGTCTAATGCCCTGGCGGATCTCTGGATTGCCTTTCGTTTGTTGAGGTACCTGAGGGCTTCTTCCAGCAGCTCTCGGTCTTCTAAAAGTTGTTCTTCATCTATTGCCCTTGCCTGCTTGGATGGGATCTTCTTCTGTTTCTTGCTCCTTTCTAGGAGAGACGGGTTGTCTTTGACAACTTGTTTTAGGTCATATGTCGACCTACGATCTGCTCCAGATTTGTGCAGGGTCCTGTTAAGGGGAGTGATGAACGTTGGGGACAACGCTTCCTGTAAAGAGACAGGCGGGTTGGTTCCAAAGGTAACTTCTAAAGGTTCTGCAACTCCGGTGCTTGCTCGGGAGATTCCCGTATCGTCTTGATTGGTGTTCGACATGGTTCAGTGAATCGATGTCGTGGTATAGCGGTGGGTTTTTTTTGTTAAAGGGATGTGGAGGTCCCACGGATGGCGCCAAATGATTGTGCACCAAACCGCGTCGAAGGGTTATTTGACAAAAGAGTTTTATGAATGAACTAAAAAGGGTTTAAGGTTTTGTTGGCGATTCCCTGAAGGTAGGAGCAGTGCCACTTTACGCCAACTATGAGTGTTTAGGGTTTCGGCCGATTTGTGATCGTGCCTATGAATGAGAAATCCTTCTCCTTTTATAGGAGAAGGTTTCTTGGTGGAGAAGGTTAGGGTTTTGCCCTTCCTCCTTTGAGTCGAAATCTTATTGCCATGTTTATCCGATTTGGTTTCCTTATGTAAATCGGACTAGGCAATTAATATATATATTCTTAATAAATGTCTTCTTATCTTTGGAAAGGATTTATAATGATCCTTTAACTATTTAATTATTCTAGAAACTTCTCCGAGCTTGGGGTAAAACTCCTTCGTAAGAAACCTTCATGTGATGTGAGCTTCATATGTTGAATCGGAGGGGTACATCATCATTAGCTAATTTCCATGTAGCTTCAGCCGACTCCAATCCCCCGAATCTTTGATCAATGCGAGCCCTTAGACCCTGGAAGAAACCTTCCAGTCACACCCATCATGTCTACACGTCCAACTTCCCTTGATAGCTTCATGTCGATGCCTTTCTCCAAGTCTTGTCTCATGTCTTTCCATCCCACTTCCAATCAAGTCCCATATAGTCTTTGTATCCACATGCTTATTCCCAGAAACCTTTTCCTTGTGCACACCTTCTGTCTTCTCCACATTACAAGCTACTACATCCATCTTCCTAGACCATGTAAACATCACCACTTTCTTTCCTCGTATGTTCCAAAGCAAGTTGATCTCGACGACTCTTGAGATGCTTTTTGCTCCACCTTACCATCTTGATCATTATTCAACCCATGACCAACCTCGGGTTGCTCCACCTGAAGTTGAACACGTTTGTTACCGTGTACACCTTGAACTCTTGTATCATTCACCTGTACACCAAACGCTAGTGCCTTACCATCCAATGTATACACATTGTTTTCTTCCAGAGTTCCAGCCAGCACAACCTACGAACCCTTGATCACCTGTAACCTGTCGTCTAGCATTTTCACAGTATGTCCACTCTTATCCAAAGTGCCTAAAGAAACTGTACTTCTTTCCAAATTAGGAACATACCTAACCCTATCAAGAATACAACTTGTACCGTAACCTATCTGCATCACCACTCGTCCCATCCCCATGACTGTGCATGGTCTATCATCACCCAACCCAACTGTCTCACTCCCAGAAGACTTTTCAAAGTCAAATAAATAGTCTCTCCTTGGTGTAATGTGATATGAACCCCCCGAAACCATAATCCGTTCAACTTTCATGTCACCGCTCACAGCCATCAAGACTCCCTCATCCTCATCAAAATCTTGATCTAGATAAGTCTTTCTCCGGGCACCATCCGACTTCGTCTTCCTCTGTGGACAATCTCTTTTCAAGTGACCATCCAAGTGACAGATTAAACACTTCAACACAAACTCTTTCCTTGCTTTTGACCTCGAGCTGCTTCCAGATTGATATCTATCTCGATGCTCCACCTTGCCCTGAGCAACCAATCCATCCTTACTATCCTCCTTGAAGTCGGTTCTCCTTTTCAACTCTCTTAAATTCAAAGCTGCAAGAACATCCTCCATAGATAACTCCTCACGCCCATATAACAACGTGTCAACAAAGTGGTCATAGGATTGAGGCAAGGATGTGAGTAAAATAAGACCCTGATCCTCTACATCAATCTCGATCTCGATATTCTCCAAGTCTAGAATCAATTTGTTGACGTCATTTATATGATCACTCAGCTTTTTACCCGAGCTCATATAAAACGTGTACAACCTCTTCTTCAGATGTAACCGGTTTGCTAAGGACTTCGTCATGTACAAGCTCTCCAACTTCGCCCACACACCCGCCGCCGTTGTCTCTTTTGTGACCTCTCTAAGAACCCGATCACCCAGACGCTATGAGCTTTTTCAAGCATAGTTGATTTCTCCTTACCCGACAAACCCGCCTGCAACTTTGCTTCGCCTTCTAGGGCCTCCGCGATACCTTGCTGCACAAACAATGCGTGCATCTTCACCCTCCAAAGCCCAAAGTCGTTTTTTCCCATCAAACTTCTATATGTCAAATTTTGTGCTTCCGAACGCCGTAACTGGTGTTTTTCACAAGTTTATGAACCTTGAAACCGATACCACTTGTTGGAATATTAAACCTCCCAATAAAACCTTAGTTTAACCGTTGACTCTTGTTAAGTTTGGATACCTGATGAGTGATTTATTTGTTACTTTTTCCCCATTCGTTTAACGCGTATTTTAGGTAGAAATGAACAATTAGTATGGACTTTATGGTACTTAATGGAATAAGGCTTGTGAACAGGTTCGAGGTTGGAGATTACCGTTTGTGAGAGTAGAAATAAGTAAAGGAGATCAAGGATGAAGTTCGGGAGACTTAAATAGGAAGATTTGGAGCTGAAACAAGAAAACACGAACACCATGGAGCTGCCAGCGCCGCTGGACTAGTGTCCAGCTGTAACATCCCGAACTTTTTAATTAACGGTTGACTTGAGTCGTTAAGTCAACACTATGTGTCCGTTAAGTCTCTAGGAGATTTAATGCTTATATGTGATTAATGTGCTATATGTGTGAGGCTTTAATGCCTTAATGATGTATATGTTAATGTGTTTAAGATGCCAAAGATGTTTAAGATGTGTTTAATGTGTCGGTAAGTATTCCCGTTAAGTCGTTTAAGCCTTAAATGTGATGTTTAATAGTGGAGGGACCTAAGGGTGAGATTAGGAAAGATGCTCCAGCTGATTAAGGGTTCATTAAGCCCTAATCACATTCTCATTTTCAGTTCCTAGCCTCTCTTTTGCAAGCCCTAGCCGCCCCTCCCTTCCTTGCTCCATTTTCGATTGATTTTGATCGTTTCTTTGTGATTTGAAGAGTTTTTGATCCAAAGTTTGCATCCCTTTTGTAATCTCCAGGTATCTAAGGTATAATAACATGTCTTATGTCCTTTCAATCATATTATTCGTTTGATTACAGATCTAGGTCTTGAGAGGGTCGATTGATGTTGAAAACGTGTATTTCGATCGATTCGGTAAGCTAAAACGTTTGTTATTGTGATGCAAATCAAGTAGGGATTAATCAATGATTTCATTGCATCATTATGGTCTTAAAATGATCAATTTTAAGGGTTAAAAGTCGTTCATGGGGTTTGGGATGGTTTACAATTCGTTTGGATTCGTTTTGGAGTGAAAAACATGCAAAATAGTGAAATCCCGCAGGTGGTCCAACGGGACCATATTGGTCGTGTCGCAATGGGTGTTCAGGGAAGACAAAGGAGGTGTTTTGGTCATGTGGTCCTGACGGGACCATATTTGGTTCCGATGGGATTGAGTGACAGAAAGGGGAAGTTGGAGTTTAGTTTAGCTTGGTCATGATGGGACCATAATGGTCATGTCACAACTCGTGACCAGCAATGTTTGGGTGTTTATTTAGCTCGTTAATGGTTGTTTTATGATTATAGGTAGTCGGGAAGACTTGCTTTGCACGGTAACCTTAGTTATCGTTTGTGTGCGCTTCTACGAGGTAAGATACACTACTTTGACACGCTGAGGGTTCAACAAAAACATGGTTTTCATATAATCACTTCCCAAATGATATCTTGTTTGCTTATGGGTATTCGGGGTTACACGGGAGGTATTATGGACTATGTAAATGACTATTGAAGCCTGAAATGCTACCCCAATGATATGAGATGTTACGATATGCTATGAAATGTTATGTATGCATTGAGATGTTTTGAAATGTGAATATATGGTGATGATAAATGGAATGTGCATGAATGTATGGCTTGTTCATCTAGTTCACTAGACTTTATAAGTTGCCATGACACGTGCACGTTTAAGGGCCTGATGTGCTAAATCGAGTTTTATATTTTTAAAACTAGAATAACCTAAAAACTCACTACTACGCACTCACGGGCAGTGGACCCGATCGTTTGTAATATAGTTAACAGGTAAGACCGTGTTCGTTCGCAGGGATTGGTTGAACTAGTTGTTTCATAAAATGGTTTGAAAAAAAGGGTGTTACTTCAATCTCTTTTTAACAGAAAATTAAAAACATAAAATGAAATGAAACTTCAGACAATAATATTAAAATTCATCCACCTTGACTTCCCTCGACTTCAAATGTGATTGCTTTAAATTAAGATCAGATTCATTAAGTTGAATAGATAATCGTGTAAGGATAAAGATGCTTACGTGGTACCACCAACCGCTTGCAAATTACCCAAACACCTAATTTGCTAGTTCAATTACCCAAGCCGGTACCACCAATGCTTAAGAAAATATCCCTAGTAATTAGTTTGTTTGATTAACAATTATCAATCATATCTATGTGAATAAATACGTGGTACCACCAACCGTATCTAAACACGTTTACCAATTAATACCTATTATTCTAATGACATTCACCGTGGTACCACCAACCGGAGACAATCAATCATAGACAATTAATTGAAATAAAATACCTATTCACCTAGTACCACTAACGATGAACAAATAAATTATTAATATCACAAAGAATAAAGAATAAGGAATTAATCAATAAAGATCTCAATATAACGATAATAGAATCAACTCTTGAATTAAAACATAGCAATCACATTATCCGTCTAGTTACATCAAGGTGGATGATAATAGATCTAGCCACTCATGATGAATGGTAAATAATAATCAAAAGAAAAGGTAAACATGATTGTACCAATCGTTTGATGAAAGTAAATTGTAAGACAAGAACAGTAGATACGATCTAGATGGGTGCACGTAGATCTCCAATGATTTTGAGGAAGAAAACTAGCCTTTGAACCTTGAAGAAATCCCTTATAGTGCAGCTCCTAGAAAGATAATTTGATAATTTTGGAATTAGGTTTTTGTTATCTATTTATACCCCATGGAATTTGAGGCAACGAGGCTGCCAAAATCCTACAGGCCCGTCGAGCCACTGCGGCGCAGTGGGAAAATAAGGACTCCACTGCGGCGCAGTGGATCTCTTTTGACTTTGACTTCGCCTGACTGCGGCGCAGTGATATATGTTGCCTTCACTGCGTCGCAGTGCATTATCACTGGAATTTATCCTCCTTTTGGCACTTGATGACTGCGGCGCAGTGGGTTTAGGTCACCACCACTGCGGCGCAGTGCTATATAACTGGTCTCAATACGCCTTCCATTAGATGACTGCGGCGCAGTGGCATATGCACTCCTCACTGCGGCGCAGTCCAATCATGCTGGACTTTTCTATCTTCACAACCCTGAACAACTCTCAGGCTCACAAATCAACATCTTGGCCTATGAAATCATCCGAACTTACACCAAATGGACACGTATCCTGTTTAGAGCCTGACAACACTAACAAACACATAAACGCGCCAAATGCCAACAAAATCGACTAAAAACACTTAATAACAAGGCCAATAATGATGTGGGCGATGGGTATAAATTGGTCACATCAAATCCCCCCACACTTGAACTTTGCTTGTCCTCAAGCAAATCAAACTTTATCAATCTTAATAACCCAATTCAAAATGTCACAAAACGATACATGGTTATATGGGAAGATTCCAACCAAGCGGTGTTGAATACCAAAAGCAAATGCATTTAAAAACTAATGAGCAAAGTTTTAGACGAAATCAGAAAATTCTACTAATCTATAACAAAACCATCTTTCAGTTACAATTAAAATCCTCCCTATACTTGTGTTCACCTCTTTAACATTTCTATCATTCTAATTGACCTTAAGCTCGTTCTTACTAAGCTATAATCTACTAGCAAGCTTCACAATTATTATTGGCAACATAAGCAATATTCCACAATGATTATTGGTATATTTGTCCACCTAAACACTCACGCCATTGGTTTTCCATTAGGTTTTCATTACGGTATACTTGTGAGTCCCTTGACAAAACATACTCCTACGGTCTAGAATTGCAACTCTATCCATACATCGGGTGATTTATACGAAAGTGTACTTTAAGCGCCTAGCCAGAGGTTCGCTACAGATACGCAAGTATTGTTAAGAGACGTATCACTTAGACTCAAGGTTGGGCTGCATATCCAGAGACCATGCTCTAAACACTAACACATACGAGAACAAAAGGTTTTATAATTTAATACCCGTGAGTTTCTATGAGACCCATGTAACGAACTTTCAGTCAATCTATCCCAAGTTGGAAGCTTTAGGTAGACTAGGTAAAACGAGGTCACCCCAAGGACTTACTTGTCCGAATCTCAAAGCCCACATTAGCATTAGACTATTTAAAAAGAAGTTTTGCGCGTGTCCCCGCATGTGCCACCCGTTTGATGCCGAAGCACCCCAGACACCCCGATATAAAGACCAAACATAATGACTAGAGCCACAACCTATAACATAAGAATTAAGGACCGGACATCCGGTGTGCAAACCATATGTTAAGTCAAATTACCACAAGCATGTTAAACACATTTCAAGCACTTTATGCACACAAGTTGCAAAATTCAAAAGGAAAACCTCAAGCGGTGCCTACCAATACATCATCTAGTGAAGCTATTATTCACATTAGGTTCATCATTAAGGTACAATTTGCAAGCAACCTAGATTATTTGAAGTTCGGAACAAGCTTATGACCCCTTGGAACGATGAAATGCCACAAGCACTAGGAAAGGAAAGCAAAAAGTAACCAATCTCAAGTTCTATCCTAGATTAGCAAAATTTTGGGTTCACTTCATTTCTCGTCTTTGCACAAAACCTATAGCCTCAAAAATTTAAAAATTTAACCAAAATGCTAGTAAAGGAAGGAAACTTCAAACTTTCTCACTTTTTAACCAACCCGGCTTTTTCTATTTGCCTCCCCCACACTTAAGATGGACAATGCCCTCATTGTCCATATCGGTCAAAACTAAGGTAAATAGGGGTAAGCGACAATAGACAAAAAGAATTAGAGCACATACCGGATGTGTGTGAAACAGTATCAAGAAAGATGCCAATCAAAAATAATGCACTGAACTTACTGCCAACATATGCACATGACATCACACAATTAATCAATTGATTCCATAGAATAGAGATTAGGAGAGAATCCAGTGGGTTCCCCCCACACTTGAGCTTCACTATAGCCATCAACAATCCTGCTTAAATCGCATCACAAAACAAACCACAAATTCCCAAGCATATCAAAGCATCTACTGATAAAAAGAAAATAAAATACGATAAAATAAAATAAAGAAAGAAAGAAAGCTTTTTGTGGTGAAAAGTAAGTTTGAAACATTAACTCAATTATAACCGACCCCCAGTTGACTGGTCAAAGATCCCACTGCGGCGCAGTGGCTATCGACCTCTCCCACTGCGGCGCAGTGGGACAATTTTCACCCGAAGGACAGTATAAACGGACTGCGGCGCAGTCAATAAGCCACTCCCCCACTGCGGCGCAGTGGGGTTATTTTTACCCAGATAATGAACTGACTGCGACGCAGTCACTCAAGTCCTCCCCCACTGCGGCGCAGTGGGGATTCACTGTTCACAACCCCTTCATTTTTCCTTAGAAAAATTTTGACAATGAAATTTTTGAACACTTACCTCAATCCCATTCACACCAAAATTTCACCTGCACTTTCTTGACAATAAAACATCAAATCTAACTACAAAAATGAAAATAAAATGCAAGAAAATAACACGGGTTGCCTCCCGAGAAGCGCTTAATTTATTTACGAGTCTTTAGCTAGACTCGAGCCTCTCATAATCACCAACATTGGGACCCCGACGCCCCCACACTTGAAGTGTTGGGCGGTCTACTTTTAAAAGGAGAGAACAGTTACCTTTAACCTTGTTACATATCCAATCATTTGCTTCGTCAGAAATATCAACAACCATCATTAACTCAGCTTTCTCATTTGTTGATAAATTAGAGCACAGTTCTTCAGATAACTTAATATTCCCATGAGAAATAGCGGACCTCACACGACTATAAAGCTTACGGATTTTAGCACAAGGGCCATCCGTTGGTTTAGGAACATGTACCGCTGTTGACTTCAATTCTAGCTCTCTTTCCTCTAGCTTATCATCCAACCATTTATCAATCTGTGAATCCAAAGAACTAACACATGCAGTTTCAACATAATTAGCAGCATTAGGCAAAGAAACAGAACATGTGTTTGAAAATGTTACAGATTCATCCCCGGCTCTCAATGTCAACTTACCACGACCAACTTCAAGTTTGGCATCGGCCGTGGCAAGGAATGGTCTCCCTAAGATAAGAGGCACATTTAATGCCTCTTCAGCTTCAATAATCACAAAATCTACAGGAAAAATCAAACCTCCCACCTGAATTAACACATCTTCTAATATTCCAATAGGTCTTATTTCAGACTTATCGGCCAAATTGATTTTCATGTTAATAGGTTTAGGTGTTCCTAAGTTCAGCTTGGAGTAAAGAGAAGAAGGCATAAGGTTAATACTTGCACCCGAATCATTTAAAGCTTTTTTTACCGTTAAGTTACCTATTTTACAAGGAATAGTAAAACTACCTGGATCTCCTCGTTTTTCGGGCAACTTACCTGTTACAGCTGCTGAGCAAACATCCTCTAAAACTGCAGTAGTCACTTCTTCCAGATGCTTCTTATTCATCAAAATCTGCTTCAAGCACTTTGCATATCCGGGCATCTGCACAATTGCATCTAAAAATGGAATATTAATATGCAATTTACGGAGGTGACTTACAAATTTGTCCATTTGTTCCTTCAGCTTATTTTTCGCTAATCGCTGGGGAAATGGAGCCTTCGGTTTATATGGCTTAACAGTTGGTTCCTCAGCGGGCTTCTCAACAGGTTTAGCAACGGGTTCGGATGGAACGGCCGGTATTGGCACGGCTGGTTCCGGTTCCATTTCAATCTCATCGTCAACTCGCTCCTCATCTTCATCAACCTGCACGGATTGAAACAAATCATTAGGTGAAGATTTAGCTGAATCATAAGTGTTACCTGCCCTCGTGGTGATAGCATTCACGTTCTCATTTCTGACATTGGGCTGGGCATCCTTTCTCCATGATCCCTGATTACTCGACTGAGGCTTTGGATTCTGTTGGGTATTGCTCGGTAGAGTCCCCGTAGGCCTAGCTAAAGCTGCCATCCTACTCTCGAGATCCTTAAAGTTCAACCCTGCATTCTTGGCATTCATCTCAACTTTACCACTTAGTCTTTCTAGCCTCTCATTCAGCTCCTTGACATCCTCCCTGATATTCTGAATACTTGTATTTGTTTCAATCTGATTGCTCATCATTTGCTTCATCATCTCCCTCAACTCGTCACTTGGATCGGTGTTAGAAGATCCAGATCCTTGGCCTTGGTGTATCTGCTGCTGAGGCTGATCTCATAATCACCAACATTGGGACCCCGACGCCCCCACACTTGAAGTGTTGGGCGGTCTACTTTTAAAAGGAGAGAAACAGTTACCCTTAACCTTGTTACATATCCAATCATTTGCTTCGTCAGAAATATCAACAACCATCATTAACTCAGCTTTCTCATTTGTTGATAAATTAGAGCACAGTTCTTCAGATAACTTAATATTCCCATGAGAAATAGCGGACCTCACACGACTATAAAGCTTACGGATTTTAGCACAAGGACCATCCGTTGGTTTAGGAACATGTACCGCTGTTGACTTCAATTCTAGCTCTCTTTCCTCTAGCTTATCATCCAACCATTTATCAATCTGTGAATCCAAAGAACTAACACAGGTAGTTTCAACATAATTAGCAGCATTAGGCAAAGAAACAGAACATGTGTTTGAAAATGTTACAGATTCATCCCCGGCTCTCAATGTCAACTTACCACGACCAACTTCAAGTTTGGCATCGGCCGTGGCAAGGAATGGTCTCCCTAAGATAAGAGGCACATTTAATGCCTCTTCAGCTTCAATAATCACAAAATCTACAGGAAAAATCAAACCTCCCACCTGAATTAACACATCTTCTAATATTCCAATAGGTCTTATTTCAGACTTATCGGCCAAATTGATCTTCATGTTAATAGGTTTAGGTGTTCCTAAGTTCAGCTTGTAGTAAAGAGATGAAGGCATAAGGTTAATACTTGCACCCGAATCATTTAAAGCTTTTTTTACCGTTAAGTTACCAATCTTACAAGGAATAGTAAAACTACCTGGATCTCCTCGTTTTTCGGGCAACTTACCTGTTACAGCTGCTGAGCAAACATCCTCTAAAACTGCAGTAGTCACTTCTTCCAGATGCTTCTTATTCATCAAAATCTGCTTCAAGCACTTTGCATATCCGGGCATCTGCACAATTGCATCTAAAAATGGAATATTAATATGCAATTTACGGAGGTGACTTACAAATTTGTCCATTTGTTCCTTCAGCTTATTTTTCGCCAATCGCTGGGGAAATGGAGCCTTCGGTTTATATGGCTTAACAGTTGGTTCCTCAGCGGGCTTCTCAACAGGTTTAGCAACGGGTTCGGATGGAACGGCCGGTATCGGCACGGCTGGTTCCGGTTCCATTTCAATCTCATCGTCAACTCGCTCCTCATCTTCATCAACCTGCACGGATTGAAACAAATTATTAGGTGAAGATTTAGCTGAATCATAAGTGTTACCTGCCCTCGTGGTGATAGCATTCACGTGCTCATTTCTGACATTGGGCTGGGCATCCTTTCTCCATGATCCTTGATTACTCGACTGAGGCTTTGGATTCTGTTGGGTATTGCTCGGTAGAGTCCCCGTAGGCCTAGCTAAAGCTGCCATCCTACTCTCGAGATCCTTAAAGTTCAACCCTGCATTCTTGGCATTCATCTCAACTTTACCACTTAGTCTTTCTAGCCTCTCATTCAGCTCCTTGACATCCTCCCTGATATTCTGAATACTTGTATTTGTTTCAATCTGATTGCTCATCATTTGCTTCATCATCTCCCTCAACTCGTCACTTGGATCGGTGTTAGAAGATCCAGATCCTTGGCCTTGGTGTATCTGCTGCTGAGGCTGATTCTGATAATGATCTTCTTGCCACCTGTTACCTGAAAAACGAGCATTATTAGTAGGAAAGGAAGAGTTGTAGGAAGTATTACCTGAGGGCCGGTTTTGGAAACCGGTGTTGCGCTGGAAACCCCCTTGTTGCTGGTTCTGAATGTAGTTGACATCTTCACGTCCCCGATTGGGACAATCCTCAGAATAATGCATATCTCCACAATAGTCACAACCATCAGCAATAGTCTTCACATCCTTTTCAAGAGCTCCAAACCTAGCCTCTTGAGATGCAAAACCTTTTTCCATACGTGAAGACAAAGCTTGAATCTCTCCAACAATCTCAGAATCCCTTCCAGTTTCAACTCTTGCAACTCTCCCCTCCTTAGTTCCTTTGTTCATTCTCTTCTCATTTTTCAAGAATCTTTCGTCATCCATAGTTGCATAATCCTTCACCATTTGTTCCAAAATGTCATACCCCTGATTTGGTGTAATCTTGTTGAAACTTCCCCCGAATGCATATCCCAATTCTCTTTTGGACCTCTTGTTCAACCCATCAAAGAACAACTCAACATAATTTTCCTTGGACAATTCATGACCCGGACAATTTCTTAGCATATCCTTGAAACGGATCCATGCATCTACCACATCCTCCTTCTCATCTTGCTCGAATGACCTAATCAAGTTCTCTAGCCTCCTTTGAGTTCTAAGAGAATAAAACTCATCAATAAAAGCTTGTTTCATTTGGTCCCAAGTAGTGATAGAATTCTCGGGAAGGTCATTGAACCAATCTTCGGCATCTCCGGTGATCGAAATGGGAAATGTTTCAAGCTTCACGGCATTCATTTGGTTTTGTCCATATTGGTAAAGCCGAGCCAACTTTTCAAACCTGTCCAAGTGTTGGTAAGGATCCCATTTTCTTTTTCCATCAAATTTCTGCTCTTCAATGCTCTTAAGATGATTTGCCTTCAAATTAAATGTATGATCAATTCCCGGAGGTCTAATGGCTGAACCTCGAGCCGTGGGAATAATTCGGACCCTATCACCATATGGAATGTCATTTGGATCCCTTGGTTGTTCGTCACCCATCTCCTCTTTCTCAACTTCTGAAAATAGTTCTTCTAAATCAAAACCTTCTTCGTCTGAATCCTGAGTGGGTGGAGTTGCAAGTGATAGCGGTGTTGGTGCTGTATAGTTAATCCTGCGTCTCGGTGGAGTTCTCCAAGGACTGAACAGAGGTTTACCCGAAGAACGCAAGATCATTAACTAAGAATAAGCCTGCAAACACAACTAACACACACGTAAAATGCACCTGTGATAAACAAAAATAAACTATACTAAATAAGCAAATAACTTCCTCACGCGTGAGGAAGGATCAAACCACTAAATTTAACAACTAAAACGGCACACAATCCCCGGCAGCGGCGCCAAAAACTTGATGTGCTAAATCGAGTTTTATATTTTTAAAACTAGAATAACCTAAAAACTCACTACTACGCACTCACGGGCAGTGGACCCGATCGTTTGTAATATAGTTAACAGGTAAGACCGTGTTCGTTCGCAGGGATTGGTTGAACTAGTTGTTTCATAAAATGGTTTGGAAAAAAAGGGTGTTACTTCAATCTCTTTTAACAGAAAATTAAAAACATAAAATGAAATGAAACTTCAGACAATAATATTAAAATTCATCCACCTTGTCGTCTAGCATTTTCACAGTATGTCCACTCTTATCCAAAGTGCCTAAAGAAACTGTACTTCTTTCCAAATTAGGAACATACCTAACCCTATCAAGAATACAACTTGTACCGTAACCTATCTGCATCACCACTCGTCCCATCCCCATGACTGTGCATGGTCTATCATCACCCAACCCAACTGTCTCACTCCCAGAAGACTTTTCAAAGTCAAATAAATAGTCTCTCCTTGGTGTAATGTGATATGAACCCCCCGAAACCATAATCCGTTCAACTTTCATGTCACCGCTCACAGCCATCAAGACTCCCTCATCCTCATCAAAATCTTGATCTAGATAAGTCTTTCTCCGGGCACCATCCGACTTCGTCTTCCTCTGTGGACAATCTCTTTTCAAGTGACCATCCGAGTGACAGATTAAACACTTCAACACAAACTCTTTCCTTGCTATTGACCTCGAGCTGCTTCCAGATTGATATCTATCTCGATGCTCCACCTTGCCCTGAGCAACCAATCCATCCTTACTATCCTCCTTGAAGTCGGTTCTCCTTTTCAACTCTCTTAAATTCAAAGCTGCAAGAACATCCTCCATAGATAACTCCTCACGCCCATATAACAACGTGTCAACAAAGTGGTCATAGGATTGAGGCAAGGATGTGAGTAAAATAAGACCCTGATCCTCTACATCAATCTCGATCTCGATATTCTCCAAGTCTAGAATCAATTTGTTGACGTCATTTATATGATCACTCAGCTTTTTACCCGAGCTCATATAAAACGTGTACAACCTCTTCTTCAGATGTAACCGGTTTGCTAAGGACTTCGTCATGTACAAGCTCTCCAACTTCGCCCACACACCCGCCGCCGTTGTCTCTTTTGTGACCTCTCTAAGAACCCGATCACCCAGACGCTATGAGCTTTTTCAAGCATAGTTGATTTCTCCTTACCCGACAAACCCGCCTGCAACTTTGCTTCGCCTTCTAGGGCCTCCGCGATACCTTGCTGCACAAACAATGCGTGCATCTTCACCCTCCAAAGCCCAAAGTCGTTTTTTCCCATCAAACTTCTATATGTCAAATTTTGTGCTTCCGAACGCCGTAACTGGTGTTTTTCACAAGTTTATGAACCTTGAAACCGATACCACTTGTTGGAATATTAAACCTCCCAATAAAACCTTAGTTTAACCGTTGACTCTTGTTAAGTTTGGATACCTGATGAGTGATTTATTTGTTACTTTTTCCCCATTCGTTTAACGCGTATTTTAGGTAGAAATGAACAATTAGTATGGACTTTATGGTACTTAATGGAATAAGGCTTGTGAACAGGTTCGAGGTTGGAGATTACCGTTTGTGAGAGTAGAAATAAGTAAAGGAGATCAAGGATGAAGTTCGGGAGACTTATATAGGAAAATATGGAGCGGAAACAAGAAAACACAAACACCGCGGAGCTGCCAGCGCCGCTGGACTAGTGTCCAGCTGTAACATCCCGAACTTTTTAATTAACGGTTGACTTGAGTCGTTAAGTCAACACTATGTGTCCGTTAAGTCTCTAGGAGATTTAATGCTTATATGTGATTAATGTGCTATATGTGTGAGGCTTTAATGCCTTAATGATGTATATGTTAATGTGTTTAAGATGCCAAAGATGTTTAAGATGTGTTTAATGTGTCGGTAAGTATTCCCGTTAAGTCGTTTAAGCCTTAAATGTGATGTTTAATAGTGGAGGGACCTAAGGGTGAGATTAGGAAAGATGCTCCAGCTGATTAAGGGTTCATTAAGCCCTAATCACATTCTCATTTTCAGTTCCTAGCCTCTCTTTTGCAAGCCCTAGCCGCCCCTCCCTTCCTTGCTCCATTTTCGATTGATTTTGATCGTTTCTTTGTGATTTGAAGAGTTTTTGATCCAAAGTTTGCATCCCTTTTGTAATCTCCAGGTATCTAAGGTATAATAACATGTCTTATGTCCTTTCAATCATATTATTCGTTTGATTACAGATCTAGGTCTTGAGAGGGTCGATTGATGTTGAAAACGTGTATTTCGATCGATTCGGTAAGCTAAAACGTTTGTTATTGTGATGCAAATCAAGTAGGGATTAATCAATGATTTCATTGCATCATTATGGTCTTAAAATGATCAATTTTAAGGGTTAAAAGTCGTTCATGGGGTTTGGGATGGTTTACAATTCGTTTGGATTCGTTTTGGAGTGAAAAACATGCAAAATAGTGAAATCCCGCAGGTGGTCCCAACGGGACCATATTGGTCGTGTCGCAATGGGTGTTCAGGGAAGACAAAGGAGGTGTTTTGGTCATGTGGTCCTGACGGGACCATATTTGGTTCCGATGGGATTGAGTGACAGAAAGGGGAAGTTGGAGTTTAGTTTAGCTTGGTCATGATGGGACCATAATGGTCATGTCACAACTCGTGACCAGCAATGTTTGGGTGTTTATTTAGCTCGTTAATGGTTGTTTTATGATTATAGGTAGTCGGGAAGACTTGCTTTGCACGGTAACCTTAGTTATCGTTTGTGTGCGCTTCTACGAGGTAAGATACACTACTTTGACACGCTGAGGGTTCAACAAAAACATGGTTTTCATATAATCACTTCCCAAATGATATCTTGTTTGCTTATGGGTATTCGGGGTTACACGGGAGGTATTATGGACTATGTAAATGACTATTGAAGCCTGAAATGCTACCCCAATGATATGAGATGTTACGATATGCTATGAAATGTTATGTATGCATTGAGATGTTTTGAAATGTGAATATATGGTGATGATAAATGGAATGTGCATGAATGTATGGCTTGTTCATCTAGTTCACTAGACTTTATAAGTTGCCATGACACGTGCACGTTTAAGGGCCCAAACGTAAAATGATGTAATGCAATGTGATATGTGAGTAATGCTCGAGCTATTGATGTGAGAAGTGTTAAGCTTAACCCGTACTTGCCCTTGCCCGGCTGGTGCATAGATGTGGTTGCTTGGGTGGCTCCTTGCAACATAGTTAACGTGAGATGAGTAATTCCGGGTAGGCTTAACTAGCCACCAATGTCTTTGAACATACGGACTACTCCTGGATCGGCTTTGCCTTTCCTTAACGACAAAGATGGATTGCCGTAAGGTTTCACCATTGAGTCGGGTGTGAGGGTTGTTGTGAGGTCTTATGACCGCCAACACACAAACTTTCATCTAACGTGAGATGTGTGGCTTAAGTCGCACATAATTTGATGTAAACGTGAGATATGATATGTGATGCAAACGTGAGATGTGTGGCTTAAGTCGCACATAATTTGATGTAAACGTGAGATATGATATGTGATGCAAACATGAGATGTGTGATGTTTGATGTGGATAGGCACAATTAGGATTGATAATCCTATGATGTTTAATGTAATGTGAGATGATGTTATGCTATGACTTGTGCCTTAATGATTATAATGTATTCTTTCAAATATTGAAATGGACAAAGGCTTTATAAACTATGTGTTATCTTACTTAGTTAATTCGTTAGCTAACACTTGTTTCTCGAAATGTGTTGTTCCCTCAGTGTTGGGTCGAAAATCGACCAAGTATAATTTGTTCAGAAATAGTTGAAGTTCAGTGAAGATACTTGTACAGAATTCTGAACCTCTTCAGAATTAAGTTCACTGAATTTGGCATTTCAGAACACAGGGAGATGATCCAGATATTGAAGGCAAAGCCTAAATCTGCTCTAATTGGTGCATGGTTATCAAGAATCCAGCAGAAAATGCAAGCCAAGGTAGAAATGGAAGGTAGATTGTTTGGAAGAAAGGATCATTCTCCTCTGAAGAGAAAAGCTACTGAAGCACCTTCTGGCTCAAGGCCTGCGAAGAAGTAGTTTTCCTTTCAGATTATCATTTACTTGTATATTTATTTGCAAATGTAACAAACACTTCAGTTTGTATATATATGTTACATATTGTAGTCAACAAGTAGATGATAGGTTTAAGTTAGAAAAATCACAAGTAAAATTCTGAGACATCAATGATCTATAAGGTGTACTTAGAAAATTTTTACAACTTAAACAAAAACTTGCATTTCAGACTTACAAACATGTATAGATAGAAGTCTGAGATGCATGCACTATTTCAGAACAAATAGGGGGAATTTGTTGGGTCGAAAATCAACCAAGTATAATTTGTTCAGAAATAGTTGAAGTTCAGTGAATATACTTGTATAGAATTCTGAACCTCTTCAGAATTAAGTTCACTGAAGCTTCACTTCAGTTTCAGATAAGCCAAACTGAAAGCATTCATTCTGAAGTCAAAGACTGAAGACTGAAGAAAGAGAATCATCTCAGAAGCAGAAACCAGAGAAGATTCTACCTGATCGACGACTGAAGCATCTCAGTGTAAAGTACTTACAACACTTTACACTGATTACGAGGAAGCCTTTTTTACCTTACCAACCTTTACCCTGTTAATAGCTTTATCTACGAACAAGTACAAGGTTGAGTAAAAGGTTGGGAATAAAGTGTGAAATGTCACATCAAATAACTTTCACACTTAACCTTAAAAGTACGCATGTTAAGGAATTGACTTTAATTCCTTAAATGCTCCCAACCATATTTGTACGGCCTGGTCCACATCAGCATGAACCTTGCTTATAAATATAAAGGCTTCTCACAACTTGCAAATTGCTTGAAACTTTGGCATTGCAACTTGTGAGATATACTCTAAGTAATTCTTACGAGTATTTCCAAGTTATTAGATCACTTGTATTTCTAGGTTGTTTAGATATTTACACTCTTGTGTTTATCTTTGTTCCACAACAACCTTTGTATTTGCTTATATCAATAAATCAAATACATTGAAAAAGTACATCGTGTCTCAATGCTACATACTTGAATTATAAATATTATTTATATAGTTTCAGCACTTTTTGTTTCTCGTTATTTACTTTCTGTCATTTACTTTATTGTTTCTATCCATATCTGGATCGTATTCTGAACTGGTCTATTTCCAGTTAGAATTACTTGCCAGTCGGGTGTACCATCTTATTTGGGACTCATAATTGGTATCAGAGCAGATAGGTTGAATTACTTTAATTCTATAACCTTTGATCTGTAAAGATGGTTGATCAAGTAATCAATGAAGGTCCTAACCCTAACCCTAATGGTACTAACCCACCCCCTATCATTAACAACAATATACCTTCGCATAATGTGCATGTACATTTTCCAAATAATCCTGTTCCCAAGTTTGATGGGAACAGTGAAAATTTTATTACATGGAAAGCATGCATGCTTAAGTATATTGCTGGTGTTGAAAGACATTTGACCGACATTTTAAAAGAAGGACCTTTGTTCCAATGAATGCCTCTACTGTAGTCAGAAATGCCGATGGGACTCCTAGGATGTCACCTAAGGAGAAGGATCATTGGTCTGAGGAAGATCATAGGCTGGTAGATCTTGATACCAAGCTGCAAAATATGATCTTATATGCAGTTCCTGAAACTCTTATGCCCACTCTTGTCTTACTTGAAAATTCTAAATTAATGTGGGAGGAACTTATGACTCAGTTTGAAGGAACTTGTGAAACAATTGTCACAAGAAAAGTTGCTTTAAATAAAAGATATGAGTCTTTTTTTGCTATCCCTGGTGAAACTTTAACTCAAACCTATATCAGATTTACTAATCTGGTAAATCAACTGAAAGCCTTGGGAGTAACTAAAGACAAAGAAATTTTGTTAGAAAAGTTTTGTGATATTTTACCTTCAAAATGGGAAAATTTGATTTTGGTCTTAAGACAAGGAAAAACCTTGCACAGTCACACTCCTGCTTCCTTATATGGAGCCTTCAGATACACTGAAGAGAATAAAGCTGAAAGAGCTGTGGCTGAGCAAGATGCCAAAAATCATGCTTCTACCAGTTCAGTCATGGTTCAGTATTCTGAGCCACATGGGACTGCTCTACTATCTTCTGAGAGTGATCATTCTGACTCAATGAAGAAGATGGTTTCTGAAATGTTAAAAACTGGTATTTCTGATAATGTTACTCATGGTTGTGATGAGGATGACAATGATGATCTGGTTGCCATGCTGGCTAAAATGTTTAATCATTTTAAGGCCAAATCTAATCGATCTGGCAAACCATTTGCTTCCAGCGCTTCTATTGATAAGTCCAATCTTGAATGCTTTAAGTGTGGCAATAAAGGACATTTCATGAAGGAATGCAGATCTAGTCAACCTTCATCATCACAATCTGCCCCTAACCACTCTATTTTTCAAAAATCTGATGATAGCTATAAGGCTAAATACAAGAAGTTGAAAGCCCATATAGCTCTCATGGCACAAGACAACTCAAGCAATAATGGTTGTATGATTGCGAAAACTGAAAAATGGGAAGAGTCTGATGAATCGTCTGATGATGAGGAAGAAGTTAGGGACATGTGTTTCATGGCTCGTGAAGATCAAGGTCATTTGGTCAAGTCTGATGTTGATTCTGGTCATTGGGTGGATATCATAATGAAAAAGGTTAGTGATTTTGGTTTTGAAAGTAATGAGGAACATAAACTGGATCTTTTGGTTCTTTTAGAGGCTGACATCTCATTTGTTGAAACTGTGCGTTCAGAAAGTCTAAAAATGTTTGAAAGTAATACTTCTGAACTGAACGCCAGTCAGGCCAGATTAAAAGAACTGAAAGATGTTCAATTGGCTTTAAAAAGTTATCAATCTATGGTTGCCACCTTAGAATTGGAAAAAGAAGAACTAAAAAACCATCCTTGAAAAGGAACAAAAAATAATTAAATCCTGGATGAAAGCACCAAATCCTGATGCTGCAATCAAAAATACTTTTGCTAATCAAAGAACAGCATATGAATCTGGTGATCTTCACTTGACATCTATTATTACTGATTTAGATGCTCTTCCAAAACAAATGAAGCCAGAAATTATTTTTAAAGAAGTTGGCAAACAGAAAACTGTGACTAATAAAGCCCAGGAACAATCTGAGGGCAAATCTGAAACAACTCAGACCACTGTTTCAGAAAAGAAGGCTAAATCCAAAAAGTCATCCCCTCAGTCTTCATCTAAGGTTCCTAAAAGCCAAAAGAAGAAGAAAAATGTCTCCCCCACTGAGCCTTCTACCTCAGATTCAGGTAAGGCTCAGGTGTCTAATGAAGAATCAATTTTGTTGAGGTTAGAAAGTCAATTTCAACTGTTGGCTAGACAAGTGCAAAGTTGCAATGCACGTTTAAAAAATGTTGAAACCACTCCTCTTCAACCCAAACAAAATGCAAAACCTTTTTCCAAACAAATCAAGCAAAAATCTGAAAAGAAAAAGGTTGAATTCTCCATCAAACCAACTATTTTTATTTCATCTGAAATAATGACTGAGATCCCTTTTGATCCTTCAGTTCCTCCTGAACTAAAGAAATCTGAGACGTCTAAGGGAGAGTCTAGTGAACCCATCAACAGATGGGTTCCCAAAAAGAACTAATCTTTGTGTTTGTGCAGGGAGACCGAAAGAAGAATATATGGTTTCTTGACAACGCTGCTGGCAGAACCATGACTGGTTATCAAACCCTGCTGGAGGAATATAGGGTGCAAGAGGGGCCATCAATAACATTTGGGAATGATGAAAATGGACAAACTGAGGGATATGGTGTTGTGAATAATGGACAAGTCAAATTCACACGTGTTGCATATGTGAATAGTTTGAAATATAACCTGATCAGTGTTAGTCAATTGTGTGATGATGGCTTCAAGGTTTTATTTGATATTTCACAAGGCACCATATTCAACAGGGATTGGAAGGTAGTGTTGATTGCACCAAGGAAAGGAAACATTTATATCATTGATATGAATAGTTCACCCAGTGAACAATGTTTCTACACTAAGGCGGATGAGGATACAAAGTGGTTGTGGAACAAAAGATTATCCCATCTGAACTTCAAGAACATTAATAAGTTGTCAAGAAAACAACTTGTAGATGGGATACCCTCAATGTCTTTCAATAAAGATAAGCCATGTCCAGGTTGTGAAATGGGTAAGCAGAAAAGAGCTTCATTCAAGACAAAGCAAAATTTCAGTATAACTGAACCTCTTCACATGCTTCACATGGACCTTTTTGGACTAGTGAATGTTCAGACCAGAGCAGGAAAGAAGTACACCCTTGTTATTGTTGATGAATATTCAAGATACTGCTGGGTGATTTTCCTCAGAAACAAGAATGAAGCTGCTGCTGAAATCATTGCCCTCATCAAACAAATTGAACTCAAGCATAAGCGAAAAGTTTGTCAGCTCAGAAGTGACAATGACATTGAATTCAGAAATGCCACTCTGGAGTCCTTCTGCACTGAAACTGGCATATCTCAGAACTTCTCTTCAGCACGCACACCAGAGCAGAATGGTGTTGTAGAAAGAAAGAATCGAATGCTGATTGAAGCTGCTAGAAGTATGCTCAATGAATCTGGTCTTCCTAAGAATTTATGGGCTGAAGCTGTTGCAACTGCTTGCTACACTCAGAACAGATCTGTCTATGTCAAAAGACACAAGAAGACTGCCTATGAAGTACTCAGAAATAGAAAGCCTAATATTGGATATTTCCATGTATTTGGATGCAAAAGCTGATGAAGGTTACTTCTTAGGATATTCAACAATTCGCAAAGCCTTTAGAGTCTATAACAAGAGACTTGACAAGGTTGATGAGTCAATTCATGTTACCTTTGATGAATCAAATTCTGCAATCTTCAATAAACCAACTCCTGTACCACCCTCAGAAAGTCCAATCAGTTTTGGTGAATCTGATCCTATTGATAAATCTGATCAGTCACCTGAACCTGCTTCTGAACATCTCAGTTCAGAACCAACAAGAATCAAGACAAGCAACATACCATTCTATCCTTCAGTCAGTTTTAAACTACCTTTTGAACTAACTATTGGATCAGATGTACGTGCTGCTTCTCCTCAGATATCAGTCTCCACTGAATTACCCCAATCTGAAGAATTTCATGATGCAAGTCATGATCTGCAGGAGGAAGATGATGAGACTGAAATAGTCTTTTCTGAAGCTGCTCCTGAAGTAAATCAGAGGAGTTCTTGCACTGATATCATTATACATCCTGGTCAATACTCTAAGTGGACAAAAGCACATCCAATCGAGCAAATTCATTGGAGATTCCAATAGAGGGGTTCAGACCAGGAGAGCCACAAGCGATCAATGCTTAAATGTCAGCTTCTTATCACTGATAAAACCGAAGAAGATTGACGAGGCTATGAAAGACCCAATCTGGATTGAAGCCATGCAAGATGAGCTCAATCAGTTTAAAAGGAACGACGTTTGGGAACTTGTTCCTTGTCCCAGCAATCTGAAGAAGGATCCAATTGGGACAAGATGGGTCTTCAAAAACAAGATGGATGAAGATGGACATGTAATTCGAAACAAGGCAAGACTTGTTGCTAAGGGTTACTCTCAAGAAAAAGGAGTAGACTTTGATGAAACTTTTGCACCAGTTGCTAGACTTGAAGCTATCAGAGTTTTCTTAGCTTTTGCAGCTCATCACAAGTTCAAAGTCTATCAGATGGATGTTAAAAGTGCATTTTTGAATGGTGAATTGGAAGAAGTTGTGTATGTTTATCAGCCACCAGGGTTCATCAATGAAGAAAAACCTCACTGGGTGTACATACTAAACAAAGCATTATATGGTCTGAGATAAGCACCTAGAGCCTGGTATGATACTCTTACTAAACATCTTCTGAAAAATGGTTTTAAAAGGGGTGCAATAGATAACACTTTGTTCATTTTACATGATAAAAGTGATATCTTACTTGTACAAATTTATGTTGATGATATTGTGTTTGGTTCTACAAATAACAAAATGTGTAAAATGTTTTATGAAATTATGTCTTCTGAGTATGAAATGAGTATGATGGGTGAACTGACATATTTCTTGGGTTCACAAGTAAAACAAACAGTGATGGTATCTTTAAAAATCAAGAAAAATATGTCAGAGATTTAATAAAGAAATATCAATTTGATTCAGTCTCATCAAAAGATACTCCTATTTCTGCACTATTAACTTTGGACTCAGATCCCAATGGAAAACAAGTGGATCCCACAAAATATCGTGGTATGGTAGGATCACTTATGTACTTAACTGCTAGTAGACCTGACATAATGTTTGCAACATGCCTTTGTGCAAGATTTCAGTCTGATCCCAGAGAAGCACACTTAAATGTTGTGAAAAAGATTTTCAGATACCTTAAAGGTGTCCCCAGACTTGGTCTTTGGTATCCCAAGGCTCAAGTCTAGATCTAATGGGTTATTCAGATTCTGATCATGCAGGTTGTAAAATAGATAGGAAAAGTACCACAGGTGGTTGTCATTTCCTAGGTGGCAAATTGGTTAGTTGGACAACTAAGAAGCAGACTGCAGTGTCACTCTCCACAGCTGAAGCTGAATACATTTCTGCAGCAAGTTGTTGCGCTCAGATTTTGTGGATGAAGAACCAATTAACTGATTATGGTGTTAAGTATACAAGAACTCCAATCTTTTGTGATAACACCAGTGCAATTTCCATCTCTCACAATCCTGTCATGCACTCCAAAACCAAGCATATCGACCTCAGGTATCATTTTATTAGAGATCACATTATTAAAGGTGATATTGAACTACATTTCATTCCCACTGATAAACAGCTCGCTGATGTTTTTACAAAACCCTTGGATGTCAAAACATTTAAACATCTCATCAATGAGTTAGGTATGCTAAATCCTGTATAGCATCACCTCAGGGGGGAAGTGTCAAATATTTTTGTGTTTAAAAGAATTTTTCTCTAAGGGGGAACTTTGCTTTCTGAAAAATATGTTGACTGAAATGTCTCAGAATTTCTGAAATGATTTCAGAATGCTTGTGTAAACTGAGATGGTTCAGATTCCTCGAATCTGGTCATTCTCAGATTTTGTGTGTCATTTCTGAAATAAATTAGTCCTTTATAATGTCTTTTGGATACTTGGTCGTTGTGTGAACACGTGACAGTTACTGTATAATGTTTGAATAAAGATACCTCTTTGCTGACGTGTCACACAAGTTGCGCCGTAAATGTATAAGTAATGATCACTTTTTATTTATGAAAGTTGAAAAGTTTTCCAAAATGTGGGCCCTAATCGTCTTTGCATTAAATGCGGACGTGTAACCCAAAATTATTTCGGATTTCAAACCCGATCAAAATTGATTTCGATTAAAATAAAATTTCTTTTATGGGTTTGAATTTCAAAATTATTTTTATTTTATTTATTTTGGAAAAACCCTTTGTATTCCATCATAAATATAAATACCTTTTTCGAAAACAATTCCTTCATTTACTCATCTTTACATTTACTCCCAATCATCATTCTCTCTCATTCTTTCTTCTTCAAAAATTCCAAAACCCTAAATCATCATCATTTTCAGTTTTCCCTTGTAGAAATTATGGCTAAAGTTTCCCAAGCCAAATCTCTTATAACTTTCGAATATAAACCAACTAAAGTAGTCAAGGCTAGTGCTTCATGGCCAAAAGGGTTCGATCCATCGACCCTTCGGTTCAATATGAACAATTTTGTGGCCGCACTAAATGCCAAACACAAAACATTAATGGAGAGGATAAACAAGTTTCTTGAAGAATCCCCTCTCCATTATGCCTTGACTGCTGATCCTTAAGTATTGTATCATAGATACTTACTTGAATTCTGGTACACTGCTACATTAAGCAAGGATGAAAAATCCATTGCTTTTTCATTAAAAGAAGGCACGAAGCAGTGTTTCATCTCACTTGATGGGTTCCGGGAGGCCCTTCAATTGAACTACCTTCCATCTCCTTCAGCCTATGCAAAAAGGCTAAAGGGAGTTAATTTTAGGGAGGTACTGCACACCACGGGTCACAATGACATGGTTGATGCAGAGCCCAATCTGAAAACATCTGGACACATATTTTTGTCTGGATTTGGAAATTGTTGGCGATACTTTTGGACTCAGATTGTGGAGTGCCTTGGAGGAAACTGGGGTGGATTGGACCAGATTTCCTTGCCACAGGTTGAAATTGGGTATTATTTGTGGCATGGGATTGAGGTGGACTTCGCTGAGATACTCTTCTCTCAGCTAGTGGCAAAATTAAAAGGAAAAAGGAGTCCACATATCTCATTTCCCAGATTCTTGAGCATCTGCTTCATGAATATTCTTGGAGTTGCGTATCATGTTGAGGGGTCTGAGTCTTCAGCGACAGAGTTCTGCAGGGATATTTCAAAGGCATCAACTTCAGAACCTGAACTAGAACTTTCCGCTGCAATGACTCAGGTAATCAATAAAACTGAAACAGCACGACCGGCTGGCTCAGAAAGGTCACCAAGCGGGTCACAAAAGAATGTGAGACCCATTGGTGCACCTGGTGGTAAATTATTGAAGTTGTTTAAAACCCCAGCAACTTCATCTACCCAACCACCATCCCCTCTTCCACTGACCAACCTGAGGATCTCCCAAAAGATCCCTCAGGATCTCCAAAGGGCTTGTTAAAACGTCGTAAATATAAGCAGTCCTCACTGCCCAAGGACATTAGTGCCGAAGCTCACCCTTCTGGATCTTCCCAACAAGATTCAGAAGAAGGTCAAATGGGAAACCCACAAGCAGCCATCTCCAAAACTTCTTTAGGAGGAGATGGTAAAGAAAATATAAGTGTGTCAGCCCAACACACAGTAGAGTCCGTGTCTGCACGTGCACCCCATGTAACTTCACCAATCTTACACTCTTCTAATGTACGAATTGATGAAGTCTTTAATGTGACACCATTGGAGACTGAGATTCCAGACTCTACGGCGGATGAAGTGATTCTTGATGATGGTACGAGAATCATTAAGGCAACCCCCGTGTCTACTGTCACTGACGATGATACTTTGGTTGAGCCAACCCATAAATCTGGTGACGATGCATCTGCCGCAACAGTTGTTGAACCAGAAGCTGGTTCAGGTACTAGTGATCTGAACCAGGGCATATCTGATCAGACTGAAGTTTTAACTGACCTCTGGGATGAAGATGAGCCACCTCAAGGGAATCTTGATTTCTTTGATTTTGAGTTTGATGAGGGCTTACTAGAGGAGAATCAGTCGTCTGATTCTGAGCCAACCTTCAGCCTCACAAACGTCCCTCCTCCCCCAGAAATCCAAAATATACTTGTTGAACAACCATATCGCCAACCACCAACCTCTCATGAACATCCATATTTTCCACCTGGCTCAACACCTGCCTATGTTACTTCACCTCGTTTTCAACCACAACTTCAACACTTACACCCACAAATTCACCAAGTACCAAGGCCCATCAGTTATGATGATCAAACTGAGAAAGAGTTGGACTCTGCTACTGAATCTGAGAGTCCAACTGAAATGCAACTGGAGAAGGCATTAGATGGGCTTGGTAGAATACCCTTTGTTGCTTCTGTTTTTGCACAACCACCTCCTCCTTTGAGTGTAGAAGCATAGTTAGAGAAGCAAAATACCGAAGTCCAAAGCCTACTTCTCAAGGTGGAGGACTTAACAAAATCTCTAACTGCCAATACTAGTTCCATTGCTGAAATGAAGGGTGCTCAAATGTTTCTTGGCACTGAGTTAACCAAGGTTGTTGGAAATGAGGGACTAGTAAGTGGGAAGCTTAATGAGCTGGTACATTCATGTAACAAAATATTTTCAGCCATCAGGGAAGCCTTCAGACTGACCAAAAGAGATGTGCAAGCTTCAGTTGTTGCGAACTTGACATCTAGTGTTGAAATAATGAAACAAGAGGTTATGGCAGTCGGGAAGGAGCTAAATGAGTTGGTGAAGAAGCCCAGTTTTGATGAAAAGAAATTTGGGGTTTCTCTAAGTGTTGGTATTATTGAGAAGATGAAGTCTGAGCTATCTCAGGAACTTGTTGCTCAGATTTCAGCTTCTGTGGCTGAAAAGGTTGAAGAGAAGGTCAAATTGATGGTCTCTGAACTCACCAAGGATACAAACAAAAGGGTGGATAAGGCTGTTGAAGATGTTCAAAAATCAGTATCCACTCTTGGTGAAATCAGTGAAGGACCAGTCTAAAACACTTGATGTAATTCTGACCTTGCTCAAGAAGGAAACTGTTGTTGCTCCTCCTCCCCCTCCATCATTCACTGAAGCTGACAGAAAACAGTTGAATGAAGTTGTTAATAAAGAAGCACTGAACCTGAACTCTAATTTCAGATTGAGGTCTCAGTTTGCTCAACTATCTAAGGGATTGGCTGATTGTCTGAAGCAGCAAAGTTGGGAACCACTGAAGAACATGCAAATGGCCATTGAAGAATTTGCTAAGTTGCCTTCAGAGGTCCCCAAAGGGGGAAAAGATGTGCCGATTGGTCTGCTTGCAAGTACTCAAGAATTGATAGAAGCAACCAAGAAGCAAACTGAGGTGCCATCTGGAAGTGCCTCAGTTCAGGGGGAACAAAGCAAATCTGAAATCCAGCAGTCTGAGCCTGCAAAGAAAGATAAGGGCAAGGCCCAAATGGTGGAAGAACCCAAGTCCAAAGGTTCTAAGGGTTCTGGACTTGTGGTTGGTGAGAATGTTGATGAACATGGTTACCCCTTACATGATCTTGATGCTGATGGCAAGAAGTTAGAGGCTCTGCAGAAGCAAGTCTCTAATCAATTCATTATGTGGAGGGAAAATAAGGAAAGAGAAAGGGAACAACATCTGAAGATGGGGACCCTTGATCATGTTGATGCTGCAGCTCTTGGTCTTTCACTAGAGAGATATCAGAAAATCAAGAATGATCCAAGAGTGCAGAAAGCCTTGGTTGAAATGGGTGAATATGAGTATGGGAGGATGTATTCTCCTTTGGAACAGAAGCTGGAAAGTCTCACATTTAAAATGTCCATTGAGGACTTGGTGAAAAATAGAAAGAGTGAGATGGAAATAAAGAAGAAAGAAATTCTGGCTGAAGTTCTGAAGGTTGAAAAACAATTGGCAAGGCCACCTCCAAAGGCCAAAGTGACTGGACCTAGATCTTCAAGAAAACATGCTCGTGATGCTGATCTTTCCACATTTCAGCCAATTTCTGATGATGCTGCTGAGATCCAAAGGAAACATGAAAAGGATCAGTATGATCATTATATGAAGCATCGATCCCATCCAGCTAAAATAATTGATGTGGAAGTAACAAAAGCTGATGGATTGAAGCTTTTTGATTTGGTTGTCAAAAGAGAAGGGAGAGCAGCTGAAGAGTATAATCAGGTTTCAGTTCACGAATTTGGCATTTTAGAGCACAGGGAGATGATCCAGATATTGAAGGCAAAGCCAAAATCTGCTCTAATTGGTGCATGGTTATCAAGAATCCAGCAGAAAATGCAAGCCAAGGTAGAAATGGAAGGTAGATTGTTTGGAAGGAAGGATCATTCTCCTCTGAAGAGAAAAGCTACTGAAGCACCTTCTGGCTCAAGGCCTGCGAAGAAGTAGTTTTCCTTTCAGATTATCATTTACTTGTATATTTATTTGCAAATGTAACAAACACTTCAGTTTGTATATATATGTTACATATTGTAGTCAACAAGTAGATGATAGGTTTAAGTTAGAAAAATCACAAGTAAAATTCTGAGACATCAATGATCTATAAGGTGTACTTAGAAAATTTTTACAACTTAAACAAAAACTTGCATTTCAGACTTACAAACATTTATAGATAGAAGTCTGAGATGCATGCACTATTTCAGAACAAATATGGGGAATTTGTTGGGTCGAAAATCAACCAAGTATAATTTGTTCAGAAATAGTTGAAGTTCAGTGAAGATACTTGTATAGAATTCTGAACCTCTTCAGAATTAAGTTCACTGAAGCTTCACTTCAGTTTCAGATAAGCCAAACTGAAAGCATTCATTCTGAAGTCAAAGACTGAAGACTGAAGAAAGAGAATCATCTCAGAAGCAGAAACCAGAGAAGATTCTACCTGATCGACGACTGAAGCATCTCAGTGTAAAGTACTTACAACACTTTACACTGATTATGAGGAAGCCTTTTTTACCTTACCAACCTTTACCCAGTTAATAGCTTTATCTATTAACAAGTACAAGGTTGAGTAAAAGGTTGGGAATAAAGTGTGAAATGTCACATCAAATAACTTTCACACTTAACCTTAAAAGTACGCATGTTAAGGAATTGACTTTAATTCCTTAAATGCTCCCAACCATATTTGTACGGCCTGATCCACATCAGCATGAACCTTGCCTATAAATATAAAGGCTTCTCACAACTTGCAAATTGCTTGAAACTTTGGCATTGCAACTTGTGAGATATACTCTAAGTAATTCTTACGAGTATTTCCAAGTTATTAGATCACTTGTATTTCTAGGTTGTTTAGATATTTACACTCTTGTGTTTATCTTTGTTCCACAACAACCTTTGTATTTGCTTATATCAATAAATCAAATACATTGAAAAAGTACATCGTGTCTCAATGCTACATACTTGAATTATAAATATTATTTATATAGTTTCAGCACTTTTTGTTTCTCGTTATTTACTTTCTGTCATTTACTTTATTGTTTCTATCCATATCTGGATCGTATTCTGAACTGGTCTATTTCCAGTTAGAATTACTTGCCAGTCGGGTATACCATCTTATTTGGGACTCATACTCAGGTTTAGCATGCTTGAGCTAGATGACGATAAAGTGAGAGGCATGGGTAGATTACAATGAAGTTGGCTTTAGTTTACCCATAATAGCTTCCCATATTAGACATTTGCTTTTGTCTAGACATTGATGACTTTGTAATTACTTTGATGTCGGTTGTTTTATGTTGGGCAACCGTTGGATTTCCATTTGAACTATTTATGATGACATTGCTAGTAACACCATTTGATAAATGAACCAAACAGGTCCTTTTGGTTTGGTCTTTTAAAGTTGTTTCCGCTATCTTTTGACGCCGTTAGGCGAAATTTTTTGGAAATCCATATTTTTAAACGACGGGTGTTACAAGTGGTATCAGAGCAATGGTTTAAGTGAACCAATGACTATATGACCATAGGATTTGGACTTAAACCGTAAGGTGAGACATGTTAGGTTTAAGTAGTAGTGCTTTAGCCTTGAGATGAAATGCCTTAGGATGGGTTTGGGATGAGTGAGAGTGTAGGATTAAGGCTATACGATAATTGTTTTGTTGATATATGAATATGTCTTTTAGGCTTTATTCTCATGTTTCTCGCTTCTCTGTCGTTCGATTATTTAATTGCTATGATAGACGGTCCTCGAGGTGATGTGCTATTTCCCTACCTGAATTTGATGAACGTGCACTGTAAATTATGTGTGAAGTGATTGAAATGAAAGAAAGTGGAGGATTAGGTGAAATGGTATTCCATTAATGTCCAACCCACGGAGTTTGTGACAAGGATCGTAAAGGAAATGAGATGTTGTATGCGTGAAGAAGGTCGCGTGAATGGATTTGGTGAAAAGAAGGCGATACACAAATGTGGTAACGAACACGCGTGTGAAAGGATACAATTACAATTATGGTCCGGAACATAATTGCAAGTGTATCCCGACGCGAGCGTGTTTGTGTGGCCATGCTTGTGTTGACCGGTGTAAAGGTAATGAAGTTGGTGTGATTTCTATCTAGCTTTATATTTTATATGTTGCGAGTGGATATCAAGTTATAGCTCTAATGACGTCGATGCCTGTGATGTGCGGAATTGTTTACTCACGACAATGAAAGGCGTATTTGTTGTTTCATTTTAGGTGTTATATGCGAATACCCTATAGATGATGTCAAAGATGTGATGAAAGTGCTATATATAGGTTAAGACATGATGGTAGTGGAATGAACTTATCGCATGAATCTTATTAAAGGAAATGAAGGCGATATTGGTTGAGTATGTATGCAAGGTCTCATTTTATATGGTGAATTTGATGCTGAGATGATTGACTAGTAATGGTCATGTTGCATTAGTTCGTGAAGGATACTTCGGTTACTTCCCCAAGATTGTAGTTGGATCCTTCCTATTAATTCTATTTTCCTTCTACGCTAGGAAAGAGTTGATGCTAATAATAGAGAAATTGAAAGATGTTGATGTTGTTCTATGTTCTTATCAAATCGTGAGTTTATGTGGAAGAGGGTTTTATCTCTACTGACGCTTAATAAAGCTTTGTGGAAAGGTCATTTCCCTGACAACGATTCTCAAGTTTATTCTATCGATGAAATGTTATTTTCTCGCCTGTGTGATTGAATTCACCTTTCGTTTCTAGTGTTGATATCGTTCATATATTATGACGTGTTTCCCGAGGATCTCCTTGATTTTCTTTCCGACCGTGAGGTCAAGTTCTCTATTAAGCTTTGCCTGGTCTGTTGCCAAGGCACCTTATTTGTCTTGCTCCTACAGTAATGAAGGAGCTATTGTATTTGATTCAATTATTGATTAGTAAGGATTTATTCTTCCGAGTTCCACGCCTTAAGGAGCTCCTACTTTGTTTGTTAAAAAGAAAGACGGTTTTATGCGTATGTATATTGACTACCGCGAGCTTAATAGGCATACGGTCAAGAATAAGTATCTCTTACTTGTATTGATGATCTTTTTGATCAACTTCAAGGTGCTCCTTATTTTTGAAAGAGTGATTTGCATTCGGGTTATCACCAATTGAAAGTTTAGGAGAAAAGTGTAGCTAAGACAACCTTCCGTACTCGATATGGTCATTATGAGTTTCTAGTCATGCCTTTTGGTTTGACAAATGCGCCAATTGCTTTTATGGATCTTATGAATCATGTTTGTTGCCCATTCTTGGATCATTTTGTTATTGTCTTTATTGAAGACATCTTGGTTTATTCAAAGACTGAAGCCGCACATCGTGAGCATTTGAGGGATGTTCTTGAAGTCCTTAGGGAGAAGAAGCTTTATGCTAAGTTCTCCAAATGCGAATTTTGGCTTAAGGAAGTTCATTTCCTTGGGCATGTCATTTCTTCTGAGGGAATAAAAGTCGATCCTTCCAAGATTGAAGCCGTATCAAAGTGGGAGCAGCCTAAGACTCCTACTGAAATCAAGAGTTTTCTTGGTTTAGCAGGTTACTACCGGAGATTTATTCAAGATTTCTCTAGGATTGCTAAGCCTATGACCGAGTTGACGAAGAGAGGAGTGAAGTTCTTGTGGACTAATTCGCAAGAAAGAGCTTTCCAAACATTGAAAAAGAAGTTGTGTGAAGCTCCTATTCTATCCTTACCCGAGGGTACGGATGATTTGGTGGTGTATAGTGATGCTTCTGCTACGGGTTTGGGTTGTGTTCTCATGCAGCGAGACAAAGTCATTGCCTATGCTTCACGT
>CM067167.1:231859343-231917339 GCA_034093135.1 Erigeron breviscapus | reverse complement strand
ACAAAGCGCATTTCTTGAAGAATTGGAGAAGTTGGAGTTTGAACTGGTGCTGATATTGGAGTGGCACGTACATCAGATCCAATCACCAATTCTTGTGGTAAGTTGAAATTGATGGAGGGATAGAATGATGTGTCACTGGTGGTGCTTTTCTTCTTAACTGGTTCCAGTTGGTTGTAACTGGAAACATCTTTTGGTGAAACAACTGACTGATGAACTTGGTCAGTTTCACCAAAATTTATTGGAACGACTGGAGAAATATCAAGGCTTGGTCTCTTGTTGATTGCTTCAATTGATTCGTCGAATGTGACATGAATTGTCTCATGAACCTTTTGGAGTCTATAATTATAAACTCTAAAGGCCTTTCGAATATCTGAATAACCTAAAAATACCCCTTCATCAGCTTTTGCATCAAACTTTCCAAGCTGAGTGGAATCGTTTAAGATATAAACTGGACAACCAAATACATGAAAATATCCAATATTTGGTTTACGATTCCTGAGTACTTCATAGGAAGTCTTCTTATGTCTCTTGATTTAGACTGACCGGTTTTGGGTGTGACAAGCAGTTACAACTGCTTCAGCCCAAAAACTGGTGGGAAGACCTGATTCAGATAGCATACTTCTGGCGGCTTCTATCAGTGTGCGATTCTTTCTTTCCACAACTCCATTCTGCTATGGAGAGTGTGCTGATGAGAAGTTTTGAGAGATGCCAGTGTCATTGCAAAATGTTTCAAGTACCTTATTTCGAAATTCAGTACCATTATCACTTCGCAACTGACAGACTTTTTGAGTATACTTGAGTTCAATTCTCTTGATGAGAGAGATGATTTCAGCAGGTGCATCACTTTTGGATCTAAGGAATCCCACCCAGCAGTATCTGGTAAATTCATCGACCACAACTAGAGTGTATTTCTTCCCAGCTCTAGTTTGAACATTCACTGGACCAAAGAGATCCATGTGTAGCATGTGAAGAGGTTCAGTGATGCTAAAGTTTTGCCTAGTTTTGAAACTGGCCCTTTTCTGCTTGCCCATCTCACACCCTGGACATGGCTTTTCTTTATTAAAAGAAATCTGTGGTATCCCATCAACCAGTTGTTTGCGAGACAACTTGTTTAATATTTTTGAAATTAAGATGGGATAATCTTTTATGCCACAGCCAGTTGGTGTCCTCATCAGCTTTGGTATAGAAGCACTGCTCCTTTGGAGCTGGTTCCATATCCATGATGTACACATTACCTTTTCTTGGTGCAACCATCACCACTTTCCAATCCTTGTTAAATATGGTGCCTTGAGCAATATCGAACAAACTCTGTAGCCATCATCACAAAGTTGGCTGACACTGATCAGGTTGTATTTCAAACCATTCACAAATGCAACTTTTTTGAATTCGACTTGTCCTTTATTGAGCACACCATATCCTTCAGTCTTTCCAGATTGATCATTACCAAACGTCACTGTCGGTCCATCTTGGACAGTGAACTCTTCAAGCAGGGGCTTACATCCGGTCATAGTCCGGCCAGCAGCACTGGTGTTAAACTGGAGGCTGCATCTGGAGCTTTTTCACCAGCTCCAGGTGCAGGAGTAAAAACGATTGGTATTTGATACTTGCTCCCCTTATTTTTACCAGATTTAGTTCCAGATGGAACATTCTTTTGTTTAGGTTTTGAAAGGGGGGGTTTAATATTTTGTTTAAAAACTGGAGGTGATGAACCTCCTTCCAGATTTTCAATCCGGGCAGTACAACTCTGAACCTGTCGAGACAAAAGTTGGAGTTGACTTTCCAGTTTAAGCAAAATATTTTTTTCATCAGGCAACTGAACCTTGGACCTTGGTTCAGCTGGAGTTTTAGTCTGTCGGGTCTTGGGCTCCTTAGACTTATGAGGTAAAGGCTTGTTACCAGTGGCCTTTTTGACTGGAGCTTTAGCCTGTTTGGCTCCAGGTTTAACCTCAATGGGGGTGGTCTCAATGGGTTCAGTTTCAACAGCTTCAGGTTGATCATAAGAAGTTTCAACCCTGAGAGCTGGAGGCAATGCATGAAGATCTGGTATGAGAGCTGCTATCTCCAGATCTCCAGATTTCCATGCATTCTTCTGGGCATCGATAGTTCTAGAAAATGCATCATAGTTCTTACCAGATGCTTTTACCCATAACTTGATAATCTTTTGTTCTTTTTCAAGATCAGAAAATAATTTTTGATTATCAAGTTCCAAAGCCTCAATTTTTAAAACTGACTCTTTGAGAGCCAACTGGACACTTTGTAAATCATTCAGTTGTGGTTTAACATTGTTCAGTTCAATTAAGATAGTGTCAAGATATCTTTCACTATCTGCTCTAACAGTTTCCACAAAAGCTAAATCACCACTTAATGATTCAGCCAGGTCCAGTTTCAGTTCGGGGTCAACTTGGTGGTCATAATCACATACCTTTTTCAAGATGATGTCCACCCATCTTCCAGTGATGACATCTTCTTTTGCCATATGCTGCTGTTGATCTTCCAAGGCCATGAAACACATGTCCCTTTCCTCTTCTTCATCAGCTGATGAGTCATCAGAGTACTCCCATTTTCCCTCAGTTTGTGCCATTAAGCACTGATCCTTTTCTTTTTCCATGGACAGGAGGGCAATCTGGGCCTTAAGCTTTTTATATTTAGCTTTGTAGCTATCATCAGGCCGATTGAAATTAGGGACAGGGGGGCCAGTTTGGTTGTTCATTTGACTAGATCTGCATTCCTTCATAAAGTGACCTTTCTTACCGCATTTATAGCAAGTAAGATTGGTTTTATCCAGAGAGCTGGAGCTGGAAGCATTGTTTGGGCCATTAAATCTTTTAGATTTATGCTTAAACCTGTTAAAGGTTTTAGCAATCATGGCTACCAGATCATCATCGTCAGTTTCCTCACAACCATCACTGATTTCAGTGGTCAGACCAGAGTTCAAGAAACTGTTTAACATCTCCTTCATTGAGTGTGCCTGGACACTCTCTGCAGACATTAAAGCAGCACAAGGTCGCTCAGGTACACTAGCAACCTTGGAACTCTGGGCATGGTTCATGGCATCCTGCTCAGCCACCAGTCTTGCAGCATTATTATCTTCAGTGAATCTGAAGGCTCCATAGAGCGATGCAAGAGTATGGTTGTGCAAGGTTTTACCTTATCTTAAGACAAGAACCATGTTTTCCCATTTGGAAGGAAGAATATCACAAAACTTCTCAAGAAGAATATCCTTATCCTTCTCTACACCCAAGCCTCTCAGCTGATTAATGAGGCTAGAAAATCTGGTGTATGTACCAGTTAGACTTTCATTGGGCAAGGCAAAGAAGGATTCATACTTCTTGTTCAATGCAACTTTCCTGGTGACAATAGTGTCATCACCTCCTTCAAACTGAATAACTAATTCATCCCACATTGACTTTGCACTGGGGAACAACACAAGTGTTAGAATTAGATCTTCAGGGACAGCTCCAAGGATCATGTTCTTGAGTCTGGTGTACAGATCTACAAGTCTACGATCCTCATCAGACCAATGGTCTTCGAGCTTTTCTCTTGAACCTCTTCTTCCAGTTGGATCTAGAAGAGGACTTACCCCAAGAGACATGGGTATATATGGTCCATCCTTAAGGAGTTTCAACATATACCTCTCTATCCCACCGAAATGCAAAAGCATTCTGGCCTTCCATGTACCAAAGGTCTCACTGTTTCCATCAAATTTTGGAACAGGAGTGTTAGAATAATGTACATGGATGTGGTTTGGGGCAGTAGGAGGAGGAGGGTTAGAATTAGCATTTTGAAAAGGTGATGTATTAGTATTCAAAGGGATTTCACCTTGACCAGAACCATCTCCACCTTCAGTAGTGTTCATCTTAGCAGATCTAGGCAAGTTTATTAGCCTTCTGCTCTGATACCACTTGTAAGTCCCAACTCAATAGATGGCACTACCTGAAGACACCTCAATGTCGATGGTGGAGTTACTTTGCAATATAAGCCCTGAACTGGAGACGACCAGTTACAGAGAGTATATACCAAGTTCTAGAATAGATTACTTATTTAAGTGACAATAAGTAAAGAACAATGCAATAATACAAATAACTTGTCAAGTAAATTGGTGAGACAATATGTAATTTTCAAGTGTAATTTATTTATTAACTTTAAATAAATTACAAGGTTGTTGCGGAACCAAGATAATACAAGAATGTAAATATCCTAACAACCTATGAACTACAATTGATCTACACTCGGAATTTCTCTAAACAATCGAAACACTTAAAGTTGTAAAATGTTCCTTTTTACGATTGAGAGAATATTGCACAAGTTCACCAAGAATATTGCAGGTATGCAAAGTGTGAAGTGTTTTCACTATGTGATTTCACTTGTTATTCTTGTTGTGCAATGACTTGTATTTATAGGCAAAGTTAACATTGGGATGTTAACTTTGGCCGTACAAAAGTGGTTGAGAGCATTTAAGGAATAACATTTAATTCCTTAAAATGCAGTGTAAAGTTGCAGCATAAAGCAACTTTATTCAACCAGCTTTATGTACCTTTTATTACTTAAATAATAAGATGAATCTTATTATCCGGGTAAAAGCACATAAAGCATAAAAATCAATTCCTTGTAATCAGTGTAAAGCTTTGTAAGAGCTTTCCACTTATGGTCTCAGTTTGTAACTGACTAGAATGTCAACTTGGCTTCGCTGCCATTGTCATTCTCTATCTTCCACTTGTTGTCTTCGACTTCAACTGGAAGGATTCTTCAACTGGTCAGTTCTCAACTGGAGGAAGTCTTCAGTTGCGTTGACTGTACGGTGCAACTGGACTTCAATATATTTCTGGACAAATCTTCTGGTTCTCCAGTTTCACTGGGTCTCCAGGTGCAACTGGAGACTGGCCAGTTTACCAGTAAACTGGTCCTAATATTCTTTGAATTTGATCGAAAATGGTTTGAAAATCTTCTAAAGTGTTTTAAAATGGAAAATGAGTTTAAACACTTGGAAGTTTTGGTTTTATAAACAAACTCCCCCTAAATATATGCATGATATAAACAAAGTTTTTGCATATAAAGGGTGAGTAAAGAGTTTGAAAGTTGCTCACAAACATTAAAAATGAGACTACGAAGGCAGTACACAAAGGCGTTCGATGCCTTGCATCTCATCCTAATACTTTGTGAGAAACTAAAAGACAAAGTATAAAAATGATGAAAAGAGAAAATCTTTTTGGATTTATCAAAAATAAGAAAATGAAGATCTTTTTGGATTTTTAAAAAAATGATGAAATTACAAAAACGGTTTTAGAACGGGTTATACACTGAAGTGTGTATAAGCCACTTTTCATCAAATCACTTCGAAAGCACTTTTGGAACCCATTTGAGATTGGGTCCAATGGTTTTTGAATTCTTGAATGACCAAATGTAAGTCTCATCGATTTGATGAATTGATGTTGCATTCCACGGAGAACTAAAACCCGGTGTTTTAGTTGAAAAGATTTTTCGTGGAAGCAACGGTGAAAAATCATTTGAATTATTTGAAAAACTTGCAATCTTGGGAGATTGATTTGAAAAATGATTTTTCGAAACAAAATCATTCACTTTTTGCACTACTTTTTTCGCAGGTTTTGGTGCAAGATCAAAAAGTTCCGAAAAAGAATATTTGAATGATTTTGACTCAGTTGACTGATCTTTTAAAATTGGTTTCCATTTTGATTTTGTCAACTGAGATTTAGCTTGCGAAATATGAGATGATTTATCCTCAAAGGATAGAAAAGAGACCAAAGTAGTTGTTCCATCAAAAGTTGGTTTCTTAGTGTACTTCTTACCCTTTTGTAAGGAGTAATTAGTAAACTGAGAGACCTTTCTTTCAAAAGGTTTTGAAGATTTACCCGTGTAAACCCTCTTTGGAACATCAACTTTTGGTTTTGATGAAATAGATTTTGGAAAACTTTTGGACATCTCAGTCTTGTCACAAACACACTCAAGATCAGTCTGAGTTGAGGTCTCAACGGTCTTAACATCATTACATTTAGTTTGCACAGGGGAATTCACAACTTCATATATAGGACTATCAGTTTGAATGCACACTTTAACGACTTCACATAAAGAACAATCAGTTTGAAAAGATTTGGTTTGTGTTTGCAATTCAATCTCAAGGTTAGAAATTTTCTTGGTCAAAGATGTTTCGTTTGACTGAAGTTGCAAACATTTGTCTTCAAAACACTTGATTTAAGCACAAAAATTTGTTCTTTCTTCTTCAACTTTGCTCTCAAAAATGGTGGACTTATTTTGCAACTCATGGTTAAGTTTAGAAATACTTTGTTGCAAAACAAGTTCTTTTGACTGATGGTCCAAAACAATTTTATTGAGCTCTTTGGAAGAATTGTCCAACTCATTTGTTAATTTGAAAATCTTTGATTGCAAATGATCATTTTCTTTTTGAAGACTTTCCATGTTGGACAAAATGAGATCATTTGCAGATTTGAGCTCTTTATTCTCAGATTTGAGTTGGTCAATTTCAAGTTGAAAACTTTGGTGTTCTCTCACAAGTGTTTTAAAAATATTCACATCGACTTTGTTTTCTTCAAAAACAACCACTGCACATTGAGACGACTTGATACACCAACAAGTGTGATTATCATGACGACGTATTTCTTCCCAACTTGGTTCTTCACCCATTAAAAAATCTACTACCCTCGCAACAAACTTGTCCGTTATTTTAAGAGCCATTTTAAATCAAAACTTGTTGAAGACTCAATGAAAGAATAATCCAGGTAAAAAGAAAAATCAGCTCAATAACTAAATTTCCACTATGCAGCCCAATCCAATAAGACCCAAAAGTAATTTCTAAAAGAAACTTAAGCCCAAAGACAAGTATAGGCCCAAATTTAAAAAAAAATGATATGGCCCAGATTGAAAACAAAATTCACGTAAGGAAGAAATAAAAGAAATTTATAATCAAAAATCAATTAACCTATGGACAAACACTATTGTAGCCACATGACTTAGACGAATTTTTTTTTCAGTTTTGAGTTTAAAAAAATAGGAACATGTACGTATGTATGTATCGTTCACGAGACTACCTAACTATTGATGTTACCACACTAATAAGAAAATAATAAAATAAAAGGATGATCACGTGAATGACTTTGAATTGAATGGACAAACCGACAAACACACATCACACGTATTGTAACACTACAGCTATTCCAAATGTGACAACTCACTTTCAGCCGATTACTTTTTAAAAAAATATGGACAGCTCATCAAGAAAACAAACAGGCGTGTAATTTTCTCCTGACAACACGGTTCCTCTTTTACTTTCTATCACGCGTTGTCCACTTTATCACTTTGTTGCTTTTATCTAGTCAAACACACTCTTTTAGATAAACAACCCTCACTTTTCTCTCTCACAAACCACAACACAATCGTTTCACACAAAAAAATATGAACAAAGAAAATTTCTCATTTTCAGTTTCTGGTACTTAAACAAAAATTTCTCAAAGACTTTCTTTCTGAATTTCCTTTTTCTTAAACCATACCCACGCCTAGTGTCACACTTATACACAAAAAAATGAAGCTGAACAAACAGAGAGCCCAAGTAAGCACAACAAACGATCAAGATATTAGGCTTGAAGATCAAGAGTGCTATTTGCCGAGCTCTTTGCTCGGTAAATGGGGTGTTCAAAAACAATTTTCTCAAAATTTACACAAATGATGGTAAAGGAGTGACAAATAAGTGTGTAAACTTAAAAAAAAAAATTGAAAATTTTGTTGATTTGCCGAGATATTTGCTCGGCAAATGGGATTTGCAGAGGTTTGAACTCCGCAAATGGGGTGTTTGACAGAAAAATGGTTAAGTGTTTGAAAAAGTCGATTTGCAGATGTATAAGCTCTGCAAATAGGTGATTGGAAAGAATTTTGATTAAGTCTTTGAGAATTTGTATGGTTTGCCGAGGTATTTGCTCGGCAAATGGTATAATGAAAGATTTGGCTAAGTATTTTGTATGGGTTGCCGAGGTATTATCTCTGCAAATGAGGTATTGGAAAAATTTTGGCTAAGTATGAGGTCGGCAAATGGTGTTTTGGTCGAGATGATAAACTGAAAAATGGTTAAGTGTGAAGTGTATGGTTTGCAGATGTATAAGCTCTGCAAATGGTATTGGAAAATTTTGGCTAAGTATTTTGTATGGTTTGCCGAGATATTATCTCTGCAAATGCGGGTATTGGGAGTCTTGGTCGATTTGGCCGAGTTTGAAGTCGGCAAACACGGGTATTCACAATGTGGTCGTGAATTTATCTCGGCAAGCACGAGATTTGATCAAGTCTGCAAATGGTAAGTTCACAAAAGGTTCTGAACTCTTACTTTGAATCCCTCGTTTTGAACCTTTTCTTTTGATCCACTCTTTTGAACCTTTTTCTTTAAAACTCTTTTTGAACCTTCTTTTTGAATAATGAACCTTTCACCAAAAAAAAAAATTTGTCTCTTGAAAAATTTAACTCGGCAAATGGATGTTTTGCAGGTAAAATGGTTTCTTCAGGATCACGGCGGAGAACAGAACCACGGCGGCCGGAAAACTGAACAACCTCGCCGGAAACCTTAAACAACCGATTTCTTCCAAAATACTTTGATTCAGAACACGAAACTTACACCAAATCACTCAGAAACTAACCGCGAACAAACCCTCAGCAAAAACTAAACCGATTGAAACTCGCCGGAAAATGAGTCAACTCGCCGGAAAATTAACCGTCATCAAAAGTTGTCGAATCGAAAAATTAAAAAGATGAAAACGTTCAGAATTTGAATGCGAACAAAACCTTATGATTTTCCGAATCGATTTGACAACAAATGATGAAGAAATCGAGGAGAGAAGTTCTGGATAAATTTTTGTTAATTTTCTGTTTTTCTATATTTTTTTTTTAATTAAAATGTAAAATTGTAAAAGGACAATTACTGTAGCTCACGTGTTTTGTTACTGTAGCTACTTTCTTCTTTTCAAAATTAGTATCTGTCGAACAAGAATCACAAAATCTCAAAATCAATAAATTTTGATCTCATTCTCAAAAACAGACACTTAATCAACAAATTGAACACAAATCCAGCTCTAATCAAAGATCAGAATCATTAATCAGTAACAAATTCAGCAAAAACAGAAATTTCAGAAACAAAATTAAACTCAAATCTCAGAAATTCGAACAAAATCGGTTATGGATATGATTACGGATCGTTCGGATTCACCGATTATGCTCTGATACCAAATGATATATATTGAAATGAGCTTAATTGAGTAACAATGGAAGTTTTAGGGTTAGTGTGTGTAAAGTGTGTTTGTGTGTGAAAGGGAGGTTGAAGATGATAGGGAGGAGAGAGAAAGTAATTTAGTGAGAAGTAAGTATGGAATTATGTCAAAGGCTTATTACAAATTACATGGGGAAGGAGTATTTTTACTCTAATCACAATTATAACTAATACTCCTTCCACTATTGAATATTTACAATTTAATACCATATTTTACATTATGCCCCCTTCCATACTTAGACATTTACAACATAGGTACAAATTACATAGATGAAATACAAATCAACTACTACAATTTATATTTCTAACAATCTCCCCCTTAGTAGTGATTTGTCAAAAATATCCAGTCTTTGTCAATCTTCAAGCTCTTGTATTAGGTCTGTCTTTGTTTGGATGCCAGAACTAGTTGTCTCCTTCAGGTCTACCATCTGGAACTATCATGTTTGCTTCAAAGTTCCTTGGTGGAATATTTTGTGGTCCTGGAAGATGACTAGGCTCGTACTTGATCCAGCAACCTCCTCTTCGACGTACAACGTACTTTGACTTTTTAACATTCTTTGCCTCTCTCATCATTCTGATGCTGTCTCTGTATTCAAGTCTTTAATTAATCTTGGAGATTGCTTTATCAAATACTTCCTTTTTCTTTTCATCTTGATCATCTTCTTTCAAGCATATCAAAACATTCTTGCAAAACTCTAACGTTCCATCAGAATAAGAAGCAATTTCAACCATGCGAATGTAAATCTTTTTTTATTTCGGTTATTCAGAAAGACAACTCCAAAGGATGGTTCTTCAATGACATGACCAATACTTAGCTTTTCAATGTCTTCAGTGTAAAGACTTTGATCTGGATACGGAACATTGATTTTTCTTTTTACAACTTCAAAACCAATCTGAAAATCTTCCAATGAAGCATATTGTATGCAGCTTGACATGTATCTTTTCACAGCATCAAAAGCAACAACATCTTCACGGTATCTTTGCATAGCATTCAGAAAATGGTTGTAAAGAAAGATTATATCATCAACAGGCAAAAGCTTGAACTGAGCTTCAGTGAATCTGTAAATCTTGTCATTATCTCTTTTCACATGAAAACATGGAACAGAGATAGAAACTCTTTTGATTAGAATCACTCTGACCAGCACCAGAATTTTGTGATTCCTTTGTTCTTGAAGCAATTTAGGATTGTACTTCTTTGTGAGTTTAAGAAGCTCTTTATATTCTTCAACTTGCCTTGCTTCCTTAAACTTGTACATAGAAGTAATCTCTGGTCTCTCAGTTTTGGCAATTTTGGTAGCTCCACAGAATATAGGATATGCTCTTTCCTCCAGATATCTTGACTTCTTGGCTGCTTCCTTTGGCTTAACACCGAGAGCAACCATTCTTTCTTTATCCCTCAAGAAGTATCCTCGATCAATAAACCTTCTTTGTTCTTCAGTCAATTCAGATGGAAAGTAATCAGGAAGGACTTCTTCGGATCTGATTGCCTCATTTATATTGAATATTTACAATTTAACACCATATTTATATTTCTAACAACAATGGGCGAAGCCTGGAAGAGATTGAAGAAGATGTCTAGGGAATGCTATGGTCGTGAGAAAACTAAGGCCGAGTTGGTGCAGTTGTTTTATGGCTGAGTAACGAGCGAGACTAAGATGTACTTGGATTTGATGTGCAGAGGATCGTTCGATTACAAGACGGCTAATAGCAATTACGCAGCTCTGGAAGACATAGCTCAACGGAAGTTAGACAAGGACTGGTTGAAGATGACTTTGATTGAAGGAAAAGTCAAAAGTATGCAAGAGTAAGTTGATGGACATATACAAAGCCTATAGGAGAAAGTTGAAAGAAATGACCAGAAAATAGGAGAAGTTAAGGAAGAGCTAGGCAAAGTGAGAGCAGTGCTTGAATTGATATATGATCGTATGTTCTCAAAAGAAGAGACCGTGAAAGGAATACCCACGACGTCAGGGAAGGCGACAAAATTACCCCCGAACCCTTTGGAAGCTGAGGAAAAGGATGAGAAGGAAGATACAGCAGAAGTGGAAGAGGAAACTGAAGCCGTAAGTTGAAATGATAAGGAAACAAATTCTGGACTGGAAGTCCAGCACCGCTGGGGCACTCCCAGCTCCGTTGGTGAGTCCAGAAAAGAGCCCAGCGCCGCTGGATTTACCCTCAGTGCCGCTGGTAGGTCCAGGAAAACCCCAACGCCGCTGGACATAGCTCCAGCGCCGCTGGCGAGTCCAGAAGCAGTTCCAGCGCCACTGGCACCTCCGAAGACAGATTCCAGACACCGATCAAAACCATACAGCTAGACAGTTGCGTATCCGCAGAAGCTGAGAAGAAGTCGAGTAGAGCAGAGAGCAGAGATTTTCAAGGACACGATGTACGGGACGAAGGTTACGATACCGTTTACTGAGTTGGTTAGGCTGACACCGGGGTATGCTAGGTATATCAAGGACATGATCAAGGAAGACAGGATCCCGAAGGATGTGCATGGAATCGAGGAAGTCAAGGGAATTCTGGAAAAAGGAGATGAGTTCATCACCCCGAAGCTAGAGGATCCAGGTAGTTTCGTCATCCCATGTAAGATAGGAGATAAGATTAATTATGACTTGTTTGATCAAATAATCTTACTATGGCACAACCGAAGGGGTGTGTGGGTTTTGGAGGTGGTTTGTAGGCGATTCCCTACTGGTAATAGGGTTGCGGCCGCTTTACGCCTAATTGGTGTTTAAGGTCGATTACCGAGCCGAAGGGTCGGTGTTGTGTTATGTGTGTAGAGTATGAGATATGATGATGTACCGTATGGCATCCTCCTCTTTATATAGAGGGTAGGAAACTTGGAGAGGAGGGTAAGAGAATTAGGGTAAATCTCTTCCTCTCTTAAGGATATTTTCTATTGTTTAAAAAGATTTATGATGATCTCGTAATGAGCCGTGTCCGAAGTCTTCGGGCTTAAGTATATTGGATAATCATGGAAAAGATCTGTTTTCGATCTTCTTGATATGTTTCTTCGGAGCTGGGTATTATTACCTTGGGAGCTCCGGAATGATTATGTTAAACGGAGAGCTCCGTAAATAAGTAATTTTTACCTGTACGAAGGTGCTTTCGTATTTGCTTCGGATACGGAGGTAAAGATCCATATAGGGTATATCATCAAGCCCCAGTCTAACTGGAGAGGCTATCTGCAGAATGTCCGGTTAAACTTCAAAAATGTGCTCCGTTGCCCCGTGTCGCAACTTGCCCATCCTATCAGCCAATTAATCATTTAGTCGGCATTAATTTCACCTATTTCAGAGGGTTAATATACGGGTTATCCCTAATAGTAACAACTTGTTGGCAGAAAACCCGAGGTAATTTTTCACTTGGTTGGTATCCGTGATTATTACCCCATATAAATACCAACTTATTGCCAAAAGAGGGCTTTTGCCTCCCTCTTTTTAATTTCGAAAATCCTTTTCTGCAGCTTCGTCGTTGATCTTCATCAGGTACACCTATCGCTCTCTGTCTTCTTGTATTCCTTATTTTATTTTAGCAATGACGAAGAGGGGGATCAGGAGTATCTTCAATGTGTTTAATCGTTCTGATTGCCAGAACTTTGTGACTACCTATTTTTCGCGAAACCCTAACTTAGTCTATTTTCCGGAAAGAAGGCAATTTGTCCTTGATCCGCCTGCTGGTTTTGTTGGCTTATATGTGAAGGCATTCACCCTTGGTAATCTTAGGATCCCTCTTTCTTCCTTCTTCTTGGCTGTCTTAGATTATTATCAATGTCACATCTCTACAGTTCATCCGACTGGTATAGCGAAAATCATTGCTTTCCAGGTTCTCTGTAGTGCTAACCATATAGAGCCTTCCATAGTGTTGTTTAACTCCTTTTATAAACTGAAAGAATCTGGTGACTGGGTTACTGTGTCGAAGAATAGTGATCATGAGTTGTTTATTGCTGGTGGTACAGAGGTTAGGGACTGGAAAGATTTGTTTGTTTTTGTTGGCCATTCGTTGATACCTCCTAGACATAGGGGCTTGCTAGATGTGGATAGGTTGAAGTATAAGTCTATAGGTGTTCCCAGTACCCATGGTGTGAGGCAGTCTGATGTTGATCTTCTTTCTACCTATGGCATTAAGCTGTGTATATATCATAAGGCTGTTTTGTTTAAGTCTCATGTTGCTTCGTTTTAGGAACATGGTACTAGAGATTTCACCATTGAATGTGGTGGTCAGGGTAGGTTGCTATTTCCCTTGTCCTGTTTCTTCCTTATTTGTTTGATACCGCAGTCCTTGATTCGATTCATCATTTTATGCAGAGATGTCTTTTAAACAAATGATTGATAGGTAAACCGTGCTGTCTGGCCTTGTCTTCAAGCGGTGGCTCTTGCTCCACCTTCTACCCCGCCCTCTGCTATCCAGGGGGGTTCTCCTGTAGAGGTGCTTCCTGAGACACCTACTCCTATAGCTTAGGAACGGGTTATAGAAGAGCAGGTTGTAGTGGATGTATCTGATGGTGCTGGTAAAGATGTAGAGGATGCTGCTCAGGAAAAAACCGTTGCCAGTCGTTATGGAGGATGAATATGGAGATCCCAAAGCTTTCCGCCTTCTTTAACCGCTCCATCTTTTGCAGTGCTATTGTTGGTAGTGCTTTGGATTCAAAGTTGCGGGAAACTTCTGAGGAGTCTGGACCGTCCAAAGAGCAATATGAGAAGCTGATGTTAGAGAAGCATTCCTTTAAGCTGAAGGTGGCTGATTTGGAAGTGGACTGTGGAGGCCTTCAATCTGAACTGGATACCGTGCGGGAAGCCGTACAGAGAGTCATTGCGGAGAAGGAGAAAGAGGTGGATGTTCTTTCAAACCAGATTCAGGAGAAGGATGCGCTACTGAAAGGGGCACAGGATGCACTTGCAGAACAATCTGGGAAGTATGGGAAATTAATTGTTGAAGTTATTCCTCATGTCTGCAAGTAGTTCCTCCATGGTCCTGAGGTTGGTGCATTGTTGTCGAAGGTGTGCAACGAGAACAGAGTTGACGCAGAAGCGGGGTTGATGCACGCTTTGGCTGGTGAGGGTGTTATAAATTTGGAAGGTTGTGGTATTCCTGAAGACACAGCCAGGCGTCTAGACTCTGCACTGGATGAATTAGAGAATATTGACTCTGCCTACCTTCGTAAGCTAGCATCCGACCCTGAAGCCTCTCCATCTCACCTTCTGCAGGTTGCTCTGTGACTCCTTTGTTATCTTCTTGTTTGAATCTGGAATTTGTTGGTGAATTGTTGTGGTCCTTCAAACAATCTTGTCTGTTAATGGCCTGAGTGCCTTTGAACAATTTATTTTGTACTTTTGCCAACCTCCCTTTATGTTGGGGGAGGTTTTTGTATATATTCTTTTGGTGGCTGAAATTACTTAACCGTACCCTTGACTTCTTCGTTATAACGAGTCCGTCTCTGAGTGGTTTTATATTTGGCCGTTCCCTTTTTATTTTGGGGAGGCTCTTTTTGTTGCTTCATGAATGTCTTGATGGGCGTCCCCTTGAACATTTACACGAAGTCTTTTTATTTTTACTTTTTACGCGCGTTTAGAGTTTATTGATCGATCTTAAGAATATTTTGAAAGCTTTATTTATCTAAAAATAATTGGCAGGAGGACATTACATAGTAAAGTTCCTAGCTGCTAGCTTTCTTTATGGGACTTATCCGGTAGCTAATCGGACTTATCCCATTGCCTTTTCAGGTAATTCACTTTTTGACGGAGGTCTTTCTGGTCCTCCGTCTTTCTCCCGAAGCTCCTTAGCATGCTGTTTTTCCTGGCCCCTCGGTTCCTTTTACGTGTTCATTTTTTGAACCATGTTGTCTCAGGGGCCTTTGCCTTTATGGAATTTTTATTCCTTCGCTCGTTTGATGGGCTTCGACTTCTTTCTTCGTGCTTTCTTAGCTCCGTAGCTGAGTTGGATAATATTGTTGCTATCCCAGACTCACTTTGGAATTTTATTTGTGAGTGGATTGTGGATGCTATTATCCCGAACTTCCTCATTACTTCTCTCCGAAGTATTGCGTTGTTGTCAGAGTTTGCCGATATGACCATGAAGGTGATCCTTTCTGTTTTCCATTTTGGATACGTCCCAATTGTTACTTCTGTCCTTTACTCTCCGATTGGCCATATTCGTTCTCCTGCAAATCCTGTTAGTGGTTTTTCCAATTTCCTTAACTTTTCTCTGACACTTCTTGGTAACCTAGAGAAGCAATTCTCATAGAGGATGTCACATTCACTTCCTCCGTCTATCTGAACCTCTTTCATCTTAGTGTCTGCAATGGTAGCTTTGATGATGATTGGTCCGTTGGATGGCACTATCTGCTCCAGTGGTGCGAACTGGTAGTGCTGTTCCTGTGGGTGCTCTCTGTGTATTTCGGAGCGTATCATAAGGATCTGTGCTGGTGCTATTTTTTCTGTTTTCTCAACCTCATTTTTTATCCTTGTTGCTTGGCGAATACCTTTGACTAGGTGATCCAGCTTTCCCGATTCCACAGCTTCTTCTATGGCTTTCCTTAGATTTCTGCAATTGTTTGTGTCATGTCCATGGTCTCTGTGATATTCACAGTACTTATCCATGTTCTTCTTCTTTGTTATGAGCTTGTTTGGTATCGGGAAAGTTGAAGCAACTCTCTCTGTGGCCAGAGTTTGCTTTGGTGTTTTTGTGAGACTGGATAGGATATCGATCCCGTTATCTCTGCCTCTTCCGGCCCATTGGTTATCGTCCCTTGCGTACCGGGGGAATCTTCCATTCCCTCCGTACTCCTTTCTTTTTCTTCCTGAAGTGTAGTCTACATTAGTCGTTTCTCTTGCATCTAACCAGATATGGGCCTTGTCTGTTAGGCCATCATATGTTTCAGGCAAATCGGTGCTTAGGTGCTCAATTAGGTCTATTGTGCGAAGTCTGTGGATGAGCCCTGAAATTCTTTGGCTTTCTGGTAGTCCTCGTACTTGCTGGGTTTCATTAGTGTATCTAACGATGAGTTTTTCTATGCTTTTTCCGCATGCTGAATTGGGACCTGGATTTATTTTTGAGCACCTCAAAGCTGTCAATGCTATTCTTGGGTAGGCCATCGATCCATTCTCGTGCATCGTCTGTGATACGTCCCACGGTGTATCAATATACCACAGTATATTGAACACAGAACAGTTGTAGAGGGGGGTGAATACAACTTTCCACAATTTTTACAAACTTTTAAACACAAAACGTTTTAAGATTCAGATAAAGAATATCAAGCAAGTAAGTAAAGTGCAGGAATCATTAAAACAGTAAAGCAGTAAAGAAATAAAAACATTCTTGAACACAGATTGTTATTTTCAAATGTAATCCTTTATTAAGAAATAATCTATACAAAGAATTACAGGGTTGTTGCGGAATAAAGATAGTCTATAGATATCTAAACAACCCTATGAAATGACAAACAACAATCAATCAGTTTCAGCTCAAGAGAATCAGCCCAAGCTGATCTCGTATAGACTAAGCTGTGTGTAAGAGCAGAGAAACTTGTGTGAAGAATGATTCTCAGGAAATGCCACACATATGCAATCCATGAATGAGGCTTTTATAGGCACAAGCGCTCCTTCATTAGGTGTCCGTTAAAGCTACGTGTTCTTCAATCAGTGGTTGATGAAGGAATAATCAATCGTGCCTTTCATGGTACTTGTGGTCCCCCATGTACTGACGCACATTCTTCATCTACCAATAGGAGTATAGACACGCATATGTAAAACAACCACCAACCTGGATCCTAGGATTCTTCCTAGTCACGTCATTTGTCCTTATCTTTAATCCAGGTTGTTATCTTTACTTGATTGTCAGACACAGATTGGGCCGTTTGTCAAGGCACCAATCTGCCTAAGTGTTTCCAAGCTGTCTGCTAATCCCAAGCTGTCTTCCACTAACAGCTTGGTCTTCTATCTTCAATCCTCCTCTTCGACTTGGACTGAATGCTAATACAATTTGATGCAGCTTGAATAACACTTGCTTCCATAAGATATTACAATTACAAGTATGAAGCGTGATCTGGGTCAGAGACAGATCGTAAGCTGTATCAGCTTAGTCTGACCCAGATCAGAGTATAAGAACCAAAAGATTACTAAGTGTTTATAGGTCAGATTTGTCATCATTAAATTTACAATTAACATTGGGACTCAACAATCTCCCCCTATTTGATGATGACAAAACCCAACTACACTTTTAACTATCAGCTTACAAAGAATCAAATGAAAATATAACTAACAGTTTGTGACCCTTTGAATCTTTTGGGTTCTTTTCAATCTGATATGAAATTTTAACAAGACAACTGAATTTGTACAAATACTTGTATATATTTGAGAAATACAAAGTATTACAATGAGACTTTATTCCCCAATCAACTCTACAGTTTCTTGCTTAACTTCAAAAGATGGAGCAATCGTCACATCTACTTGCCTATCTAACCCTTCATCTATAAGGAACTGCTCATACCCATTACCTTGTTCACTAAAGGTAACACAAAATTTGTACAAGGTAAAAAGGTGCATAGTTGGTACCTCTTTCAGCTCAGCAGTCCTTTGGAATACAAGTTGCCCTTTTGCATCCACAAAATACATACCATGTTTAGGTTCAGTGATGTGCATTCCACTTCTTGCATTTTCCACACCAGCAGGAAGAGACAGATTGAGATGACTTAGAATTCTGTCTAGAGCATCAGGAGATAATAGCCCAAGAAACTCTGAAGGGTTCAAGTTTCTGAGGAAATCTGTGTGATCACCTTCAGGAGCTATGAGCCTAACATTTCTTTTCCTCTTCTTCTTGAGTGGCTCTTCTGACTCATCTTCATCATCCAAATCATATGCTTTTGGTCTTGGAAGGCCAGTGATATCAATCTTGTATTTTACAATTGCAGCAAACTTTTTCTCAATGGCTTCCAAGACAGTCTCTTTATGAATTCCAGGCATACTAGTGATGATATCATGCAATTCAACCCACTCTGTGTAACCTAGATCAAGCAGTTTGTCAAGATCACGGGTTTCCCTGTTGGTTTCATAACCTCTCCTTGTAAGCCTTATGCTGGGAATGCTTTTTCCTTTTCGCCTTTTCAGTAGAACCTGGTGGATTGGTTCTGGATGACTTCTATAATGGATCTTTTCAGTGACTTGTCTTTTCTCCAAAGCATCCACCAATTATGGGCTTTCACACTTTCTTTCACATCTTTTACTTTTTGTGATGGTGTAGAATGAACCACCATTTTCTTCTTTCCTTTTCCTTTGCTCACAACTTTCTTCTTAGAGCCAATGGCTGCAAGATCTTCTTCATCTTCTTTATTCAATTGTTCTTGAATAGCCTTGGCAATTTCAGAATCAGACTTAGTTGCAGCAATTCTTTCTCTTTCTAGTCTGTCCTCCTTAATCATCTTATATGCCACCTCAACTGTTACCCCAAGCTGTGGAGCAGTTTGAGTTGCAAGCTCCCAATCCTTTTTTCTTTCTCAGTTAAGATCTTCACACCACTTGACCCATCATCTGTTGTTCTTTTCTTGATCATGAACTGGGACAGAGTGGCTGTGTCTTCACTAGATGAAGATTCATCAATTTGCACTTTGGGAGCTGGGTCAGCTTGAGTTGGCACAGCTTGCACAGGAACAGCTTGGGAGGACTTTCTTTTCTTTTCAACTTTCTTATCCTTTTCAACACCAACTTCCTTCCTTATATCTCCCATTACATCATTAACAGTCTCCCCCTTGGTTGTATCACTCTCCTTCTCAGTTTCTTCATTTAATTTTCCAACAGTTTCACCACCAGACTCAGATTCTGGTCTTTTTATCTCTTCCACATCTTCCTTCTCACTTTCCACCCTTGAACCATGCACAACCAATCTTTTATCTTTTTGAGCTTCCGCAGCTCTGTCAACCTGAGCTTGTTGTCTTTCTCTTTCCAACTCTATTTCAGCTTCACTCATTGCACTCCTTTTTCTTTTAGTAGCATTCTTCTCCCCCTTTTTGTCATCATCAGCAGGGAAAGAGCTCACTGGAGTTGCAAAGAGGCCTTTGAGTTCTTGGTTGATCAAGTCGACTTTGATATTTGTAAGACAGCAGGCTCTTCTCAGTTCAACATAATCCTCATGGAGGAGTTTGATTTTGGATTTAACACCCTTAGAAACTTCAATCAGATCATTTTTGAAGTCAGCTTGTGACTTATTTGAAGATTGAAGTTCTATGGTGACTTCCCTTTTAAACTTGGTTGCAGCATTTTCAATCTGACCCAGAGTACTCTTGTTCCATTCATTCTCTACATTTACTGCTTTTGTAAGACTGTCAAGAGACTCTGTCAGCTTGCTCTGGTTCTGCTGCATCACATCAACTGCTTTCTTAACATATTCTTCCAATGCAGTCTGATCATGACTCAGCTTGTCCACCTTCTTATCCGTCAAATCCTGATCCTTTTGGATCTTTTCCAAGCATTCGGTCAGCTTTGAGCTCTCAACCTTCGAGGTTGAAATGAACTCAGTGAGCTGACCCACCACATCTGAAAATGAGATAGTGGCAGCTTGGGAAGAACTTGCAGTTGGCTTAAAAGCCACTGACTCTGGAAAGAGAAGCCTGCAATCCTTAATTTCAGGGTCATTGGGCATATTTAGAAGGGGGTGGAGGTTTAAGGAGTTTGGGAACATTTGCTCATGAGAGTGAGTCTCATGAGTGGATCTGTCAGAATTGATGATGAGTTGGTCAGCCTGAGAAAGATTAACGTTTAATTCAGGCTGAGGGCCAGTGGGAATGTGTTGATCTTGATTTTGATCAACTCCTCCACTGGCATCTTCCATCAGAGCATCCCTTGAGGATGGATGGGCAAACTCATCATCGAATGAAGAATCACTTCCGGAGATAGTGATCAGATTCTCATTGACATCGTGAGGACCATCAATGGTTCCCTTTGCTGCACAAGGGGCTGACATGACTGCTTTAAGACAGCCAAGTAACCTGCAGAATCCCTCTGTCCAAGGACAGATGCAGACACAGACTCTGCAGGTGTAATGTTTTGTGCATTTGATTGCCCTTCAACAGAGGTGTGTTGTTGCACCAAAGTATCCTTAGGGAGAATTGAGACCTGTACCCCTCCTTGTGACATAGAAGGGGCATTGGCAGCCTGTGCAGACTTAGAGTGTAAGATAGAAGGAGTCTGATCAGCTTGGGGAGGAGAAACAGTGTCACCAATGCGTTCGATACTTCTCTCCTTAGGCTGACCATCCTCAGAAATGATGTGCATTGACTCTGGCTCACTTTGGATCTGGGCTAGATCCTCTGTTACCCCTTTAATGATATCATCAACCTTTTGGGAGGCTGATGATGGTGAATTCGGTTTTGACAGAGTATGACCTTGGGAGGAGGTCTTTCTTTCAATACCTTCACCCTGTTTGGAGGGTTGGGTAGCAATGGGTGTTCCCTTTAACTCGTCTACACTCTTTTGGGAGAGTGCAGATGGGCGTGGTGTATTCGGCTTGTCAGCTTGGGTGGCAGGGACAGCTTCGAAATGTTCCTTAGCTTTCCCTGCACCTTGGGGGATCTCAAGATTGGATGAAGCATTATCAACCCCAGAAGCTGACACAGATTTCTTATTAGATCTTTTCTTTTTGGCCTTGAGAGGTACTAAGTCCTCAACAAGGGGTCTTTTAGAGTTGGATTTTGAGCGAGTGGACGAAGGTGTGGCTAGGGAGGCTGATGATGGTGAATTCGGTTTTGACAGAGTATGACCTTGGGAGGAGGTCTTTCTTTCAATACCTTCACCCTGTTTGGAGGGTTGGGTAGCAATGGGTGTTCCCTTTAACTCGTCTACACTCTTTTGGGAGAGTGCAGATGGGCGTGGTGTATTCGGCTTGTCAGCTTGGGTGGCAGGGACAGCTTCGAAATGTTCCTTAGCTTTCCCTGCACCTTGGGGGATCTCAAGATTGGATGAAGCATTATCAACCCCAGAAGCTGACACAGATTTCTTATTAGATCTTTTCTTTTTGGCCTTGAGAGGTACTAAGTCCTCAACAAGGGGTCTTTTAGAGTTGGATTTTGAGCGAGTGGACGAAGGTGTGGCTAGGGAGGCTGATGATGGTGAATTCGGTTTTGACAGAGTATGACCTTGGGAGGAGGTCTTTCTTTCAATACCTTCACCCTGTTTGGAGGGTTGGGTAGCAATGGGTGTTCCCTTTAACTCGTCTACACTCTTTTGGGAGAGTGCAGATGGGCGTGGTGTATTCGGCTTGTCAGCTTGGGTGGCAGGGACAGCTTCGAAATGTTCCTTAGCTTTCCCTGCACCTTGGGGGATCTCAAGATTGGATGAAGCATTATCAACCCCAGAAGCTGACACAGATTTCTTATTAGATCTTTTCTTTTTGGCCTTGAGAGGTACTAAGTCCTCAACAAGGGGTCTTTTAGAGTTAGATTTTGAGCGAGTGGACGAAGGTGTGGCTAGGGAGGCTGATGTATTGGCCAACCCTTCACCCTCTTTTGTAGAAGTAGAATTTTGAATAGATTCAGAAGAGTTTGAGGGTTTAAAAGCATGTGTACCTGGGTCCCCCTGATTAGCAGATTGAGTGTCAGACCCAGATCGCGTCGAAGAAGGGATAGCTTCCCTAAGTGCTTCTTGTTCCTCTTCTCTTTTCCTGCAAAAATCAAGGTAGATCTGCATTGCTCGGGTCAGACCCTGCACAGATACCTTGGGACTATTGAAGATGTTGTTATTTATAGACTTGCATTCCACAGTCTGACCAGTTGCCAGACTGAAATCATTGTCAAGAATCGCCTCAATAATAAGAGCAAGAATCCTACCATAAGGTATGGTAAGACTCTTCTTATTAACGCGATCAACAAGGTCCTTAAAGATTAACGCAGCAAAATCTATTCTGGTCATGGTGACCATTGCATGAAAAATCTGCAATTCTAGGATATTAGGCTGATCAAAGCTGCCTGCCTTTAGTTGTAAGGTTTTCGAAATTGTGCTCAATAAGTAGTTCCAAATGCCAGTTATATGTTTCATTTTAACTACTGAAGCCAATGGACTAGTATATCCAACTTCTTGTAAAACATTTTTGGCTTCAGTATGAGACACAACAACATCATATTCATCATCAGGCATATATGACAGCTCAAAAGCATACCTAAGCCTCTCATAAGAAATGTATACCTTTTTCTTACCGTTGAGGATGGAGCCATAGATTGCAGCATCTCCCTTCTTATTCTGTTTGACAACACAGCTCGCCCAAAATTCACATAAAAGATCTTGAAACACCCAGGCTGGCTTCTCAATCATCACCTTGCCGAAGGGATGATGCCATAAGAAAGCCACGATCTCATCGTATCCTTTAGCCCAAGAAGGAGGATAGATATTGGCATAAACCAGACTACCAATCTTGATTTTACCAGTATCAAGATCAGCAGGAACCACTACTACCTTATCTCCCACCACATAAGGAGACAGCTTGTTTGCGCTTATTGGAGCTGGGTATCGACTTTCAGATTCAGAACTAGATTGAGAGTCATTAGAATGGATAGAAACAGATGATGATGCCATTTTGAAAATAAATTTTAGAAGAAATTAAATTTAATAAAACAGTAATCAGATTTGAGAGAAAAAAAAATTGATTTTAAGAAAATATGAACAAGTGATTTGGGATTTAGGTTAAATGAAAGTTATATACAAAACCCCAAAATATCTTATTTGAAAAAGTTGGAGAGAGAAAGATTTTGATTGGATGATTAACAAGTAGTGGTGGTACTTTTTCAGTAACCGGTAGTGACCACTACACGTGTCACACTCCAATAGGATCAAGCAAGTACACTTAATAAAATAATGAAAGTAATAAAACGCACTGAGATATTTAATAACAAAAATAACCACGAAGCTGGGTCAGACTCAGCTTACCCTCTTTCACTCGAAATGCACCAAGTGCAAAAGGGTAGTCTGGGTCTGACACAGCTTACCCTCAAAAATTTAGAATAACTCTAAGGGGTCAGATTTGCTATTACTTAGCTCACTACCTTATACAAATTAAGCATACCTAGCTTACTTATGAGGTAGTTGAACCTTGATTCATCCAATGGCTTTGTGAACAAGTCAGCAAGCTGATTGTCTGTTGGAATGAAGTGGAGCTCAACATCTTCTTTCATTACATGATCCCTGATGAAATGATATCTTATATCAATGTGCTTGGTCCTTGAATGAAGCACAAGATTGTTTGAAATTGCTATGGCACTGGTGCTGTCACAAAATATTGGAGTTTTTGTTGCAGTGACACCATAGTCTTGAAGCTGATATTGCATCCAAAGAATTTGAGAGCAACAACTTCCTGCAGCAACATATTCAGCTTCTGCAGTGGAAATAGAAACTGAATGTTGCTTCTTGCTGGACCAGCTTACAAGTCTATTTCCAAGCAATTGACAAGCTCCTGAAGTACTTTTTCTGTCAATCTTACAGCCTGCAAAGTCAGAATCTGAATAGCCAATTAGATCAAACCCTGAGTCTTTGGGATACCAAAGACCCAGATTGGGACTACCTTTAAGGTATCTAAAGATTTTCTTCACAGCTTTAAGATGAGATTCCTTAGGATTAGCTTGATATCTTGCACAAAGGCATGTAGCAAACATAATATCTGGTCTACTAGCAGTTAAATAAAGTAATGATCCTATCATACCCCTATAAGCTGTGATGTCAACAGATTTCCCATTTTTATCTTCATCCAGCTTATCACCAGTTCCCATAGGAGTTTTCATAGGTGAGCAATCAGTAAACCAAATTTGTTTAAGAGATCTTTAACATACTTTCCTTGGTTTATGAAAATTCCATTTTTAGTCTGTTTAACTTGTAAACCTAGAAAATAGTTTAGTTCTCCCATCATGCTCATTTCATACTTTTTAGACATTAATTCAGAAAACTTTTTGCAAAGTCTTTCACTGCTAGACCCAAATATTATATCATCTACATAAATTTGTACAAGCAGAATATCACCATTATACTTTCTCACAAACAAAGTCTTGTCAACATTACCTCTTTTGAAGTTATTAGCCAATAAGAATTTAGACAAAGTATCATACCATGCTCTTGGAGCTTGCTTCAACCCATAGAGAGCCTTATCAAGCTTGAACACATGTTCAGGAAACTTTGAGTTTTCAAAACCTGGAGGCTGTTCAACATAGACTTCTTCTTCCAATTTTCCATTAAGAAATGCACTCTTCACATCCATTTGATAGACTTTGAAACCCTTGTGAGCAGAGAAGGCTAAGAACATTCTGATTGCCTCTAATCTTGCCACTGGTGCAAAAGTCTCATCATAATCAATTCCATCCTCTTGTCTGTAACCAAGAGCTACCAATCTTGCTTTGTTTCTGGTCACAACTCCCCTTTCATCCATTTTGTTTCTGTAGACCCACTTGGTTCCAATCACATTCTTGTGATGAGGTCTTGGAACAAGTTCCCAAACTTGTTTCTTTCAAACTGTGTTAGCTCATCTTGCATTGCATTAACCCAAGAGGGATCTTCCAGAGCTTCATCAACCTCAGTTGGTTCCATCTTGCTCACAAAATTGACAAACATGCAGAAGTTGCATGTTGCCTTTCTTCTTGTTTTCACACCAGAGAGTGGATCACCAATGATTTGGTTAATTGGATGACTCTTTGTCCATCTAGTAACTGGGACAATGGACTGATTCAGATTTGATGGTTCAGCATGATCAGCTTGAGGAATAGGCTGATCAGCTTGTGGAATGGAGGAGTCTGAACCAGTTGGAGAGTCATTAAATGGATTCTGAACAATAACTTCAGTAGGAGTAGGATCAGCTTGTGCATCTTCAAAGATTGGAACTTCTTCTTCTTCTTCAATGAGTTGCTCCCCTGAGTTTGAGCATTATTAGCTCCAATTGGAGGATTAGTTGGAGGCTCATTCTCAGGTACAACCAATTCTTCAAAATTGAAGTCTTCATCTTCAGGAGGAGAGCAGTCTGGCTTAGAACAACCTTCATCAATGCTTACATTTACAGAGTTCTCAATTGTTTTAGTTCTCTTGTTGTATACTCTGTAGGCCTTCATCATTGTTGCATATCCAAGTAGGATACCTTCATCTGATTTCTCATCAAACTTTCCAAGATGGTCTTTCTGATTCAGAATATAGCAAGGACTTCCAAACATTCTTAGGAAACCAATTTCAGGTTTTCTCCCCCTAAGAAGTTCATATGCAGTCTTCTGGTGTCTTTTTACAATGAGGGATCTGTTCTGGGTAAAGCAAGCTGTGTGTACTGCTTCAGCCCAGAAATGAGACTTGACATTGTTTTGAGCCATCATGGATCTGGCAGCTTCAATAAGAGTTCTGTTTCTTCTTTCTGCAACACCATTCTGTTGAGGAGTTCTGGCAGCTGAGTAGACTTGTGAAATTCCCTTTTCACTGCAGAATGAATTAAGAGTGATGTTCTTGAATTCAGTGCCATTATCACTTCTTAATTGTCTAACAGGCCTTTTGTAGAGAATTTAAGCTTGCTTGATGAAATGAATAATGTTGTCAGCAGCTTCACTCTTGTGTCTTAGAAAGAAAACCCAGGTGTATCTTGAATACTCATCAACAATTACCAAGGAGTACCTCATTCCAGTGAATGATGGAGTACTAATTGGTCCAAATAAGTCCATATGAAGCAGATCCAAACAATTTTTAATGGTTGAGCATGTCTTAGACTTAAAGGTAGCTTTATGTTGCTTGCCTTTCTCACAAGCACCACACAGCTTGTCCTTCTCATAATTTATCACTGGAAGCCCAGACACCAACTCTTTCTTACACAGCTTGTTGATGTCTTTGAAATTCATATGAGACAACCTTTTATGCCACAACCAATTCAGCTCATCTTGAGACTTTGACATGAAGCAGACTTCTCTTGTGACAGTTGGATTTCTCATGTCAAAATAATACAAAGACTCATCCCTCTTTGCAATAAGAACCACATTGCCTTCCAAATCAAGAACAATTCCCTTATCAGACCTGAATCTCACTTCATAACCAGCATCACACAACTAACTCACACTGATCAGATTGTGCTTCAAACCATTTACATATGAGACTCTTCTGAAAGTAAGAGAACCATTCGAAAGAACACCGAAACCTTCAGTCTTTCCTTGAGAATCATCTCCAAAAGTAACATTAGGACCAGCGCGAATCCTAAAGCTACATAGCAGGGACTTACATCCGGTCATATGCTTGGAACATCCACTGTCCAAGTGCCAGGTATTATCGTCGTGACCGCCCTGCAATTATGATAAGAGATTAGTTCATTTTGGGAACCCATCCAAGGATGGGTTCACCAGAGCTGACCTTCTGGTCTGACTCAGATTGGGGAACTAAACACAGACTCTTATCACATTTTGAAACCCATTGTTGCTTGGTCTGTCCTTTACCAGATTCAAAGTTCTTTCTAGCAACATTCAAGGTTTCCTTCTTAACAAAACCTTTGACTATTCCAGCTTTCTTACATTCAGCTCTCAATTTTCTTTGATCAACAATTTTTGGATCAGACACCTTCTCAAGAAAATTGGTTTTCATTGACACCTTATCAGTTTTGGACTCAACATATTTTAAAATCAACTTGTCAGAGTCAGACTTGGTGTTACTTGAAATAGACTCAGATTTTGCTTGTGACTCATTTCCTAGAGAACCAGACTTCTTACTCTTTAAAAGCTTAATTTTCTCTTTTGGAACAATGTGATCTCTATCCTTTCTTTTATTTCTCTTTAAACTATTCTTGTTCGTTTTATTCTTTGAATCTGACACAGATTTGGTGATGGTCAGCTTGGACAAGTCAAGACTTTCTTCAGGTTTTAACTCAACAACCTGATCAGCTTCAGACACAGCTTCAGCAATGGTCTGACCCATAGTTTCAGGATCTTTAAACCCAATACCAGATTTCTGAACCAACTTAATTGGTTTAGAATAGTCTCTTTGGTTTGGACTTTGGGTGGTGAAGGAGGCTGATAACAAGGCTCCATAGCACATACTTCAGCTATGGCTATGGCCCTATCATAATCACCATCAAAGATAGCTTGGATCTGATGAGGTATTTGATCATTCACACATTTAGCAACTCTTTTAGAGCTTATACACCATGTTTCAGTAATCTGTTTTACCTTTAAAAACTTTTGTTCTGCAGTTTTAGCTTCTTTAATCAAAATGGAATTTAATTGCTTTTGAGCTTTAACTTCAGATTCTAGTTTTTCAATGGCGTGACTCTTAGAGCTGTTATCAAGTTTCAAAAGATGTATTTCCTTTTTGAGTTCTTGATTAAAATGTTTTTGCAGTAAAACCTCATCACCAAGTTTGTTCAGTCTGGATAGCTTCTCATTATCAGACAGATTGGAAAAAGAAGTTACCTCAGGTGGAGCAGTCTGACTGGTGGAAGCCTGGTGAGCTGACTCAGATTGCTGTTGTATTTTTACCAGATCTTCAGCAAATCTTTGAGTAGCTTCTTTAGCCATGAAACACTTGGCATCTTTGTATAGCTCATCATTAGATGATGTGGCACTTTCAGCCCAGTCTTTGGCCACCAGACTCTTCTCACTTTTGTTCACCTTCTCAGTCAGCTCAGCTACTTGTTCTTTCAAGGCTTTGTACTTAGTCTTGAGCTTAGAGTATTTTTCACCTCTTCCACCTTTGGCTGGCACAACTTGAGCAGTTTCTTTAGATCTGCAATCACCAGCCATATGTCCAGTCTTGCCACACTTGTAACAAGTAACCTTGGACATATCAAATGACTTTTTGGCTTTATCAGCTTGGCCACCTCTTCCTTTTCCTTTAAACTTGTTAAAGGATCTCCTTCTAATCCTTTCAGCCAACATAGCTACTTCATTAGCTAGTTCATCACCATCAGATTCTTCACACTCAGATTCAGCACAAACAGAATTAGGATTTGACATCACAGGAATATCATCATTAATACAAGGAATGATCTCATTACTAATTGAACTAGGGTGTTCAGTCATAGAAGCAACAAGTGCAGCAGCAGGCTGACTATAAGAATCACCCACAGCAATTAGTTTTTCAGCCTCTGAACATTCTTGGTTATGAAGCAAACCAAAAAGTCCAGGGAGATCAAGATCATGATAAATAGAACTTAATTTAACAGAAGAAATGTAGTTGTTCCATTTAGGTGGTAATGAATCAAGAAATTTGCTCTTTAAAACCTCATTTTTCTTATTAATTCCAACAGCAGCTAAATCATTTACCAAATCATTAAAGCGGGTATGAATGTCAATCAAGGATTCATTTCTCAAAGAGAAAAATCTCTCATACCTCCTGGTCAATGTAGTAATTGTGGATTCCATGGAGGTAGAGCAACCCTCAAACATAACAGTCAAAGTACCCCACATTTTCTTTGCTGTTGAACACATTTTAATTGAATGGTAAAGATCTTTGGGCACAACTTGGACAATGAAATTTCTAGCCTTCACATCCAAGTTTGCCAACCTCCTATCCTCATCCCCCCAATCTGCCTTGTCCTTAACTATAGATTTGACTGTGGCAGGAATGGTTGGTTGACCTTCCTTGACCACAGCTTCTACCACAATGGTTTGTGTAGGAACATAAGGACCATCCGTAAGGATGTCAGGCATATTGTTATCGATGGATTCAAGGAACAAAGACATTCTACCTTTCCACCCACTGAAATCATCTTTGTCAAACATGGGTGGTCGGGTTGAAGAACCATTATCAATGTAAGATGACATTACGCTTTACTATATAAATGAAAATATGCAAGGATCAAGTCAAGTTAATTCTCAACCACCTCTCTGATACCAATTGATACGTCCCACGGTGTATCAATATACCACAGTATATTGAACACAGAACAGTTGTAGAGGGGGGTGAATACAACTTTCCACAATCTTTACAAACTTTTAAACACAAAACGTTTTAAGATTCAGATAAAGAATATCAAGCAAGTAAGTAAAGTGCAGGAATCATTAAAACAGTAAAGCAGTAAAGAAATAAAAACATTCTTGAACACAGATTGTTATTTTCAAATGTAATCCTTTATTAAGAAATAATCTATACAAAGAATTACAGGGTTGTTGCGGAATAAAGATAGCCTATAGATATCTAAACAACCCTATGAAATGACAAACAACAATCAATTAGTTTCAGCTCAAGAGAATCAGCCCAAGCTGATCTCGTACAGACTAAGCTGTGTGTAAGAGCAGAGAAACTTGTGTGAAGAATGATTCTCAGGAAATGCCACACATATGCAATCCATGAATGAGGCTTTTATAGGCTCAAGCGCTCCTTCATTAGGTGTCCGTTGAAGCTACGTGTTCTTCAATCAGTGGTTGATGAAGGAATAATCAATCGTGCCTTTCATGGTACTTGTGGTCCCCCACGTACTGACGTACATTCTTCATCTACCAATAGGAGTATGGACATGCATATGTAAAACAACCACCAACCTGGATCCTAGGATTCTTCCTAGTCACGTCATTTGTCCTTATCTTTAATCCAGGTTGTTATCTTCACTTGATTGTCAGACACAGATTGGGTTGTTTGTCAAGGCACCAATCTGCCTAAGTGTTTCCAAGCTGACTGCTAATCCCAAGCTGTCTTCCACTAACAGCTTGGTCTTCTATCTTCAATCCTCCTCTTCGACTTGGACTGAATGCTAATACAATTTGATACAGCTTGAATAACACTTGCTTCCATAAGATATTACAATTACAAGTATGAAGCGTGATCTGGGTCAGAGACAGATCGTAAGCTGTATCAGCTTAGTCTGACCCAGATCAGAGTATAAGAACCAAAAGATTACTAAGTGTTTATAGGTCAGATTTGTCATCATTAAATTTACAATTAACATTGGGACTCAACAGTCTGTCAGTGAGTAGGAGAATGCATGGCATGTGGTTGGTGTTTCGGACAAAAATTACCTAAGATAAATTTGTAAAAGGATTTAAGATAATTTTCTGACCAAAGATTTGTAAGTGAGGTCAGGTGTTTAGGATCTTCAAATAAAATAAGATTTTTGCTAAAGATAATAATGTGAAATAAGAGTTTTTTAATAAAAAGAGTTTATGAAAATCTTTGAGATACAAATACAGCAATAAATCAAGAAATTAGTTGAAGATAAGGATAACGATACTAAAGATTAGCGCTATGATCCTGAACTGAAAATAAGAGCAAAGATAATAACGACACCAGAATTTTGTTGACGGGGAAAAACCCTTGATTCAATTAAGAAATCTTAGGTAAAAAACCCCGGGAGGATTCAATCGATCCTACCTATGTTCTTTTATTATTATTTGTTTAGGATTACAATACAATGATTTAAGAGTGATTTGATCGAGCTAATAATCGTAAAAGAGAGTAAGAATGCAGTGAATAAGTGTGTGCGAGTACAAGTGAAAGTAAGCAGCTATCCTATTCTCGATCAAATACCTTGTATTTATAATAAAGACTAGTAACTAATCTTCCGAAAAATCTGGGATCTCCCGTGTTGCATTCTTCAACGTGCATAGACTAAGCAAGTGTACGTTGAGTCTCTTTTGACACGTTAATCTTCAAGTTAGTTCCGACTTCCAAGGGAGACCAAGTAAAGAACACGTTTGATTTTCCTTGATAAGCTGAATAACGTCTTCGAATCGTTGAAATCATACATTCGACCGTTAGAATATTCCTTAACATCCTGGATAGTTATCCTGAAATCAGGATCCTGCAAAATACAAAATCATATTCGAAGGCAATTGTAATATTCGTTAGTGATCTTTTAAGTCAGGATCCTAATCATAAAATTTGACCCTAAACAATTGTCCCCAAAATTTCTATTCATTAGTACATGAATGAAATATAAATTTTAAGTTTTGCTCGAGAAGCATCCAAATGAGTTTTTTATTCAGCTTTGATCACGTATCTAGAGAGTTAATGCACAAGTGGCGCGTCGCAGTGTGATCAGTCAGAAATAATGAGTAAAATTTAATTTACTCGGTTTGATTAGACGTTAACCTATCCCTTTGTCTTCCCATCATCACTTATTTTCCCCTATTTAAACTCAACAACATTTCAATCACATCTTAAAAATCTTTCTTTTCTCCTTTAAAAATCTTTTCTCTCGAAATTTTTCAAAAACATTTCTTTTCAAAAAATCATGTCTTCATCTTTCAGTCCTGTTTGGAAAAACAAGATAAAAAGATTTTTATTTATTTTTCATAAAAGTTTTTCTCTGATCATTTCTTTTGTTTTTTCAGCATCTTGAAGAAATCATCGCACGCTGTGAAGAACAATCCAAACGCAATGACGATCTTTTGATGAACATCAATATCTGTTTTATGTCTTCAATGGAGATCTGCAAATCTCATCAACAACTTACTCTAGATGTTATCAGCAAATGGGGAGAAGATCTGCATGCCCTGAAGGGAGAGATTCTTCAAGCTTATGACGAACTCAACCATGCTCAGGAGGAGTTGAAGAAAGCTAAGACTGATCTAGTCTACATGAAATCTGCAGTGTCTATCTTGAAGAAAAAATACCCTGATGTGGATGCTAAGCTTGCAGATGAAATCCTTGAAGGGTACTTCTAGGTCTTTTAGGTGTTAGGTGGGCGATGATAGATATATACGAAAAGGCTTGAGTCCACTATTCTAGGTTTGACTAAGTAGCTACTGTACATGTAATGGGATCTAAAGAAATCCTGTAGGCTACAATTTTCTGATGTTAAATAAAATAAGCTTGTTATTTTATTTTTGCAAGTAAGCGTACCTTTAGTTCCTTGTCGCAAGCAAATCCTGCAAATTCCAAAAAGATTCAGGATTTTGAATGACATACCTTAACGATGACTATCACAAATACTTATTAATTCCTGATTTCCTGTTTCAAGAAAATACACTAGAAAAAGAAACTCGTTTGTTAATCGGTTGTGAATAATAGAGAGATTATCTCTATTCTTTTTTATGACAGCATGACTGTCAAACCAGTTGAGTTGATTGAAAAATCAACAACCATTTGAACATTCCCAACCATGAGGGTCTACCCACAACCAGGAATTTTTATGACGTGCGACCCGGGCGAAAATGAGGTGTTAGTGTTAACCTCGACGTTCGAGAATGTGATCCCTTCAACCTAGGATTGAAGTCTTAGTTCAATCTACTGTAGTCCGTTTAAGGACTAAACTTAGGAGAGATTGTTTCTATTGAGGATGATACCTTGAGTATATGCTTGTGATCTTTATCCATCAATATTAGGATCCTGGATGTTGAAAATCCTGCAAAAGATCATAAGAAAACACAGAAGCTAAGGATCGACGTTAGCCCTTTTGGCTAACGCCACTCCGACGCTCAAGTCAGTATTATTGCTTCATAAAAAATAATAAGAACAATATCATTTATTGATAATATGCTTTGAGGTGGATCGCATTCCATGCTCTCGGAATCATTCTTCCACCTGGTTCTTGCAACCAATAGGATCCTTTGCCTGCTTCTGCTTCTATAAAGTAGGGACCTTCCCATTTAGGGGCAAGCTTTCCATCAGATTTATTAGTCGTATTTTTGAAAGCTTTTCTTAATACTAGGTCTCCAACTTTAATCTTTTAATCCTTATGTTCTTGTTGTATGCTTTGGTCACTTGATGTTGGTAAGCAGCTATGCAATTTTAGTAGCTTCTCTCAATTCATCAACTAAGTCAAGGTCTTCAAATAAAGCTAGATCATTATCTTGAACTGTCTGCAAACTAGATCTTGCAGTTGGCACCATCATTTCAGCTGGAAGTACTGCTTCAGTTCCAAATACTAAAGAAAATGGTGTATGTCCAGTAGCATGCTTGACGGTAGTTCTGTCAGCCCAAAGTACAAATGGCAACTCCTCTTCCCATAATCCTTTTATGCCCTTTAGCCTTTTCGTAAGATTGTTGACAATAATCTTATTGCTTGATTCTGCTTGACCATTAGCTTGAGGATGGACAGGGGTAGAAGTTATCATTTTTATTCCATAGCTTTCACAGAATTCCGTTGTTCTTCTTCCAATAAATTGTGAGCCATTGTCACAAATGATTTCAGCTGGCACCCCAAATCTGGTCAGTATATTACGCTTGATGAAAGAAATCACTTCTTTTTCCTCAATTTGAACAAAAGCCTCTGCTTCTATCCATTTTGAGAAATAATCTGTCATTGCTAGCATGAACCTTTTTCCACAAGGCGTCTTTGGCATTGGTCCCACTATATCCATTCCCCATGAAGGGCCAGGAGGAAATAATGGGATACATCGGTTCAGCTGATTGATGATATATGTTGCCATGCCTTTGACAGCCATCGTACTTCTTTACATAGTCCTTTGTATCTTTATCCATAGTGGGCCAGTAATACCCTGTTCTGACTATTTTGGTGCGTAATGCTCTAGCTCCAGAATGATTTCCACATTCTCCTTCGTGTATCTCTCTCATCACTTCTTGCGCTTCTTCTTCTTCTAAGCATCTCAAGTATGGACCTGCAAGCGATCTCATGTACAATCTATTTTGGATAATAGAGTAGTATGATACCTTTGTTTTGAAAGCTCTAGGATTTTCCTGTTCTGGGATAACACCTTCTTGAAGATATTTCATTATTGGATTCGTCCAAGATTTTGGATTGTCCCCAGAACTTGATTCTTCTATTTCTTGATCATCAATTGCTTTAACTTGTAAAGTCTCTATGGCCGGTCTCATAATCTTTATAATTGGTATTTTAGTGTCGGGTGGGATATTGAGTGAGGATCCTAGATAGGCTAAAGCATCCGCTTCTATGTTTTCCTGTCTTGGGACCTGTTCTATGCTAAAAAATTCGAAACTTTCTGCTAATTTTTTCACAATATCTAAATAAGCCATTAGTTTTTCGCCTTTAACCGAATAAGATCCATTAAAATGGTTAGCTAATAACAATGAATCCACATAGACTTGTAAGCTTTTAATACCCATATTCTTAGCTAACTCTAATCCTGCTATTAAGGCTTCATATTCTGTTTCATTATTAGTAGCTGGAAATTCACAATTAATAGATTGAGGTAGCATATCCCCCTGTGGCGATTTTAGTATGATTCCTAATCCTATTCCTCTTACATTAGCTGCGCCATCAGTATGTAAAGTCCATTTTTCAGTATTTTCTGTTAACATTTTTACTTCTAAGTCTGCCTCTTGTTGTAAATCACTAGTAAAATCAGCCACAAAATCAGCTAAAGCTTTGAGACTTAATAGCAGTTCTAGGTTCATAAGTTATATTGAATGCACTTAATTTTACAGACCATTTTGCCATTCTACCCGATAATTCTGGTTTTCTAAGCACACTTTTTATAGGATAATTAGTTTTTATATGAATAGGATGTGTTTAAAAATAATGCCTAAGCTTAGTAGAAGCCATTATTAAAGCTAATATTAATTTTTCTAAGTGTGAATACCTAGTTTCAGCATTTAATAAACTTTTACTAACATAATAAACAGGATGTTGTTTACCTTCGTGCTCTTTTACAAGCACAGCGCTTACTGCTTCTGAAGATACTGATAAGTATAAAAAGAGTATTTCACCCTTTTCTGGTTTCATCAACAAAGGTGGGGTCGATAAATATGTCTTCAGTGCTTTGAACGCCTCTTCTTATTTTTCGCCCCATTCAAATTTCTTATTTTTCTTCAACATATCGTAAAATTCCTTGCATCTGTCTGAGGATCTTGATATGAATCTGTTCAAAGCCGCTAACATGCCAGTTAATCTTTGAATATCTTTAACATTTGAGGGAGATTATAACTCCATTATCGCCTTTATCTGTTCAGGATTGCTTCTATTCCCCTTTTAGTTACCAAGTAACCTAGGAATTTCCCTGCACCTACTCCAAAATTGCATTTCGCTGGGTTTAACTTCATGTTGTAAGGATCTAGTATATCAAAGGCAACTTCAAGATCTTTGAGATGATCCTCCGCCTTTCTCGACTTCACTACCATATCATCAATATATACTTCCATCGTATCCCCGAGTTGATCTTTAAACATCATGTTGACCAACCTCTGGTACGTTGCACCTGCATTTTTCAATCCAAATGGCATAGTGATGAGCATCCATTTTGTGATAAAAACCCTATCAAAAGGCCTCATTTATATGTCTTAAATGAGTTAATATTCCGGAACTATCGGTACTCAATGGATTCTATGTTTATGCAGGTTCACGGAAGATGCGAGTGACGGTAAATGGCATCAAGTGACTCAAGATGAAGGCCTATGAAGTTACAAGACACAAGGAGGTGATTCGGGAGCCGAACAAAGCGAAACGAGAAGCAGCAGGAGCTGCCAGCGCCGCTGGCACCTTGTCAGCGACGCTGGCCTAAGCCCAGCGCCGCTGGGCGGCCCAGATCAGCAACTGACTTAAACACCTATTTAAGCCGAAGCAGCCCTCAAAACCCTGAGGGAGAGCCGATTCAGCAGCCCTAGCCGCCCATATTCAACCCTAGGTCGACTTTGCAGATTCCAAGGAGGTTTTGAAGCTTCTAACACCTTCCGATCTTCATCCTCAACCTAGATCTACTCTTTTACTTTAGTTTCAGTTGGTAAACAATGTCTTTCATCTTTTCAGACTTTGTTATTCCTTTAATAATGTCAGGCTAGTAGGCTGAATACTTGTTTGGATTGATGTGATCATGTAGACGTTTATCTATTTTACTTTATTTGTTAGATCTGTTGGAGTGTGTTTTACTGTTTATCGTAGATCCATGTTTTACTAGTTCTTCATATTAATATCGGTTCTATATCTGCATGTATTGATTTAATTCTGATGATCGGTCTATAATCATACACTAGGATTAATACATAAGGATGGAAAACACTAGTCGGTCTTTAACTAGATGTAAAAGGTGATTCACTTGTAACCGAGGGATCCAAAACCGTAGTAATTAGGATGAATAAAACATGATGCTTAACAATGTCAGACGCGATCCAGTGACTTGGAAACGAGCACTGTGGTCACCGGAGAGAATTACTATCTGGCCATGGCTTAAGAGTCGGGTAACTTAAAGTTGAACTAGTAACACAAACTTTAGGTCATTAATGCTTAAACAATGAATCTAACGAGAATTTGTTTATAGAGTAGTGTGAGTCTAGGGACAGCACTAGTTACTTAGGCAAAGTGAATCTAATGAGAATCTGAGCCGTGATTAAGTTTCCAACAGTCTAGCAAGTAGGTAGAATGATATTTGGTCGTACCATGAGATCGGAGATGCCAAACAAGTATTTTAATTTAATTACTGTTATTTGCTTTTTCAAACTATTTTCAGACTAATCCTCTCGCTGAATAAGCGGTTGCGGCTTCTATTTACTTTTCAGTATTTTAATTAGTTTAATAGGAAATCGTGACAACCCCACAACCGCTAGAATTACACGTATTACTAGATTAGGTAAAGCAACGCGTCCCTGCGAACGATCCTGTTCTTATCACTAAACTATACTACATCTAATCGGGTCCCCTGTCCGTTAAGGTGTGTGTGTTTTTGAGATAATAACTTGTACAACTTTTATAAATTTAAACACTAAAAACGAAACCACCATCAAGTATTTTGGCACCGTTGTCGGGGATGCGACGCATTCTTAGTTTAGTAGTGTAGTTCGATCCTTTCTTGTGTATCAACATGAGAAAGTTACTTTTCAGTACTTAGGTTTAAGTCATTCTAGGTTTAGAAGTCGTCAAATTAGGTCAAATTAGGTTTAAGTCGTTTTAGGGTTTAGTAGTATTTTCATTTCATTTTTATTTTAAGTAGTGTAGTTTAGTTTTTCATTTCATTTTTATATTGGTGTGTTTGATCTTTTTCTCGAGTTTTGCAGGATTAATTAGGTAGTTGATGCGTTTGAGATCGGGAACGATAGTAGATAGTGCATCTTCAAGACCTAGTAAACCTAGAAGGAAAAGGAGAGACAACACACCTATTCCACCACCCGTATTTAGTTTAGCAACCCTTTTTGACGAAGACCCACCTTTAGGATCATCCGACACCTCATCTGACACTTCGTCACAACTTAGTTCACCTAGATCCGAAATGGACGAATTCAACCGACTGATGATGGAAAGGACGGGAGCTGTTGCACCTACACCGGGATCGGCCATTGTCCCACCAAATCTAGGAGATTCGTTTTCAGTCAAAGGCCACCACCTTAAGTTAATCCAAGATAACCAATATGATGGTCGATCCAAATCCGACCCCCACAAGCATGTAAGCAAGTTCACAAGTTTGTGCAAAATGTTCAAATATGGGGGAGACGTCACCGATGACGATGTGAAGCTTAGCTTATTTCCGTCGTCTCTCATGGGAGAGGCACGTGCTTGGTTCGATGAGCTCGATGAAGGTACCATCACTACATGGAATCAACTTCACGAACAGTTCGTCTCGCGATTCTTTCCCCGAGTTTAGCTAGGAAAATGCTACGAGACATCAAGGCTTTCAGGCAAGACGAGGGTGAATCACTAGTTGATGCATGGAAAAGGCTTAGGGAAATGATCAGAAACTGTCACGGGAATGGACTAAACAAGGACAAGATCATGGAGATTTTCTTCTATGGCTTAACCAAGAGTTCCCAAAAGGATTTAGACCTAGCCGGTGGTGGTAACTTTTTGTACAAGTCTACCAATGACGCGTACAAAATGATGGAGGATATGGTGCAAGCTAGCTTAGCTCGAGATATGGATGATAGAGATCGAGATAGGAGATGAGAAGAACCGTGGCTAGCATTGAGAGCAGCTCCGACAATGAGGTAATTCATGAACTTAAAGCTTTATCTAACCATTTTTCTACTTTTGAAGATAGGTTGGACATTATGGACAAATACCTCAAGGTGATTGCACATGGGTGCAACAATTGCGGAGGAATGCACTATACCAAGGATTGTGAAGAGGAGGCTACCGAGCAAGTCAATTTTGTCCAGAACCAATACCGAGGAGGCTATCAACGAGGACTATTCCAAAGAAACCCCAGTAATTCTAACTTTAATTCTAGTTATGCTAGAAAGTAACAATGGTTCTTTTCAAAATAGAGGATCCTATTGTCAAGCTCACCAACATGATGGAGAAGTATATGGACATGAATGACAAGAGGCATGACTCCTTGGCAAGCTATGCAAAGTCACTCAATGAGAAGATAAGCAATCTCAATCAAAAGGTTGACGAAGGAGCAAGAAATCAACAAGCCGCAATCAAGGACCTGGAGAGAAGGATAGATAGATGGATTGAGCAGAATGCAAGAAAGGAGAGCAGCCCCACTCCAAGGCAAATCATCCAAGGCGGTCCAAGCTCAAACCCTAGCACGAGTCAAAAGTACCAACTGTTTGGGGTAGAATGTTCGCTACTAGGATCCTGAATAGAATTTACACTTTAGTCCTTCAGTAATAAATACTTAATAATGTGTAGTCTTAAAGAATCCTTGATCCCGGTTAGTTTATTAGTTCAGACTATGTTATGTTATTATCCTAATATAACAGGATCATGATATCTTCAGGATCTATGATTTTACTAACGAATATATGTCTAGTATAGTAGATATTATATGCAGGATTGAAGTAAAAGCGTGTTACATAAAGAAAACGTGTTTCAACGGATAGTTTACCACTTCAACCACAAGAATCGGGATTGATAACAGATTTACCATGTGAAGAATAACACTCAACGGTCATCTATGCCACTTCTTCACCGTAAAGAGCAAGTCCAGGAAGATCCCAGATATTTTGGAGATATGGTTCAACGTCTAGCTCTATAAATAGAAGAAGATCTCGTTCAGAGGGGGGACACATCACAGAGATCGCATACTTTACACACACAAGCAATCATCATACAAGCATTCACTCACTCAACAACAACAAATTAGTTACTTAGCTATTGATAGTTTTCTTATTCATTTCATTGTAATCATTCACAAACAAGAATAATAATAAAAGAACAGCAGGTAGGATCGATTGAATCCTCCCGGGGTTTTTTACCTAAGATCACTTAACTGGATCAAGGGTTTTTCCTCGTCAACAAAATTCTGGTGTCGTTGTGTTTTCTGTTTTTCTTTAAGATCCTAGCTTTAATTCGCAGTGCTTTACTTTTATCTTCAACAGTTTTCTTAATTACTCAAAGTATTTCTGTTTCAAAGGCTTTCTTAAAACTCTTTTTAGTTAAAACTCTTAGTTTTAATCGTTATTGTTAAGAAAACTTTACTTTTAATTGAAGATCCTTGAACACCAAACCCCACTTACAAATCTTCGGTTCTTGAGTTGTCTAAAATCCTTTATAAAATTATCTTAGGTAATTTTTGACCGAAACAATTTGGCGCCCACCGTGGGGCAAAAAGGTGTTTTTTGCAAATAAGATCAGTGTCATAAAAACAAAGTTTTTGTTCTAGAGAAAAATTTTGTGTTTCACGGAAAATTTTTCCCAATAAAATCATGTCTGAGCAATCTCAAAATCCTTCTTCTTCTGACTTGGTCTACGATTATCCTTATGTGAAAGAGAGCTTGAGAAACCCTCCTGAAAATGCAAGATTCCTAGCCGAGCAAACTCTGAAAGGAAAAACTGAAGGAATACCTTCAGTAGATCCATATTTGGCTATGTTATGGAAAAAGCATTTTGATCGATTCTATGAATCGGCCCCTGAAGCAGAAACTGAAGAGCTGATTCAAGGATCAGACGAGTCGGTGAAAAGCTACATGCAAAGATTTGAGCGCAAACAGGGACCAACATTGAAGATCAAGAAGAATCTCTTGAAGATCAAATCATCTAACAAGATCCAAAAGGATTCAGGTATGGCCAACAAAGGTAAGAGTGATAAAAAAATATTTACAATTTTCTGATTATCATTTTACCACTGATATGTGTGGACTTCTCAATATTATGAAAAGTCTGGGGGACAAGGTTAATTGGCCAGAAACATTACCTAGAAAATTTTATACTAAAAGAACTAAATGGTGTGTTTTTCATGGTATTTTTGGTCACGAAACTAAAGAGTGTGTAGCATTTAATTATGAACTATGGAGATTAATACATGAAGGTTTATTGGATGAAATACTTCCTAATAAAAATTGGATATTAGCAAAAAAGTAATTTTCAAAATAAAAGTCAGTAGGTTTATTATGATACTAACATAAGCAAATGAGTAGTGTTAGCCATAAGGGCTAACATGAACCATTAGCTTGTATTTTGTCTTGATGCTCTTATGCAGAATCATCAACATTTAGGATCTTGACGGATGAAGATCACAAGCTATTATCCAAGGTACAGATCCTGAATCAGAACAGTTTCTCCTAAGTCTAAATCCTACAAACGGATTACAGTGGATTGAACTAAAACTTCAATCCTAGGTTGAAGGGAGCACCTTCTCGAACGCCGAGGTTAACATTAACACCTCATTTCGCCCGGGACGCACGTCATAAAAAATTCTTGATTGTGGGTAGACCCTCATGGTTAGGAATTTTCAAAGGGTTGTTGATTTTGCAATCAACTCATTTGGTTATGACCACAAGTGATAAAAACGGTCATCAAAAAGAATAGGGATAATCTCTCTATTAAATACAAACGATTGACAAATGAATTGGCCAATAAACTAACAATTAGATTGATTAATTATCATTTGCAATGATTTATGCATTTGAACAGGAAATAAAGACGAAGAAGATTTGAGCACAAAAGACTTGTCCAAGGATTCACAAGGAACAAAGGTATGGAATAAAAGTCTTAATTTAATTTAGGAAACAGAATCATAAAAAATTAAAACTAGAATTAAGGGATAGGCCTCCTATTATTGCGGTTATGGGAAGGTGGCTTGCTATTGATCCTCAACTTGCTTTCTTCAACTGCTTCATTTTCCCCAAATATCTGAGGATATTTGACTTTTAGCCACCCTAAAAAGCTTTTCAAATTGTTAACTTCTGCCTTTGTATCACTCAGTTCCTTCTTCAAACTTGCCATTTCTTTTAAAGTTTGATTTCTGGTGTCCATGACTGAATTTAAAAGACGATTAGCGCTTTTGATAGTTTCATTTTTGTACATGATTTCTGCTTCGTAGGCATCGGACAATCTTTCGATGATCTATGAAAATAAAATGAAAAAGTTTAGAAACCAATAAGAAATTAAAATATATGGTTAAAGTAAAAAAAAAACTTACTGAAATGGATCGCTCCCTAAGTCTTTTAGGTGCCCTACTTCTAGATGATGACTCGCCCTCCATTGAATTATTATAGATATTAATAGAAAAGGAGAAGATAATTTTAATATATTCTTTGGGCATGAGAATGTATGTCTAACAAAAGATTATCTCGGGTATAAATAAGTCAATTGGGGGTAATTTAATCGACAAAATGGAGGTTCACTGTCAAATCAAAGCGCGTAAGGAACATTAATCGTTGAACATTGGGATACTAACATTAGGGATAAGATATTTCGTGGAAGATATGTCTTAAATGCAGGTTCTTAAGAGATGCGAGGATTAAATGCCTCAATTGATTAAAGATCAAATGTTATTCTCAAGAAGGAATAAAACAAAGTTTCTAGGATAAGAAATGAACTTGTTAAGATATTAGAAACAAGAAGATCAGAAAAAGCAAAGGAGATGAATATTCAGACAAGAAAGATCCGGAATGATCTTCTTGAAAACATCAAAGAGGTACGCAAATTCATAGAATTAAAACATTTATTTTTGAAATGAAAAGTACAGAACAACTAAAAGACTAATCCGCTAACTAGAACTAGGATGACTAATTTCCATTAGCCTCGTTAATCTCTGGATGTAATCTTTTAAACTTAGAAACCACTGCTTGTAGAACCAACACATTCCCTTTGGCCTTTCGGAGTTCTTCTTGAACGTCGTCTAGATTTCCATAGGCCTCGATTAGTTCTTCTCTGAGGGTTAACTTGTCTTTTCCCCATCTGCCGATAGCCTCTAGGGTTAGTCCTTGGTGATCATTGCAGATCTGTTCTGAAAGTGACAAACACTCCCCTAGATCCCTGAAAAGTTTGTCATGTTTCTTGGCTAGTTCTTCAGATAACTGCTTAAAACTTTCAGAAGCCTATATAAAAAGAAGAAAATACATAACTAAAATAAGAAATATATATGTATAATATATACACGAATAAAATCAGTAAATAATCACCTGGGTTGAGACGTTTGACATAATGTTGGGAAAGGAAGAAGAAGTGATTTTTTTCAAAATAGGGGAATGATCTAAAAAGAGGGATCAGTAGAGAATAAATAGGGGGATAAGAGAGAATTTATTGCTGGGTAGTTAAAAGTCTAATCCAAAAAGTCATAACTCTTCACATCAAGTCGAAAAGATGTTTTTCAAAGAAATAAAGTATTTAATGGAACACGAAATAAAACCTTAAGATTAACTTTAGTACACATAATATGTTATATGAAATAGTCTCCTGACATTTCAAAAACAAAATAACATGACATAATTACAGCATTGTCCATTGGGGGCATAAATATTAAACAGGGTCAACAAAGTTCATAAAAGATACACAACCAAATAAACATTAAGGATCATTAAAAAGTAGTGCCCTCACTACTATTCAACTAGGATCATGTCCTCATCATCCTTTGGAGATCCATTTCCTCCTACAGTCTTCCTCTTGCGCCTTTTGCTCACAGACTTCTCAGGTTGGGTAGATAAAATATCATCAGTAACCTCTTTAATGACCAGCCCAGCCAAAGTTTTTTCCCATGCCTTAATGTTCCAACCTGCCGGTTCACAACCCATGTCCTTAGCAATTTTTGCCATTTTAATTCTGTTTTTGAGAATTGCAATAGATGCACTTGAAATAGACTCTTCTTTCTGAGTTTTGAGTTTCTTCTCCTCCTCCTTTTTGAATTCCCTAAGCTCATAATTCAACTTAGCAATTTTCGTGTTCAAGCCCTCAACTTCTGCCAATAAGTCATCATTCTTTGCTTTCTCAACATTAACCATTTCCTTCTGGACTTCAACATCCAACTCCCACTCATTCAATGACCTTCCAAAACTTAAAATCAAGTGTTCAATGGCTTAAGAATGATAAATCAAAGTATTAGACTAAAAAATGCTAAACAAAACTCCATTACAAAACTTAATTATTAAGCAATAATTGGTACCGTAGAAATATCCTTGACTGAACTCCCAAATGTAACATTTTCCGGTAATCGAGAAACTAATTCAGTAAATGGAGCTTTGGCCGGAATTTCCAACAACTTAATAAGTTTCCTAACATTCACTGAACGCTTCTTTCTCTTTCCGTTAACCTTCTTAGTTTCCTTATCCATGTCTAGGGAAATATTGAAAGTAAACTTAATAAATTTGAGTAAAAAGCCAACAAATAAAAGCTAATTAAGGTTTTGAGAGACAACAATCAAGCAATTCTAACAAAACAAATTCCTACATCAAAAACTAACGCTATACGAATAATTAAAAAAGAAAAGAAAATTAATCCTAGATCTAATACAGTGGACTTTTCGATTGAAGGTATACGGATAGAAAACTAACCTCTTGTTCTCTGAGATAAGTCTGGACTGCAAAAGTAAATAAAAAGGAGCATAAGAATGAAAACCTAAAAATCGATAGCAGCTTCTGTTTATAAGATTTTAGTGGCCGACAATGACTTGGAAAACTTATCTTTATTTGCAATGAAATATAAGTTTTGGGGACAATTGTTTGGGGTAGAATTTTCGCTACTAGGATCCTGAATAGAATTTACACTTTAGTCCTTCAGTAATAAACACTTAATAATGTGTAGTCTTAAAGGATCCTTGATCCCGGTTAGTTTATTAGTTCAGACTATGTTATGTTATTATCCTAATATAACAGGATCTTGATATCTTCAGGATCTATGATTTTACTAACGAATATATGTCTAGTGTAGTAGATATTATATGCAGGATCGAAGTAAAAGCGTGTTACATAAAGAAAACGTGTTTCAACGGATAGTTTACCACTTCAACCACAAGAATCGGGATTGATAACAGATTTACCATGTGAAGAATAACACTCAACGGTCATCTATGCCACTTCTTCACCGTAAAGAGCAAGTCCAGGAAGATCCCAGATATTTCAGAGATATGGTTCAACGTCTAGCTCTATAAATAGAAGAAGGTCTCGTTCAGAGGGGGGACACATCACAGAGATCGCATACTTTACACACACAAGCAATCATCATACAAGCATTCACTCACTCAACAACAACAAATTAGTTACTTAGCTATTGATAGTTTTCTTATTCATTCGTTCATTCATTCATTTCATTGTAATCATTCACAAACAAGAATAATAATAAAAGAACAGTAGGTAGGATCGATTGAATCCTCCCGGGTTTTTACCTAAGATCACTTAACTGGATCAAGGGTTTTTCCTCGTCAACAAAATTCTGGTGTCGTTGTGTTTTTCTGTTTTTTCTTTAAGATCCTAGCTTTAATTCGCAGTGCTTTACTTTTATCTTCAACAGTTTTCTTAATTACTCAAAGTATTTCTGTCTTAAAGGCTTTCTTAAAACTCTTTTTAGTTAAAACTCTTAGTTTTAATCGTTATTGTTAAGAAAACTTTACTTTTAATTAAAGATCCTTGAACACCAAACCCCACTTACAAATCTTCGGTTCTTGAGTTGTCTAAAATCCTTTATAAAATTATCTTAGGTAATTTTTGACCGAAACACCAACCACCTATGGGACGTAACGAGAATGTGAACGCCGTGTTCACCGAAGGTAATGACTCTACTGAGATTTCTAATGATTTTTGTGAAGTGTCCAATCAGGTACAGGTCATACGGGAGCCAAACGGAGAAGAAACAAGCAAAAACGCAAAACTGGAAACTGTCCAGGAGCCACCAGCGCCGCTGGCAGCCACCCAGGCACAATCCAGCGCCGCTCAGATGATGCCAGCGCCGCTGGCAGCCACCCAGGGCATCCCAGCACCGCTCAGTGAAGCCCAGCGCCGCTGGACCTGCACTGGTGCAGATCCAGCGCCGCTACCAGCCATCCAGCGCCGCTCGGGCACCCGCCAGCACCGCTATCTGCTTGCCAGCGCCGCTCACAGCTCCAGTCTGCACACCAGATCGCGAAAAATCAAAAAAAAAACAGAAAAACCCAAAAATCCAAAAAAATCGAAAAATCAGAAAATACCAAAAAGAAAAGAAGGTGGAGAAGCATCAATGGATCGCCATCAAATGGAGACGACTCAAGTTTTTGAAGTTCAAACATCATTGAAGTCGCTCCGCAAATGCCATCTTCAACAACAATTCATGCAATTTAGACCCGGGAAGTTTCGTTAATCCTCTGTTTTTCGTGTTTTTCCTATTACCCTTTCTGTTATGATAAGTCTAGTACAACGAGGACGTTGTACAATTTAAGTGTAGGGGGATGGAATAGGAAAAACCCATGGTTTAATTGCTTGATAATTCATAAGTTTTCTACTACTTATTTCATGCAAATTTCAAATTTTCTTGTGTCGGAAAATCATTTTGAGAATTTAAGCTTTGCAAGTAGACAAAAGATGACGATATTTAAGCAATATTAGCTTTGGTAGATAAACGGTTAGTTAGGACTGTTAGCTTAACTATAGATTTGTGGCTGTTCATTCTTCCAACTGGATTAGAGCTTAGACTGAAACTGTATGCGATTATGTTTGCCATAGCATATTTAACCGGACTTTAATATGCCTAGCAATTAGAGCTATCTAGTCATTAGTATAGGTGTATTAATTGGACTTAATTATACGTGCTTGTGTAGGAACCAGTTTAGACGTATGGTTCGCCTTAATTCTTACACTATTGATTGTGAACTAGTTGCATGCGGAGTAAGTGTATGAGTCATCTGGGGTCTCTGATAATGTCTATTGCATGAATAATGTAGTAATCTTAAGAAAGGCAATCAGTAGATTAAATGAAAAGAGTTCAAAGAACTAATAACGAGTAAAATTTATACGCATCAAGTTATGTCGCTTTGTGTGTGGGGAACCACCAACCTGTCACCGCTGTCTTAATGTAAGGTATAAACTCTAACCATTAGTTGAGTTATGTCGCTCTGCGAGTGGGGAACCACCGACCTGTCACCGCTGTCTCAACTATTAAAGATGATAATATCATATAACTGCTTTAGTGTCTAGCTAGTGAGCATGACTGTAGTGTAAGAGTATTTCTAAGTAGTGACTCACAAGTACACAAACGATGAAATGTGAATGCCTTGCTAGTAGCTAGTAGTTCTGATTGCTATACAAACCTTAATTAAGTGCTTAACTAGTCAGCAGAAAGAAGTAAGATTGAGCGGTAAGACATGTGGAATTATAGAACGGTTTTAGAGGTATTAACACAAATAAAAAGTTAGCTTTTAGTTTTGATTGACCAATTATCTTGCCTCTAGCTATAGCTTACTGATTTTGTCTAAAGCTTTCTCAAATCATTTTGCATGACTAATCTTTCAAATGTTTTAATGAAGTAGAATAACTTGAACACTTAAGTTGTCCGCTCATCATTGTTTTATTTTCTTGGACTATTTGCTTGAGGACAAACAAAGACTTAAGTGTGGGGGTATATGATGAGCATCCATTTTGTGATAAAAACCCTATCAAAAGGCCTCATTTCTATGTCTTAAATGAGTTAATATTCCAGAACTATCGGTACTCAATGGATTCTATGTTTATGCAGGTTCACGGAAGATGCGAGTGAGGGTAAATGGCATCAAGTGACTCAAGATGAAGGCCTATGAAGTTACAAGACACAAGGAGGTGATTCGGGGGCCGAACGAAGCAATAAGAGAAGCAGCAGGAGCTGCCAGTGCCGCTGGCACCTGCCAGCGCCGCTGGAGCCCATCCAGCGCCGCTGGGCGGCCCAGATTAGCAACTGACTTAAACACCTATTTAAGCCGAAGCAGCCCTCAAAACCCTGAGGGAGAGTCGATTCAGCAGCCCTAGCCGCCCATATTCAACCTTAGGTCGACTTTGCAGATTCCAAGTAGGTTTTGGAGCTTCTAACACCTTCCGATCTCCATCCTCAACCTAGATCTACTCTTTTACTTTACTTTCAGTTGGTAAACAATGTCTTTCATCTTTTCAGACTTTGTTATTCCTTTAATGATGTCAGGCTAGTAGGTTGAATACTTGTTTGGATCGATGTGATCATGTAGATGTTTATCTATTTTACTTTATTTGTTAGATCTGTTGGAGTGTGTTTTACTGTTTATTGTAGATCCATGGTTTACTAGTTCTTCATATTAATATCGGTTCTAAATCTGCATGTATTGATTTAATTCTGGTGATCGGTCTATAATCATACACTAGGATTAATACATAAGGATGGAAAACACTAGTCGGTCTTTAACTAGATGTAAAAGGTGATTCACTTGTAACCGAGGGATCCAGAACCGTAGTAATTAGGATGAATAGAACATGATGCTTAACAATGTCAGACGCGATCCAGTGACTTGGAAACGAGCACTGTGGTCACCGAAGAGAATTACTATCTGGTCATGGCTTAAGAGCCGGGTAACTTAAAGATGAACTAGTAACACAAACTTTAGGTCATTAATGCTTAAACAATGAATCTAACGAGAATTTGTTTATAGAGTAGTGTGAGTCTAGGGACAGCACTAGTTACTTAGGCAAAGTGAATCTAACGAGAATCTGAGCTGTGATTAAGTTTCCAATAGTCTAGCAAGTAGGTAGAATGATATTTGGTCGTACCATGAGATCGGAGATGTCAAACAAGTATTTTAATTTAATTACTGTTATTTGCTTTTTCAAACTATTTTCAGACTAAGCCTCTCACTGAATAAGCGGTTGCGGCTTCTATTTACTTTTCAGTATTTTAATTAGTTTAATAGGAAATCGTGACAACCCCACAACCTCTAGAATTACACGTATTACTAGATTTGGTAAAGCAACGCGTCCCTGCGAACGATCCTGTTCTTATCACTAAACTATACTACATCTGATCGGGTCCCCTGTCCGTTAAGGTGTGTGTGTTTTTGAGATAATAACTTGTACAACTTTTATAAATTTAAACACTAAAACGAAACCACCATCACATAGCAATATAGCAATATATACATGTGGGAGTCATAAAGGATGTTGCTTCTTGATCTTCAGGTTCCATTTGAATTTGTTGAAATCCTGAGGATGCATCCATGAATGTCAGCATTTCATGTCCCGCTGTTGCATCCACCATTGCATCTATGTGTGGTAGTGGGAAAGGATCTTTAGGACAGGCTTTGTTAAGATCTGTAAAATCTACACAAACCCTCCATTTCCCGTTTTTCTTCTGCACAACTACAACATTTGCAAGCCATTCTGGGAATTTCACCTCTCTGATCATCTTTGCCTTCAAGAGTCTTTCTACATCCTCTTGGATAATCACATTTATTTCCGGAGCAAATTTCCTCCTCTTTTGTTGAATAGGCCTGAAACTTTTATCAATTCCCAATTTATGAATTATAACATCTTTAGAGATACCTGTCATGTCTTCTTGTTTCTAAGCAAAAGTAGATTTCCTTCTGCTCAAGAATCCGATAAGATCCTTTTCAAGATCTTCTGGTATCTTCTTGCCAATGAACAACTTGATGTCAGGATCTTCATTCGATAGCAGTATTTCCTTCACGTCTTGATCTTCAAATTCCTTGACATCAAAGATGGTCTTCTTTGATTGCTATGCTTCTATAGATTTGGCGGTAGATTTCATTGATGCCATATAGCATTCCTTAGCATCTTGCTGATCTCCTTTAATCTTCACAACCCCCCATGGAGTTGGGATCTTCACACATTGATGGTATGTTGAAGGGACAACTTTCATCTCGTGTATCCATGGTCTACCTAAAATAATATTGCAACCAGGTAATGAATCAATTACACAAAATTTTTGCATCGAATTTACCCCTTCCACATAAACTGGTAGCTTGATCTCGCCATAAGTGTTTTTTGTTTCACCACTGAAACCGACTAGAACGGTAGATTTTCCACCAATTTCTTATTCAGAGATTCCCATCCTTTTTAGCGTCTCTAATCTTATGATATTGACTGAACTACCATTATCAATTAAGATCCTGCGTACAAAATGGTTAGCAACATATAAAGTAACTACCAAACCATCATGGTGAGGATCCTGAATGTTATCCATATCACCCTCTTCAAAAGTCACTTTATCCATGCGTAGTACGCTGGATTTCTGGATCGGCCTATCTCCTCTTTCAAATTTTGCTTCTTTTGCATTCCTTTTTGCTACTGAGAAAAGATGTTCCGCACACCTCTGATCCTCCTGCAATATAATTAATTATCCTGGCATTAGCTGGTGGCGATTTAGGTCTTGGTGGCTATTGTTGATTTTGCTTGCCCAAGTCTTTGACATCGATATCCTGAGCTTTTTTCTATTTGAAGAGTTCTGTCAGATACCCTTTACTAAGGAGTATCCCGATCTCACGTCGCAAGGCATAGCATTCTTCTGTAGTATGCCCAAAATCTTCATGATAAGCACACCATCTTGACTTATCTTTATTCGCATCAGGCTTTGAGTTCTTTGGGGGCCATCTGGTCTTGTCCCCAAGATTCTTCAGGGCTGCCACTATACCTGCAGTATCAACAGGAAAACAGTATTCTGATAATTTAGGATATTGGGATTCTTCCTGTCTTTCCACCGGCGCTCATCTTTGTTGTACAGCCCTTGTGTAGGGTTTATTCTTGCTAGGTCGAAAGATTGGAGTTTCTGCCCTTCGGTTTGGACGTTCATATGTTGAGGGACCCTCCATTCTTTTCCTCGTCAATTCGTCTTCTTCAAGTCTGATGAATCTGAAAGCACGATTTCTAGCTTCATCTAAGGATCTGCAGGGCGTCATAACAAGATCCTGATAGAACAGGGAGTCTTTGCTCAGCCCCATTTTCAAGGCTTGGACTGCAGTAGTCATATCTAACTTTGGAATTTCCAATGATTCTTTCATAAACCTGTTAAGATATTCTTTTAAAGATTCATTAATTCCCTGGGTAACTTGGTAAAGATCACCCGTTATTTTTTCAAAAACCCTACTGCATGAAAACTGTAAATTAAATTGATTAATAAGTTGAGCAAAAGAGAATATAGAACCGGTAGGTAAATTCAGTAACCACTTTAGGGTTTCTCCTGATAATGTAGCCCCAAACCCTTTGCATAGACATGTTTCTCTCAAATCTGATGGGATTGGGACCGTTTCCATCTTCTCCAAATATTGAGCCACATGTTCTTGAGGATCGGTCGTTCCGTCATATGTTTTCATATGAGGCGCTGAAAACTTCTTTGGAATCTCCACATTGGCTATCGCGGGCGCAAATCTGGAAATTCTGTACGAAGATGGATCTGCTTCTGGGATTGGTTGACAAAATCCCGGAACTGTCGAAATCAGTTCTTTGATTTTCTGCAACTCTCTCGCCAAGTATGCGTTCACAACATTATCCTGCATTTGATTAGTATTATTTTCATAATTAAAAGAAGGGGGAGTGTAAACTGGAACCCCAGAAGATGATGGTGGGGTTTGCTCATTATCCCTTGAATTATTTCCTGCTTGAAATAAGGAACCAGATCCAGATTTTGGAGGAGTAGAGAACGTGTGACCCATTGACTGAGTCTCTGGAACCCCCATTCCTCCAAAATTGATGCTTCTGTTGTTTAGAGGAGAGTTTTCTGGTCTTCCAGAATCTTGATTTCTGATTTCCGGACTCCTAGTCTCTTGGCTCCTGTTTTCCATTATTTTCGATTCCAAGCTTTTGAATCTAGAGAGATTGTCTTTTTGTGCCTCCTTCATTTGTTCCTGGAGAGTCCTAAACATGACATCCGTGTCAGCACTAGATCCAGAATTTGTAGTTCTTACCTGTGAGTCCAGAGATGGTTCTGGATATGGTCGTGGCGTTTGAGGCATCGGGCGATTTGGATCATATCCCGCTGATGCATCTTCAACACCTTTTCCAGTGTTCAGAGGACGATTATTATTATTATTATTATTATTTTTATTTTTCAGAGGCTTATTAATCAGATTCTTCAGAGTTACAGATCCAGAAGCGAAGAGGTATTTTGAGAAGTAGACATTTTCGGCGATGTAATTTGACAAGAAAAAATTTTTGAAACTGAATTTTTAGAACAGCGATAGAATTGCAAAAACACCTTTTTGCCCCACGGTGGGCGCCAAATTGTTTCGGACAAAAATTACCTAAGATAATTTTGTAAAAGGATTCAAGATAAATTTCTGACCAAAGATTTGTAAGTGAGGTCAGGTGTTTAGGATCTTCAAATAAAATAAGACTTTTGCTAAAGATTATAATGCGAAATAAGAGTTTTTTAATAAAAAGAGTTTATGAAAATCTTTGAGATACAAATACAGCAATAAATCAAGAAATTAGTTGAAGATAAGGATAACGATACTAAAGATTAGCGCTATGATCCTGAACTGAAAATAAGAGCAAAGATAATAACGACACCAGAATTTTGTTGACGGGGAAAAACCCTTGATTCAATTAAGAAATCTTAGGTAAAAAACCCCGGGAGGATTCAATCGATCCTACCTATGTTCTTTTATTATTATTATTATTATTATTATTATTATTATTATTATTATTATTATTATTATTATTATTATTATTATTATTATTAAATTATGATTATGATTATTATTATTATTATTATTATTATTATTATTATTATTATTATTATTATTATTATTATTATTATTATTATTATTATTATTATTATTATTATTATTATTATTATTATTATTATTATTATTATTATTATTATTATTATTATTATTATTATTATTATTATTATTATTATTATGTTCTTATTGGATACTATATTATTATTATTATTATTATTATTATTATTATTATTATTATTATTATTATTATTATTTCTCGAATCGTTGAAATCATACATTCGACCGTTAGAATATTCCTCAACATCCTGGATAGTTATCCTGAAATCAGAATCCTGCAAAATACAAAATCATATTCGAAAGCAATTGCAATATTCGTTAGTGATCTTTTAAGTCAGGATCCTAATCATAAAATTTCCTAAACAGTTGGCATATCCCATCTTTGAATCAGAGCTGCTCCGACAAACTTCTTTAAGAAGTCATCTGGGTCGCTCTTTCCATCGTAATACCCCAAATGTTGAGGGTATTTCATTTTCACAGGCAATGGATGGCTTTGTATGGTCACAGAAAATGGGTTGTCAGTGTTTACCAGGTGGGATAGATCGACCGGTTCAGGATCCTCCCATTCATATGAATCGTAATCTGAATGAGTTGTATTCCTTCTGGGTATATGGTCCCTTGTCGGTGTCTTGTTGGTGCACCCTGGTTCCGCTGAGGTAGGAGGTTGTTCTCCGGACCTCCATCGAAGTCGGGTAGACGCCCTCCCCGTATTCTCCGGAGGGCTGTTTCTTCAGCATTGGTTGGTGCGTTTCTTCCCCCTATCCGCGTCTCGGTTGTTCTTATCGCGGGGGTTGTGATTGCCTCTGTACGCCTTCTTTGTTGTGACTGCATCCTCTCGTTTGGCCTTCCAGAGGGGGTCTCCATCTCAATGTATTCATCTACCAAGTCCGAGTCATAGTCGTTTTCTAGATTTCTAGTAACGTTGTAGATCTGACCCGTTTCTCTTAGACGATGCATGATTGTATTTAGCACATCGTAATTAGCTTGCACGTATGCGTCATTTATTTCGTGCTCTGCTGATGTCGATGCTCTATTAATATCTCCAGGGGCCCGCGATGTTACTTGGTTAGGTGGAGTGGTGTTTGGCCTGTTCTGTCCCTGGCCCTGACCTTGGAGTGGTGTAAATACGAAGCTGTTTCGGCCCTAGGATGGGGTGATTATGGGTCTGTTTACATCCTGGCTCTGAGGGGTCGTTGTGGATCTATCTAGGCCTTGACCCTGGGGTGTAATCACGGACCTATCTAGACCTTGGCCCGGTGATGTGGATCTATCCGGACCTTGGCCTTGCGATGTGATCACGGATCTGTCTAGACCTTGACCTGGTGATGCGGATCTATCCGGACCTTGGCCCTGCGATGTAATCACGGATCCGTCTAGACCTTGACCCGGTGATGCGGATCTATCTGGACCTTGGCCCTGCGATGTAATCACGGATCTGTCTAGACCTTGACCGTGTGATCGCGGATCTGTCTAGACCTCTCTGTGTATTTGATTTTCCACCTGCAGCCGCACTGTAATCGCCTGTAATAATAGGTGGATTGAAGTTTGACACAGGCGTGTCAAAGGAAAATTGTTCCTGAAAACTCAGTCCTCCGGGGGGTGTTCGAGGTCCTCCCGAATTGGGTGTTCTTGGTGAGTAATTGATGTCTCTGTCGGCCATGATAGCTGATTATTCTGATCGTGGGTGGGTTTGAAGGAATTGTTGTTTTTGAGGGATTAGTCCCACGGATGGCGCCAATTTGTTTGATCAAATAATCGCACTATGGCACAACCGAAGGGGTGTGTGGGTTTTGGAGGTGGTTTGTAGGCGATTCCCTATTGGTAATAGGGTTGCGGCCGCTTTAAGCCTAATTGGTGTTTAAGGTTGATTACCGAGCCGAAGGGTCGGTGTTGTGTTATGTGTGTAGAGTATGAGATATGATGATGTGCCGTATGGCATCCTCCTCTTTATATAGAGGGTAGGAAACTTGGAGAGGAGGGTAAGAGAATTAGGGTAAATCTCTTCTCTTTTAAGGATATCTTCTATTGTTTAAGAAGATTTGTGATGATCTCGTAATGAGCCGTGTCCGAAGTCTTCGGGCTTAAGTATATTGGATAATCATGGAAAAGATCTGTTTTCGATCTTCTTGATATGTTTCTTCGGAGCTCGGTATTATTACCTTGGGAGTTCCGGAATGATTATGTTAAACGGAGGTTGAGCTCCGTAAATAATTAATTTTTACCTGAACAAAGGTGCCTTTGTATCTGCTTCGGGTAAGGAGGTAAAGCTCCGTATAGGGTATATCATCATGACTGTTTAGCCGACTTAGGAGCTAGTATTAACCTCATGCCTTGGACCATGTACACTAAGTTAAGTGATGCAGCCCTAGATACCACCATGATGACTATTAAGTTAGCAGATCAGACCTTTCAGCGCCCCTTAGGAAAGACCCATGTAGTGATAGTAACCGTAGGAGAGTTACACTTTCAGGCAGAATTCATAGTTATGAACATACCAAAGGATAAGAAGGTCCCCATCATCTTAGGAAGACCATTTTTGAACACAACTGATGATATACCATATACGGAGCTTTACCTCCGTATAAAAGACTGGATACGAATGACCCTTCGTTAGCAGCGAAGGTACTAATAAATTATACCAAGCAGACGTATCCGTAGCCGAAGCTACGATGTATACCTCCGTAATTCCGGAGCTCCCAAAGATGATCACAAACAATAAACGGATACACGTGAAATCATTCCCATGATTATCCGATCTCCCTATAAGGGAATGAAATCAAACGTCCCTATAAACTAGGACACGGTTTAAGAGTCCTAGATATATCTTCTATACTTAGAAGATATCACGAAAAGAGGAAGGGATTTACCCTAAAACCCTACCTTCCTCTCCAAGGCTTTACCCTCTATATAAATAGAGGAGGTGTCAAACGGCACGGCATGATCCCCAATACACTAATACCCTAATCATTGACACATTCGACCTCCGCATTCCAAACCCTCACAAATAAACCCTAAGCCCAACCAATCAGCTTAGAACAACAGCAACAGGCGTAAAGCGGCCTACGGCCCTTTGACCGAAAGGGAATCGCCAACAAAACACCTAAAACCCCACACACCTTCGGTTGAGCCATAGTGCGATTATTTGATCAATCAAATTGGCGCCATTCGTGGGACTCTCGCTCTCAAGCTCGAACTCAGCCACGAACAAAGAAAAAAAGCATTATGTCAAACCTCGATCGCCTTCCAGGGCAACGCGGGCCAAATATTGCCTGTAGTCCAGATAAAGATAATAATGGGACCCTCTCGGTCGGGAGGCCCAGCTCCCCGGATAAACAGGGGAACAGAGAGGATCATCAATGTCCAGACGGCCAGGCAGCAGATCGACCAACCTGCCAGATAATGGCATTAAGCAGGGCAACAGACGCCGGTCCCGACATAAGGGAAGTGGCGTCAAAAAGATGCGGCCCCTGGACCAGAAGAAAGCACTGTGCAACACTCCAGGCATGCAGCACAGGATAGCCCGTCGCCAACGGCACAGGAGTGCGGGAAAGAAAACAAAAGCCAGATCCAAAATACAGAAAGCAATCCTACAACAACAGATAAAACCGACCAACAACCAGCTGCGAAGGATCTGGGGAAGAAGGAAGAGGCAAAAAGCAAATATAAAGGCAACTCCAGTACGCTAAAAAACCTGATGCTAGTATGCCCACCGTACCCGATCTATCAAGGGACTCTGGTAGGAATAGCAGCAGATGTCATACAGGCAACATCCGGGCTAAGGACGTACCCGTTATCATATCCACCGTATTATTATGGGGGATACTTTTATCCGTACGGAGCGCCACAGACCCAGTACATGGGAACACCACCCTGTGGTGGGATTTACCCAGGACACGCACAGGCGTCATGGTACTATCCATACGGAATTGTAACCACCCACAGTATTTTAAGGCAAGCCCAATAACCGGAGTCGAAAAAGACAAGGTTGAACATAAGGGGCCAGAGCCTAGATACAAGGGGTCATGCACACAATTCGCAAAAGATTTGCGCCAACATGTACCTCCGGCAAAAATACTGGACCTCCAAGAATTACCCTGGTACGACGGCACCTTCGATGTTGACGAGTTCCTCGGGAAAGTCGACGAAGCAGCCGAAGCAGAAGGATGGAGCGGTCCGACAACCTGCCACGTCATCCTCTACCTTTTACATGGAAAGACAAGGGGATGGCTTGAAAGCTTACCCGAAGAAAGTATACATGATATTAAAGATTTCAAAATCAAGTTAAGAGAGGAATTCGCTCCCACCTGTGGGCACACGATATGAAACAGGAGGAAGATGAGGGAGCAGAAGATTTTCTGAAGCGATATGGAGACAGCACTCAGAACCTAGTACGCATATCAGAGGAAGAAAGGATATCCGGAGCCATACATGGCCTCTGGTCAAAAGAATTGATACGGCACTTATGCCTCGGTAAGCCAAAAAGCTACCTAGAATTGATGGAGAAATTCCACGAGTGGATAAGTGCAGAAGAAATAGCGGATAAAGCCATGGCTAAATGGAAAACCATGATAAAGAAGAACCGGAAGCAAACTGATGTAACAGAAGATGTAGCAGCTGAGGAGTCCTCCCCTGCATACAGCAGGACCAATAGCTACAAAAGAACAATTGCTAACCTCCGAAAAACCCCATCAGAAATCCTGTCATCAGAGGAGATAGCAAAGACATTTGTCAGGCCACTGCCGCTATCCGGAAGAGGAACCAGAAACCTAGACAAATTCTGTTGCTTCCACAACGGATATGGGCATAGTTTTTTTTTTGTTTTTTTTTTTCTTTTTTTTTTTAATTTTTCATTCGATGCTAATGGATTACTGCAGAAAGTTGTTAAGACAGATAGACAACGCGGCAAGAGAAAATAAGCTAGCACATCTGGTGAAAAGGAGCAGACCAAGCTTCAAAGAAGCGGAACCGGAAGAGCACCGGAGGAGAATACTATCAAATACCTTGATCCAAAAAGGACCACAACACTATCATTTCGGTGTGTTAGATGAAAAGGAATCGATAGACCCAGTGCTAATAAAAGTAAACATAGGCAGCGTGTGCCTGAAGAATACGCAGGTAGATACAGGAAGCGGGCGAGATATAATATATGAGAAAAGTTTCCTCCGATTGCCAAAGAAGGTTCGTGAAACAATCACACCATTGGAAACAGAAGTAGTAGGATTCGCCAGCGAGCGCATCCATCCGTTAGGAGAAATTTGGTTAGATGCCACTATAGGAGGATACCCCTGGCGAAAAACTGCAAAGATACTGGTGATCGTGATAAAAGCAGACTCTCCTTACGACATGCTCCTGGGCAGAGAAGGAATGAGGAAATTTCATATGATAGCATCAACAATACATGGTTGCGTACAGTACAAATCTCACGGGGGAATGCAAACAATACTCTCTTTTACCGAATATACAAAAGAAAAGAGCTCCGTACCGCGGTACAAATGCAACAGAAGAAAAATTCAAAAAGGACCCAGAGGACAGCTGGTAATTATGGACGAAGGATCCTTCGAAAAAGAAAGGCCAGCAGAGGATGCAGAAATCCACGCACCAAAGACTCCGACAGGCATTAAGACGGTTGGAGATAATGTTGTGCCTTATTATTGAGATAGTTATTATGCTCTAAGATTTGACTATTGAGAACTAGTACCTGCTAGATATGATTATAATGTGGTTAGTCCTTACTACTGATATATATTGCGTGATGAGATTTGACCGCTTGGGAACTAGTGATTGTCCCTGAGAAATGCAAAATGAATTAGAAATTTCCTAAGTATGAAAGTTGTCATTAAGTACCCCTCCAATCCAATATTCGTTCACTCGTACTCTTTTGAAATTATCCCACATCCTATTTCTTACGACATCACTATTCATTATGGACATATGACAACGGCGATATCATCGGTGGAGCATCTTTCCACGAACGTTGGACGATATACTCTGAGAATTGTAGACCCAAGATATGACGCGACTCTATCCTCTTAGAAACTACGCATAACCTTGGTATTCGATCTGAAATGGTGCGAAA
>CM067167.1:231841374-231858343 GCA_034093135.1 Erigeron breviscapus | reverse complement strand
GTGATCGTGTTGGCAAGTCCACTCGCTTTACCTTGTCGACAATTTGGGTCGTGTGCAAGATGGCAGCCGGTGAGGCTCATTTCGCAAGGTGCAGGATAAAGTTCAACAGTACAGGAATTTTGGTGTCCCGTCTCGCGGCGGCCGACCAGGGCCACCACAATGCGAAGTCACTAGAATCCGATGGCTGTGGTTCCAAGGGGATCATGGTCTGACCTCAGCATTGACCCGTGGTCTCTGAGCAAGGATGCTTCAGATCGCGTGGCGTGTCCGAGTCGGTACGACGACTCGGGATGGAAGGTATGAATCCGATTTTTATCGAGGACTTGGATTGGTTTCAAAACCAGCTAGAAGCTTGACCAAGAAGGAGCGAAGGAGAGAACGCGAATGCACGTTCGGGTATCCCCTGCTATCATTGACGGCTTGACACACTCTTCGCTGGCAATACGGTGCCTGTAAACAATTAAACTAAGTCAGGCAGGAGTATTCTAACGAAACGCGACATTGACTTCTGGGTCTGCACTGTACCATGCGACGAAAGCACGGAGAGTTCCGGGCGGTAAGTGCTGTGAGCGCGAAAACCACTGCGCATAGTCTGCTGTACCTGTTATGAGGCGGAGGGGATTGTGTGAGATGGATAGAATGCCAGACACACAATCCCCCGCGGGGAATGGTGTGAGGACAGCTTGGAGTAGATCGCCCAAGTACTTCTAGTGGGAACATTCGGATGCCACGCGTTCCGAAGGGCTATGCCGCATTCCTGTCGGGACAACAGGGCGATCGCGGTAAAATGGCTCTAGAAAGAAGTTCCAAGTCTGTGTATTTCGTGTTGGTTCTGGCCGGAAGATTGTAGAGAAAGCCGGACCATGGAGCGACTCAATGAGAGAACAGGTGCTACTCAGCCTTGTTCGCCACCCACCACCATCATTCCCCATGCATAATGCAGCCTCGCTCAGCCTCGCCTGCCACGCATTTCCATGCAATGGCTCGCAGGCGCGCAAATGCAAAGCAAATGCTTGTCGATGCCATCTCACAGTGGACAGCTCGGGGTAGGGTCTTAGATATCTGGCAAAATGAATGGAGGCACGCTACAAATAACATTGCCAGAAGACGTGTGCTAGATGCTCGAGAGCGGAGAGAGGATTGTCGTGCGCTCACATGAGGAAAGGCTGGGAGCACGTGATCGCAGCCAGCGCCGAGCTTTGATTGGCCGACATCACCTGTATCTTGTAGGGTGGTGTTATTCTAAACACTAAGGATTCGTTCGGTCACGAACCGCCACATGCATACAGTACATGCTACATTATGTAAGTGTATGCAGGTTACATTTCGGTATACAGGATTAATTCAAGCTAGACAGACAAATCTTGCTCCCACACGACCAAGATACATTCACGTTGAAGAGAGCCAAAGTCGTGCCCAGTACAGTATGTGCATTTGCCCTGGCGTTCATGTGGACAATTGATCTGCGTACTGATGAAGAAGCCCAGGCTAGAAGTAAGAAGGTTGCAATGGCTGACCAAAAAGAAAAGGGATCTAAGAAGAATCACACCATCAAATTGTAAAATGGTATTACTCCTCCTCGAGTCAGGATCCGTTAGTACAGCAGAAACTAAACAAACTCATGCGAACTTCACTTGGGGTCCTTAGCGAGCTTAGACTTCAAGGCTTGTTGGTGTGATAAAGGAATGAGTTTCGTTGACTACACTTGACTTGTTCGGTGGCTGACTCTATTCCCGGGGCCGAACCTTGACTTCCAACCTGCCCCTCAGGGACGTTCCCCAAAAGAAAGCAGTGAACGAAGTCGACGATGACTTTCAGTTGCTCATAGCCATCTGCTGACGCAAACAGAAGCAGTGCCGAAGTACACTATCCGCCTAGAACCCAGAACAACGACCCCAAACCAAAACTGAACCCACAAACCACATGTCCAAGATCCATTTCATCCACATCAACGATGAGAATCCATGCACAATGCGAGGCTTCGTCTTCGTCGACAGCCTAACTTCCCCCCAAACACACTGCTCCCTAACCTCTCCACGTCCTTTCACCGCGATCTCGCCCGATTCGCCGTTCAATGCAAACCGCCACCGAGTGCTCAGCGGCCTCACCGCGCCTTGCAGCGACACAGGAGCTTATATCCTCGACACAGTGTTTGGCGATTTTCGACGACGAACGCGCGCTACGGGGAGTATCCTCCTCGTCCAAACCGTCGATGACGACTCGAAGAAATGCCATACTCCCCACTGGCGTGCCGGGAAACTCCTGCATACTGGTCGCGATTCGGGATATCACTGAGGATCGGGAGAAGCCGAGGAGAAGAGGCTGCGTGTATCGGATTCACGATCACTTTCTCTATGATGATACTCGGCCTGTATGACGGTCCCTCCAGGAGATGAGAGCGCACTACGGCCGATTGTGAAATAGGGGGTTGGTTAGCAATTTTTTTTGACACTCATAGGTACCTGTGAAATCGTCAGATCCGATCACTTTGAGCCCATTTGTGCAGCGATCTTTTTGTTTGTTGTTTCTTTGTTGTTGTTGGTTTTTGTAAAGCTCCAACGCTGTGAGCTCACTGCTGCTTCAAGCAAAACGAAATCCCCACCCAGGCTACAGCTGTGTCCTGCCTGCCCCTTTTTGTGTGAATATGGTGCTTCGCAAACATAGGCGACCTAAGTCACTCCCCAATACACCGAACAAAAGCTCAGCAGCTTAACAATCAAACACACTCGCCACTTCGGAGACGAACCTCCATCAATCTCCTCAACGAAATGCAATGCCTTCTGCAGCGCCTTCCTCGCCCTGCCATCCCTCTCCAACACCGCGACCCGAATTCTCTTCATCTTGACCCCTTCTCCTCTTGACTCTCCCCCTTGACCATGCCCGCTCATCACTCTCGCCCTTGGCGTGGCGTTCCACCCTCCTTCTTATCGGGGTGGAAGTCCCACCCTCGCGCTGCCACTGCCTCCAGTTGGCACTCGGGCTTGATGTACGGGTGGTATGTGAAGGTGCCCAGCGCCGCCGCTCATCCAGCTGTACTTCTTGCCCTTCTTGCCCATGGCCATCCATGGCTGCGGTCTGGTTGTGGTGGTTGTGCTGGACTGAGCCCGACGGCCTTCTTGGCTCCTTCTGCTGTTCATTTGTCTTCTTGGTCATTTGGGGCTGCTCAGGGCCGGCTAGTGGACGATGTGGCGGCTGCGCATTTCTGCTTCCGCGGCTTGCACCATCGTCGTTGGCAGCGGCGGCCTTCGGCTGCTTACGGCGGGCTTCACGTTTGCGGATGCGGCTTTTTCGGCGAGCGGTCGCTTCGGCGAGTTGGCGGAAGGTTGTCCTGTGATTTGGCTTGGAAGGAGATGGTTGTAACGGTTTGCTTTGTAGGAAGTTGTCGTTGTCTTCGGGGCCACCAGGAGCATCAGGAAGACATCCCTTCTGTGCCTGTGCTGTTTTTCGGGTTGGATGTTTCGTCTTTGCTTTCGTTGCCAGAGTGGATAGCAGTCTGAGAGATCGGGGTGGAACACGGTTGTGATCGCCATAGAGGCGGGCTCTAGCATAGAGTCCTTTGACTCGTCCAAAAGTCCACGAACCCGCTCGCCCAGCAGCTAGAGAGACAATACTGTACTAATGTCCGCGAAGGAGCACCCTGATCAATTTTACCGCACGGTCTCACTATGCCGTCGGAATTAGTAACCATTCGTCATCACTTTGGTCTGCTCGGCTGGCTGCTGCAGCAAATACAAACCATTCCCGTCCAGCCGTGACTCCGCTCTCTCTTGCAATCTTGTCCATCACGTCGCCACCTAAGCCATTTCCCCAGTAGAACGGATTTTCAGGTGTTTGCTTGTCACGCTCCGCTTCTCTCTCGCCGCGACCTCGCGCTTGCTCTTCGCCTCTTTCTCCACGCATCCTGCGACGCTGCTTGACCGAGTGTCCCTTCAACATGCTCCATTCCTGTCCATCGAAGCTTGTCCCTTGACTTGTCTAGCTGTTCCGCCGCTCAATGTACTCGAGCCGAATGACGAGCTCTGCGTCGCAATAGTGTCTTTCGAATGCTGATTTGTGTAAAGATGTGTGCAAGGTAGTTCTCCTCGTCTCTGTTGATTCCCGGCCGTGGCATAACATCCGTGACCATCATCCACGCCCTTCTCTTCCGTCTCCTCCTTGTTTGGTCTCGGCGCGGAGGCATCATCGCGCGTTTGGCTGAGGTGATCCAGTGCTCTGCTGCTTGGGCACGCTGCCACCGCAGGCCGGGAGATGGGTCGGTGCAGATTGGCCATGCCGCTTGCTGTTGGCGTAAGGCTGTTGGTGTGAATGATGCTTGGGGGCGATGCGACGAAGTTTTTATGCGAATATGGGTTTCCGTACTATTTCCGTAACTGCTCGCGCCAGGAAGGTTTGCTGGCGGAGCATGGTAGCGCCCTGCTGGTACACAGGCGGAGGTGAACCCGGACTGAGCCGCTTCCTCTTCGTGGAGGTGGTACGGCGTATGCGGTCCGCGGGCGACCTGTCCCGCCATGTTGTTGATATGGCGGCCGGATACTGTGGGTTGCGGTTGGGGGTTGTGTTGCTGCTGCTGTGCTGAGGCTGCTAGGCGGCTGGAGGACCTGTGACGGGTATTGTGGCGGCGGGCGATGGTTGGCAGGTTTGGGCGGAGGTGTCCTGAGAAGACATGTCGACGGTATGTGCGCGGCAATCAGGCCGAGTGGGGGCGATGAGGTGGTAGAGGTTTAGTCCGCGACCAAAGGGCAGCCTCGCTTCACGACGGGGATGGTGATTATTGCGTCGCGGTCGCATGCTCGCGGCGTTCCTTGGGGTATTATTTTTTCTCTTTCAGTAGTCCATCGGTGATAAGCCAGTCCAGAAGGTCGTCGGTGGCCGCGATGAAGATTCAGGGCGGAGGGTCGCAGATGGATCGCTGGTATGCCAGTGTCGTGGTGGTGGAAGTAGAGAGCGATTCATTTTGCGGAGAAAGCCGCGATGCCCAGCTTGTAAAGGCTCTTTATTGACGGAGGTACTTGCTGCTCTTCGTACATTCACTATTCACCACTCATTCCCCCAACACTCTTCACAAGACCTCAATCAGTCCCTCGATATAAGTCCTTCCATTGAAGGCTGCTCAATCACCGACGCATCGTGTGTTTGCTGCGCGACCAGCACTTTCTCCTCGCCTCGCGACGCGCCGCTACCACCCTCCTTCGCCCAACCGGCACACGCTCCCACATGGCCGCAAACGCTCAGAAAACACCGCCATGAATCCTCCAGCGAGGAGAAGGCTGTCGATCCTTCAGAACGACTCATGTTCCTCGCCTCGGTGGTGGCAATGAGGTCGAAGAAAGCTGTCCCATCTCACAGTACAGGAAAGACCGTCATGTTGGACGCTGAATACACCCTGCTTTCGTGGATGGGCAGCGCTTCCTTTCTACTACGATTCGATCTGGCACCAGATATCTTGGCTCATGACAAAGTAGTGACATTTCTTTCAGCACCCTTGATTCTGGCGGTCCGCTGCTTGGGCATGGCAAAAAAAAAACCAAAACACACCACGGCATGTCCAAGGTTTGGGCAATACACTCACAACCCATTACATCCTTTTCTGCTCGGGGCTCACCGCTACCTGACTCACCAGGTCATCCAAATCCCCACTTAATAGCCATGTAATCAAAATTTTTGTCACAGAGCGAGGCAGGTTCTCCTTTGCCTTCCCCGCCTATACGTCCGTGGTGTTGTTCGATTGCGTTATACTTCCAGCCATATACAACGCATTCAGACATGCAGCTGACATGATGTCTCCACCAGTTTTCCACAATGGACCACTGCAAGCTCATTAACATACGTCTGGCCAAAACACAACTTCGCTGCCCCTGCCGCGTTTACTGACACACCCGACAAAACCATCTACAAATGAACTCATGCAAGACTCCGTCCGCGTGCAAATACCCACTCGCCGCTTCTGGTTGCAAACGACGGCGGCGGAGTCGACCAACTCTTCAACGAGCACGACATCCTATCCACCTTGCCCGCAATCCAAACAATCTCATCACACCACCCACACACACAACGGCATTCATTACGCCATACCCACCGGTCCGTCTTAGGAGCATCAGTACCTTATCGGATCGCCGGCCTCAACACCTCTTCACAGGCGACTACAGCCGCGAGAACGACTTCGCCACTTGATACCCGCTCCATCCCAAGGGTCTCAATTGACTGCCTCATCACTGAGCGACTTTCGGTATCAAGCACCACACATTCTCGGCCGATCGAGAGACAGCGCTGCATGAAATCCCATCACTGGCATTCTCAACCGCGGCGGCCGCGCTCCTCCTGCCCTGTCTTTGCTGATCGCATGGCGCATGAGCTCCTTGCTTATCCGGAAAAGTACTGGCAAAGCACCCAGATTTACCAGCGCTACCTCTATCTACTTCGCGTCTCCCTGGCCTTAAGTGCATGGTTGTCTACCAGACTACATTGTACAGCATGAACGATAACATCCGTTCAAAGCTGCACAATAGGCTGGGCGGCGATAGCAACGGCGAGCGGGTGGTGGGGGGCCCTGGGATTTTCACTCATCCGCTCTCTCAAGTCGCTTGACCGATTCGACGATGTGGGCGCTGCGTTATGCTTGCTTCGCCAGGTTATGCTGCAGAATTTTGTATAACCGTACTCTGCTCGAGATGGGCACCCGAGGGCAATAACGTGTTGTCATTACAGGCTACAGCGTCGAAGCACAATGGCGAAGGAGAATCATGACGGAACCCGAGGGGTCCCCTCCCTGACTCTGATTCCGATCCCGGCTGTCATGACTCAACGCTGCGGAGGAAGGACCCTGATGGGCCAGAAAGCTAATTGCCCTGAATACAAGCCGATGATTCCAAGTGACGATTGCACAGTTGCAAAGTTCAGTTTCCTGCCACGTTGACGGCGCCGAGAAACCGCGCCTTTACGAAGAAGTCGATGCACCGTCGTTCGTATAGTCAACGGAGAGAGAGGCAACATGAGCGCATGCGCTCCAGACTGCCTCGGCTTGGGAAAATTCAAGGTTACTCACCAGCAAACTGCGAGGAAGGGGAAGTTCGCATTACCTTCCGTCCGGGAGAGGGAGAAAGTCGCCAAAGTCGTCGGCAGCTAGCGATGAAGTGAATCCCCAAGCCGCTTGCAGGTTTGCTAAGTTCCACCTGACAGAAGTGAAGATGAAACGAAGAGGGCAAAGACAGCACGCGCAGAAGGAAAAGAAGAAAGGAAACCAATTGTCAGCGGAGTTATTGTGCAGAAGAATTAAAACTCTCCCTCATGGCGTCCCGAAGCCGAAGATCTTAGCGAGAGTACGATGTTGCCTCAACACCACCACCATCACCTGCCGTCAGCGCGGTCACTGGCGCCGCGGCATCGAACCTATCAAGTTGGTCTATTGAAGAACGTCGGCAGGCGTCCCGTCTCCACTCAGAACGAACGAAAGCCACCAAGAGCGGAAAAACACCAACGGCAACGGCAACCAACACACCCAAAAGCGGAACCCACCGACTCCGACCCCAAGTATTGACTCCCCAAAACCATTCCTCAGCATTCCATGATGAACGACGCCGTCCGCATTCTTCTGCCGCCCCCAAGGCGAACTGAGCTCGAATGGGAAGGACAACGTCGACCAACGGACGCCATCGCTGACGCCGTCATGGCTGTTTACTCATCGTGAAAGCTCGCCGGCCGCCATCAATGGCCGCAGCCCCCACAGCCACAGCCACGATCGAAGATCCAAAAGTCCGAGGCTCCGCACCCTCTCGGCCGCGCAATCCTCACGCCCCCGAGATAATCACAGCTGTTAATGTTCTCGAAGCGCAGTTGGCGAGCACGCTATTCAGCCTATCGCTGAGCCGAAAATCCAAGGGACTGTACCGATGCGGAGGACACTGTTGGCTGGTGGAGAAGGCTCAGCGGCGGAGCTGGCGAGGTTGCACGCACTGGGCAATTCCGTTCCGGGTTTGTTGATTACGGTTGATAGAGAGTGGCAAAGGTTTTGGGTTGGAGGGGTTGGAGGTGGAGTGCGCGAATCGCAGTTTATGGGGAGAGCGTTAGGCGGTTTTGTGAGAGGGGTGTTGAGGTGCTGAAGCGATGTGGTGTTGTGATCATGAGGACAGATGTTCTTTGACGCACACGGTGGGGCGAGGGATATCTGGGATGGTTCGTGTAATCGTACCTTTGTTTCTTCTTGGCGAGAAAAGATGTGCCCAACCATGTAGCATGCATGACGAGATTTTGAGAAAAAAACATTACACAAGAGCTGTCAGGTCCCAGATCAGTCGCACTGACGTATCTCGAGGTACACGGCCTCCATTATGCTGTGTCACGCGGTCCTAGCTGTACGACCGCACGCTTTGTTTCTGGTGAGCGACGAGCTGAACTCATCAGAATGTGACTTTCTTCACCCTCTGGGACACGCAAGTTTCGAACACAATGTGTTCTTGTGTGATGTTACGGCAGGTTCTGAAACCCTTCTAATTTTGATCTGTGTGCTGGCTCTGTTTGACCCGCATTCCTTCATTTCAAGACAGAATCATCCTCCACTTTTGGATACTTACATCACATCACTACAGTTCGAAACTGTTTTTAGAAACTAACACTTTCGGACTGACTGCATCTATCTTTCAATCTGAACGCGCGCTCACGCCTCGATCATCACCACATGTCTACCTGCACACCATCCTCCAGCGCCCCAAACCAACGACAACCAAACGACAACCAAACGGACACCCTTCAACATAAGCATAACATCAACAAGGCACACCTTCTCGCCACAACCGCCCCTGCTCCTCACCCAGCAACCTCCTCCAATCCTCACCACAAGCGCCAATATATGTGTTACACTCTGCGACTCAACCCAACTGTGCGGCAACTGCTGGTACGGCGTCCGTGCCGTTGAATGCGTATCGCTTTGAACAGCTTGTAATCACACCTCCAACCAGTCCTATCGTCCACCTCATGCAGTGAGACGAACATCATTACTTGTTTCACTGACGGACCGCGCCACCAAAACATCAAAGGCAAAGGTCCTCTCCTTCCGCCCCCGCGACGGGACAGAGTGTTTTTTGATGCGTGAGTTCCCGTTCTCCTTTACTTACCCTTCCCAGTATTTCTATTCTTTTTTTATTTTTGGAATGAGTGAAGCTAATGCAAAACCAGAGTACGCTGCAGCTCCGACGACCAATTCGTCTCCGCCGATTACAACGCGGACTTCGTGGGCGCTTTGTCGCGGTTTGACTGGGATTGAGGATGCGGAGAGTTTCTTGTATGACCGAGAAGTGAGATATGAGGGTCTTTGAGGTACTCGTGTTGAATGCGAGAGAGGAAGGAAGAAAGGAGTGAAGGAGCGAGGGGGGTAGGGTTTCGTATTGTCGCAAATTTCTGTGCCATACAGGCTTTTAGTGCCGTGCCGGTATCTCTCTGGAGCCTTGTCTTTTGAAAGTCGGAAGTCGTACGTAGTTGATAACTGACGTTGAAATGATTTACTGCTCCGAGAGTATCTCAATGGTATAGGCAGTTGTTCCCAACCCAGGGTAGGTTGTAGTGGCAAAACAATGTTGCTGAGAGTGGGATTGAAAGCTCAAGCGGTATCTCCATGGCCCACCTAGGCAAATTCTAGACAAGGGCGTAATATACAGTACCTCAGTGAGGCTTCGTGGCCACGGAGGAGTGCTTACGTGACCCATGCACAGCGACTAGATCGTGTCCAGCTGAAGTAAAACTTGGCTCGAGTCGCAAACTACATAAGAGAAGACAAGGATCTCGAAATTGATGAAAGAAGATTTTGGTTTCATATCAAATCTGGCTCTCTCAGGGTTACCGCTGTGCTTACTAGCAGTTGCTAGCTGTGGTTTGCACTTGTGCACGAGCCGTCCATCATTCCTCTGATCAATATCCTACAATTGCCATCTCCCAACTCCCAGTATTAATGCTCGCTCAGCCGATGGTCTTCTTTGGAGGATAGCGAGGGTTTAGCCTATGGGTAGGTTAGCACGAGGTCTGCCGTATTGCATAGGTGTGAATTATTGAGCTTACTGACTTGTAGAACTTCTCCGCAACACGCCCTTGAGATCTGCACCTTCTCGTAAGCGAAACGCGTCTTGAGCCACTGAAGACACCAACTTCAGCTTATCGGTTTTCTCGGGCCTAGTATGAGAGCGCACCAGTACGTTGGACAGCATGGGTTGTTCGCATGAAGCTCCGACGCCCAACGAGATCCTCGCTAAACGTCGATCCGCCACCGCTCAGGCATTACCCGACCGGATCCAGGATACTCCTAATCTTATCGTTAAGCAGGCCGATCTGTCATGTACTGTTCCATGTGAGGCAAACACCTCCAATTTCACAGTCGGGACGGAAATGCAGGGACCGTCGCTCCAATCAGCCTGCGCAAGCGAAGCCAATCCACCGTGCAGGCATGATTATGTCTCATGGAACTTCTTACCGGTGCTTGATGACTCTCGCGTTGACAAGCGACGATAAAAGGCAGTGCGCCCCCACCGTTGACCGTACGAGTGAGACCTTTCCCCCCCCCCCCCAACGTGCAAGATGTCTGTTTCTGTGAGGCGGTCGGTTTCGGGGAAGACGAAGTATTGAGATTAGTTTCTACCGGTCTGTAATGTCTCTCAGGGCACCATATCTCTTTGGTGGCCGGAAGTAGGAAAACAAGATGATGCCAGGTCTGAGGTCGTTTTTGACGGAGATGTGTCGTACGTCCCCGGAGATGTGGGCCTTTTCGGATTCGCCAGGGTGCGCTTTCTTTGAGTCTCTATTTTCCCTATAAGAGGCTTTGCGACTTCACCGGCATGAGTGCCTCCCTTGTCATTCCGCGCGCACGTAGATGCTCTGGTTCTCGTCGGGCATATCAATGCGGCAACCTCGGGGTGATCAGAAGGGCTTTCAACAGCTTTGCTCTGTCCAGGTTAGTGATCCCACCAGGTCGGTGGCGCCACGGCAGGTATTTCATAGTCGCACGGTTGACATCACCATATGAGGATACTACTCTTTGATGTTGTGCTTTGACTGCCAGTAAGAATTTCGCGCCCTTGCCATCGAGATGAGCCACGAAAACAGTACGTGGGAGCAAGTCCCCAAGGCCTGAGTGAAGATGCTACATCGGTGGCGATGAACGGCTGTCGAACGCGCCCATCGAGATGACATTTTGATCAAGCCAGTTCTCAATCTTCTCGGCTGATTGATGATCTCGGAATGGTGATCGGCCTTGTAGCCCAGTCATGGAGGCCGGGACCGTTACCTCCAGCCAATGCAAGCTCTGGCGCGCTGTTCTGATTCAACGCTTCTGCGCGTTGACCCAACCAGAACTCGCACGGTGCGAGTCGAAGAGGAGCTCTCACTAGAGGGGACCATCGTATCTTGTGGCGGTTAGGGTGCCTTTGGGGATGAGCTGTCTTTGAGCCACGGGGATTCTTTGGGTTTCTAGCGCGCGTCCATTGGGTCTTTGAGGGCATTGGCAGTTACGCCCACTGCTCTTTACGCTTCGATTCCTCAGCATCCAAGCGAGCTTTATTGGGGTACGGCGGGTGGTGCAGTATCCCAGTTGCCGTTTGCTGCATGTCCCGTGTCCCAGCGACGTTTTTCTGGAGGTAGGCTTCAATCTTCATGGTCACCAGTGGCACCACAGCCATGGGCTGGCGGTCGTCTCTGGCCTCCACAGGGAAATTGCAACGTGGTTGCTGGCCTGCAGAAGCTGCATCGGGCTTGGAGCCAGCACTGCCTTGATTGAACCCTTGAGAAGCATGGTGGAGGGCGGTTAGGAGAGTACCACTGGTGTGCTGAAACAGAGAACCGAGAGCAGGGTCCCATCTCCCCGATGAGCCTCATTGGTTGGCGTTGCTGTGCCTACCGAGCGACCGTTTGAAAAACAAGATCTTGGGCGTATTCAGTCAGAGGGGGTGAGGCAGCTTCTTTTTGCGACCGAGGGAGTTTGCTTTTGCCTCCCATCTCGACGGCAGAGTCTGTGGTCTTGAGGCTGAGGTCGGTGCTGCTTGTGAGCTAAGTTGAGCGGTGGGCCGGTACTTGGGCGCTCTCGATGGATTGAGCGAGATTTCAAGTGGGGCTTTGATACGCGCCCGACCTAGTGCTTTGGTGATATCCTCGGTTGAGTGAGTGGGCGTGCTTAGTGGCTCCGCCGTGAGGAAGTTGAGGTGAACTTGAGTTTCCGTTTTCGATGCGGTGCGCTCGTGTCAGCATGGGCGGCTCGTTGTATTTAATGCGCTTGCGGCCCTGCGCCTGAAAGAGATATCATGTGTATCGTCGGTCCCTGTTTTGTCTGTTTTTGAGTGAAGTGAGTGGGTGCTGGCGATTAATCCCAATTTGGTGGCAGCAGTGGAGGTGAGCGAAAGACAGAAGATCAGTCATCACTGTCGCGTTGACGACTAGTGAGCTGCATCGCCACGGAGGCGAGAACGACGTCAATGCCTCAGCACCAGCCTCGACCTTGCCTTGACTCACTTGCGGGGCATCCTTTTGGACAGGCGACTCCATGGGCCGTCGTCAGATAAAAGACTTATCATCCTTTCTTATACCCCCCGCCGGAGTTCGCACACTCTTCCTTCCCGTCCCTCGGAGGCTTTGCTGCGCTGCAAGCAATGTCCGATAACGAAGTGCCCCTCTTGACTCCCACGCACTCGCACCAACTTGAGCGATGGCGTCGTATATCTTTGCACCCTCGGAGAAGCAAGAAGTAATAAGTACATACCTGCGCTACTTAGACACATCATATATATCTCGGATGATGTAGATTGTAATCACTACTCGCACGACCACGTATCTCAGCACCTTTGCAGGCTCTCGCTTCTCAGCTCTTTCTTCTGCCTGCCAGTACCGACCAAGAAAAGTCAAGTCTCAGATGTTTGTCGATTCTCCGTAAGGCGCGTCTGAAAGACAAGGAGATGATTATCCGATGCTGTGACTCGTCATTGCTTGTGGGAGCAGTGCTTGATGTTTTGTATAGGACTGGACAATGCCTGGCCAACGACTTTGTCAAAAGATTATTCTGAGGATGTGAACAGTGTCAGTCCGACGCTGGGTGTTTATTATCAAGACATTGATTATGATGGTGGCTCTCTCACATATCCTGCGAGCTCGACATACTAATGAAACAATACCTACTACAAACTTAATATCTGTGAGGCTGAGCTATTGATGCCATCAATGAGTATAACTCACACAATATCGATGACACGTGCTAGGGACGTTCGGTGGTCAGAAACACTTCGAACCTACTGGACGAACTACTTCGAAAAGACGGACACACTCCTCTGGGTGGTCGATTCCACAGACCGGGGAACGTCTCGCGACTGCCGCAAGACTCGAAGGCCGCAATCAGAAGACTACAAGAGGAAAATAAAGCAGCCCGAATATACGCGCGTTCATCATCTGACATCTGAACAATTTCCCAGCGTCTCATGGGGGCATCGTTTGCTGTCTTCAAGAACCAAAGCGACGTAGCAAGCTCTATGACGAGGACGAACTCCGCGAGGTGTGTTCTTTCCCGAGTCCGAGACGCGCACGGTCGCGTCGGCAGCCCACGCCTCCACGCATCGGACTAATCAGAGACATCCGGTGATTGCACTAGACAACAATTCAAACCGCACATGGCGGAATCATGACTGCAGTGCCATACGGGCGGAACCTCCAGAAGGCCTGCAATGGGTCGTCCAGGACTCCAAAGAATCGCCTCTTTCCTGTCACTAACAACCCATCTTCTCTTTGCGTTCTAGGAGCCATCTTCGTCCGGCGGCGAAGACGCGGCCGGACAGCGCCCTCTCGCCCCCACAGGATGGTCTATCCTGCATGCACAACGCGCGTTGGTTTTAGCGGTAGCTAGCGTCCCACTACTCTCGCGATGTAAATTTGTGTAAACAAATGCACGATAGAATAATGGCGTGAATGGTCCATTGTCTGCCGAAGCACAGCGGCACGAATGGCAGTGCGCAGCAAGCATCCCCTTTGAAGCACAGTGGAGAAGCTGAATGAAACGGAAGTCAATGGTGGTATGTCGGCCACGATCTTGCGGGCGAGTAGACAGCAGATGCTCGATGAGGCCGCCTTCCAGCGAACCTGCGGCTTTATGTTAAGGCGTTAGGTTATATGCAAGCCGGTTGGATCTGTGTAGATAGAATGCGTTGCCCGAAACATCTAACCCTCCAATTGCCCACTCCTATAATACCGTAACGTCTGCGCGTCCCTGGTCCGAAGTAGCTGTCATTAATAAGCTTCCCGCCGCAGTGAGGTCGTTCCACACACGGCGCGACCTGTCGTGCACGGAATCCTGCTACCCGCTCTGCATGTTACCATGGCCTCTTCTGCGGTGGATATCGCTTACCCGCGGTAAAACACCCGACCTTCCACATCTCACATCCGCCATTGGCAGTAGCAACAGCAAAGAAAGCACTACAACTGGCGCAGAAGGAGACGCTTACCCAAGAAGCGACTTGGAACCCTGCGGCCTTCCTTACATCAGTGCGGAATTGTCGGAGAAGAGGGAAAAGGAAGACAACGATCGAGTTCGTCGGCTGGAAGAAGAGATTGAGAAATGCAGGCAAAAACGACTGGCGCGAGAGCAGAGGGTGAGTTCCTTCAAGCCTAGCAATTGCCTTGGAAAGTTGGACTGGATTGAGAGAGTGAAATCTGACCTGCGACGCCAGACGCCATTCGATTTCTCCCGAGAAGCAAGCTGAACGCCGCGAAACGTCACAATACACCACAACACACCTACACTTCGCCGATCTACATACACCCAGCAGCCTCTCGCTTCCTTTGGCTGGGCGCAGGGCCCCCTCCATGTGCCCTTCGGCTCTGCATCAATAGCAACTATGGCGCAAAACGAACCCCTGCACGCCCTCCTTCAATTGAGCAGGCCTGTTCCCGAGTTAAAGGCTTCGGCTCGATCAAACGAGACAGCGCCCTCACGACCTACATCTGGCATTGCGCCTCATCGCCTAAGCCTTCTCCCATCGCGCCATCCTTCGCGATCAATACATGAATGGCAAAGCAGAGGCCCTCGTCACGAGGTGGCAGACAGATGTCAATGGCGCGCCTGCGCCCACGAAAGAGACGTCAACAGAGGAGAATAAAAGGGCCGCGCGAACAGCCTGCATTGAGGCGCGTACAAAAGCCTATGTCAATGGCTGCCCCTTCCCAACACGAGATGCCCGCCGAGGAGTCTCAACCTCAAGAAATCAGATTGTCCGCATCATCGGAGCTCGCGACCCGGCCTACTTCCGACACTGCCGACAGAGACTTGGAAACGCGGCCTTCAGAAGAGCTAAGGACGCATTGGCAATGGAGACGACGTCTTTGTCGGGCGCGCAGAGGCCTCCCCGGCATGTCAAAAGACAGCACGTTGGATGAGAATCGTACATCAGTCCAGGCCTAGAGTGTCACATCCAGAGACGTCCTCTAGATTTGTCTATCAGGAGGATCGTGCATGGAGCGCGAGGATCCTTCGTGAACACCTTCTGTTCGGACGGAAGCGAGTAGTGATCTGCCTTTCCGCACACCTTCGAACTATCGTCTGCTACTACGGACTTCAACGATCCATCCTTGGTTCTCGGTCCCACACCACAATGTCTGCATCGTCAAGCACGTCTTGCAGGCGCAGTTGATCGACCGCTTTCGCCTACTAAAGGAATGGGTGCTTCGTGGCGAGTGCTCTGATGAAGAGATCTGTATAGCCAGAGGCAAAAGATGGAGCGCACAACCGATTGGAGACTTCAGAGAGCCGCCTCGACAGCCAGCGCACGAAGTGGTCTAGGCGGACTCCAAGGATCTTACAGCATGCCAACTCGACCCACGACTCCAGCAACCGCGAAGGACACTCCAGACCGCTCAAGCATCAGCCATCTGGCAGAGCTAGCGACTCAAGGTCAGACGGGGTAGCTCTAGACCGCGCATATTGCCTTCTCGACTCTCACATTCAGGCGCAAGTCTGTCGCAATCCAACTACAGCACCAGCGCAGATCAAGACGGCGGCTCAAGTCACCATTGGGGTCACCTTCAAGAGCGATTCAGCCCAAACAAATCGAGCTGGTCGAAAGCGCTCGGCAATACAGACTCCAAGCTGCAGCTTCACGGCGCAGCCAAGCCTGGTGGAGAACATCGCAAGGCAAAGCGCAATGTTGCTGACCAGTCTTCAGTTCATTCAAAATCTTGGAATCTTCGTCCAGACCAGAAACCACCTTATCCTTAACTTCTTCATCCTTTTTCTTTAAATTATCTACTTCAGTTGTCATTTTATCAATAGATTGAGTATGATTGGATACCTGGGTGTTCAAAGTGTCAATGCTGCGCCTCTCAACTGGTTGATCTCACTAGTGAGTGGGGCCAGATCAACCTGAGGAGTGGCCAGCTTGGTGATCTCAGCTATCACCTTTTCAATCAACTGTGTTTCTCTAGCACCCAGCGTATCATCAATTTCTGACCAACCGAAGCCATCAACTGCTGCCCAAGCTCAGTCACATTCAACCCAGGCTTTTCAACTAACTCTTTTACCTGTTTTTCAATCTCCCTTAAATCCACTTCAGATCTTCTGACAGTGTTACCCAGCAAATTTGAGATTGAGGTTGTGACATTGGACTGAGTAAGGTCAAAGGCTTCTTTTAAAGATGTTGCCAGATTGTTGCAGCCAGTGACCAACTCATTCAGCTTCTTCAACACCAAGTCTTCATTAAATGAAAACTTGTTAATCCCAGATCAACCACTTTAATATTGGTCAAGATGATCCTTGTGGTATCTGGAGAAGGACTTGGTGTTTTTGTCAAGTGTCTTTTGAATATCCTCCACCCTGGTAAGAAGGTTTTGGATATCGGCTTGAACATACACAAATTGACTGTCCAGTGACGGAGGGAAGGTGTCACTGGACCAGCAGCAGTTACCACTGGAGTAACTGGAGGAGGTAAATTTAGAGAAGCCTCCCCAGTTGACTCGCAGCATGTCG
>CM067167.1:231815727-231840374 GCA_034093135.1 Erigeron breviscapus | reverse complement strand
GTTATATATGTTGCAACTTGTAACAAATAAGTAGATGATAAGTTTAAGTTAGAATAACCACAAGTAAAATTCTGAGACATCAATGATCTATAAGATGTACTTAAGAAAATTTTTACAACTTAAACAAAAACTTGCAATTCAGACTTACAAACATGTATAGATAGAAGTCTGAGATGCATGCACTATTTCAGAACAAATAGGGGAATTTGTTAGGTCGAATCGACCAAGTATAATTTGTTCAGAAATAGCTTGAAGTTTAGTGAAGACGTCTGTACAGAATTCTGAGATGTCTCAGAATTCCTTCACTGAAGCTTCACTTCAGTTCAGATCGAGATAAATCTGAAGCATTCATTCTGAAGTCAAAGACTGAAGTATGAAGAAGAGAATCATCTCTGAAGCGAGCAAAGAGTGATTCTACCAGATCAAGACTGAAGCATCTCAGTGTAAAGTATTTACAACACTTTACACTGATTACGAGGAAGACTTTTACTTTACACCTTTATCCGGTTAATAGACTTATCTATTAACAAAAGGTACAAAGTATAGGCTTGGAACCTAGTACTATAAGTCACATCAAGTGACTTATATACTCTTCCAAGTGCAGCATGTAAGGAATTATGGTTTAATTCCTTTAATGCTCACAACCACATTTGTACGATCTTGTCCACATCATCATGGACTTGGTCTATAAATACAAAGTCTTCTCACAACTTGCAAAGTGCTTAGAAACTTTAGCATTGCAACTTGTGAGATATACTCTAAGAAAACTTACGAGTATTTCCAAGTTTATTAGATCACTTGTATTTCGGGATTGTTTAGATACTTACACTTGGGTGTTTATCTTTGTTCCGCAACAATCCTTGTATTTGTTTATACATCAATAAATCAAATACATTGAAAAGAAAACAACGTGTCTCAATGCTACATACTTGATTATATTTATATATATCTTTATATAGTTTCTGCCAACTTGTTCTTACATTTTATATCTAGTCAATTGTTTCTTGTTATCCATATCTGGATCGTAAACTGAACTTGTCCATCAAGATCAGTTGTACTTGCCAGTCGGGTTTAATTAACCATCTATATTTGGGACTCACAGTCTCTCATTGTTTTGAGGCCCGCCCAGTTGTCTTTCCGACTCACCTTGGACTGGTGCATCGGTTTTTGCGAATGCCAGCCGCATTCTTTCCGGAATCTCGACCTCTCCAGCTTCAGATACTAGAGAGTCAAGATTCCTCAACAAATCTGGGACAGTGTATAGTGAATTTGTGCTAAAATAAGCTTCACTGCCCAAAATTTGTAGAAAACAGAGAGAGAGATACCTGGAGAAGGGGATACATAGTCCCCTGGTGCCCTTCAGTTTTTGAACCAGGCTTCTGTATAGGATATCAGCAAAATCCACTCTCAATCCATTCCACAGCAGTATGCCATTTCTGCCTGTGCGGAGTTAATCTGGTCAAGTCCACCAGAACTCCCACCCATACTTTCCACAAGGTGGATGAAAAAGTACCTCCATAAAGGTGTAAGGCCCTTCATGGTCATCGCACCTTTTGTTTTCAAAACCCCTTTTTCTAGGCACTCCTTGTGTCCCATATCAAGGAGGACCTGGCGAAAATTTATGTTTGGGGAGATGACAACACGAGACTCTCCTTGTCTCCAGTAATTGAGGTGTAGAGCATCCCTCAATACATCTGCTGATAAGGTACACCGGACTGTTCCACCTTTTAATGTGAATGTGATGGAAGAGCAGTCGGAAGAAAGAGAAGCGGTGTACCAAAACTCACACAAGTAGTCGTGAAACATCTTGCGTGGGTTTAAGGAGAAGGAGGGTCCGATTGGAGAATCCCTCAAAAAAATTTGGATTCTCCCAATAAGGGTATCGGACCCTTGGGTTCCTTGTAAACTCGCCATCGGATTATTTGGATTTAGTTTGATGAGCGAAGTATTACCAGGAGCACCAGATGCCTGTTTGACATCTGGTGAGGGAACATATGGGACAGAGAGGAGATTTACATCTCTAGAACGGGATGATTTAGGTGCCATTGAAAGTGAAATTGAAACTTTGGAATTAGGGTTCTTGATTATGAAGCAGAAAGAGAAATGAAGAGTTTGATGATGATTGGAAGTAAATGAAAGAATGTAAAGGGAAGTAAATGTGATCGGAGTAAATAAGGGTATTTATAAGGAAATCATGATCCCAATGAAATACCAAAAATTATATTTTATTCTCAAAAATCAATTTTGTAGATATTTTTACAAAAGAAGTTTGAATTTTGAACCAAAAACATAATTCACCGTGTCAGCATTAAATGCTACGACGGCTTAACTTACCCACGAGCCCACTAATTTTCATTTTCCCAATAAAAACTGTTTTCATTTACCAAAATGACTTTAAACACGTCAAATGACGATATCAAGTGGGTTAAAACACTCGAGTACCATCACGTGTCACAGATATTGACCAAGTATTTTCTAACGTTATGAAAAATTAAGACAAGACTGAAGCCTGGACACTGGAGGATTAGTCTAGTGCCAGTTTCCAACTGGAGAGTTCTCCAGTTGCCATTTTCAAACAAAACGAATTTTAGTCAGAAAATTATTTTGAGTCTTTCCCCCTAAAATGATGATCCAGAAATCGATTAGTGACAGGATAGTATCACAAAGGCGTTCGATAGCCTGGCGAGCAAGGATTATCTGGACCTCCTCAACTAGAGAACTTCATTAGTGTCACTGACGCGTTCATAACAAAATCTCCAGTTTTAAGGATTTAACATTCCCAGTTCGCTGATGAGGTTTTTAAAGGTTTTCTCATCAAGAGGTTTAGTAAAAACATCAGCGAGCTGTTTGTCAGTGGGGATGAAATGTATTTCAATGTCTCCTTTCATAATATGATCACGAATGAAGTGATACCTGATGTCAATATGCTTCGTCTTGGAGTGCATCACTGGGTTGTGAGATATAGCAATTGCACTAGTGTTGTCACAAAAGATTGGGGTCCTTGTATACTTTTAACCATAATCTAGTAACTGGTTCTTGATCCAGAGAATCTGGGCACAACAACTGACCGCAGAAATGTACTCTGCCTCAGCAGTGGACATAGAGACTGACGTCTGCTTCTTGCTGGTCCAACTTACCAGTTTCCTCCAAGGAAATGACAACCACCAGTTGTTGATTTTCTATCTATCTTACAACCTGCATGATCTGAATTTGAATAACCCATTAGATCTAACCCTGAGCCTTTGGGGTACCAAAGACCAAGGCTAGGACACCCTTTCAGGTATCGGAAGATACGCTTAATAGCGTGTAAATGTGATTCTTTTGGGTTAGCCTGAAATCTGGCACATAGACATGTTGCAAACATTATATCTGGTCGACTGGCAGTTAAATACATCAGTGAACCAACCATACCACGATATTCAGTGGTGTTTACTGGTTTTCCAGTTGGGTCAGAGTCCAAATTTAATGGTGTTGCAATAGGTGTGTTTTTCGATGGGATAGAATCATATTTGTATTTTCTTAACAAATCTCTGACATATTTTTCTTGGTTTATAAATATTCCATTTTCAGTTTGCTTAATCTGAAGACCTAAGAAAAATGTTAATTCTCCCATTAAACTCATCTCATACTCAGATGACATGATTTTAGAAAACCTTTTACACATTGCATCATCAGTTGAACCAAATATAATGTCATCAACATAAATTTGTACCAATAAGATTTTACCTTTTTCTTTCAAGATAAATAAGGTATTATCTATTGCACCTCTTTGAAAGCCATTTTTAAGAAGATGTTTAGTTAAAGTATCATACCAGGCTCTTGGGGCTTGTCTAAGACCATACAAAGCTTTGTTTAGTCTATAGACCCAGTGAGGATGCTTCTCATTGATGAAGCCTGGAGTCTGCTTAACATACACTTCTTCTTCCAATGTTCCATTAAGGAACGCACTTTTGACATCCATCTGGAAGACTTTAAACTGCAGATGGGCTGCATAAGCCAGAAATATTCTGATGGCTTCAAGCCTTGCAACTGGAGCAAAAGTTTCATCAAAATCAACGCCTTCTGCCTGACAATAACCCTGGGCAACTAATCTGGCCTTGTTTCTTACAACATTGCCATCTTCATCCATCTTGTTTCGGTAGACCCATCTTGTACCAATGGGTTCTTTCTTTAACCCTGGTGGACAAGGAACAAGTTCCCACACATTATTCCTTTCAAACAAGATGAGCTCTTCTTGCATAGCTTCCACCAAACTTGGGTCTGCCATAGCCTCGTCAATCTTCTTCGGTTCAATCAGTGATAAGAAGGTGACGTTTAAGCATTGCTCACTGGTGGCTCTTCTAGTCTGAACCCCACTACTTGGATCTCCCACAATCTGTTCAATTTCAATTGGATGTGCTCGAGTCCATTTAGTGTATTGACTAGGCTGGTGTAAAACAATATCAGTGCAAGTCACCTGACGATCTTTTTCAGTTGCAGCAGCTTCTGGAGGAGGATCAGTCCAAACTACTTCTATATCCTCATCAGAGTCAACGAGGTCACGATTTGCATCATGAAATTCTTCATTGAAAGGCATTTATTGAAGAACTGGAGAAGTTGGAGTTTGAACTGGTGCTGATATTGGAGTGACACGTACATCAGATCCAATCACCAATTCTGTGGTAAGTTGAAATTGATGGAGGGATAGAATGAAGTGTCACTGGTGGTGCTTTTCTTCTTAACTGGTTCCAATTGAGTGTAACTAGAAACATCTTTTGGTGAAGCAACTGACTGATGAACTTGGTCAGTTTCACCAAAAATTATTAGAACGACTGGAGAAATATCAAGGCTTGGTTGCTTGTTGATTGCATCATTTGACTCGTCGAATGTGACATGAATTGTCTCATGAACCTTTTGGAGTCTATAATTATAAACTCTAAAGGCCTTTCGAATATCTGAATAGCCTAAAAATACACCTTCATCAGCTTTTGCATCAAACTTTCCAAGCTGACCGGAATCGTTTAAAATATAAACTGGACAACCAAATACAAGAAAATATCCAATATTTGGTTTACGATTCCTGAGTACTTCATAGGCAGTCTTCTTATGTCTCTTGATGTAGACTGACCGGTTTTGGGTGTGACAAGCAGTTGCAACTGCTTCAGCCCAGAAACTAGTAGGAAGACCTGATTCAGATAGCATGCTTCTGGCCGCTTCTATCAGTGTGCGATTCTTTCTTTCCACAACTCCATTCTGCTCTGGAGAGTGTGCTGATGAGAAGTTTTGAGAGATGCCAGTGTCATTGCAAAATGTTTCAAGTACCTTATTTTGAAATTCAGTACCATTATCACTTCGCAACTGACACACTTTTCGAGTATACTTGAGTTCAATTCTTTTGATGAGAGAGATGATTTCAGCAGGTGCATCACTTTTGGATCTGAGGAATACCACCCAACAATATCTGGTGAATTCATCGACCACAACTAGAGTGTACTTCTTTCCAGCTCTAGTTTGAACATTCACTGGACCAAAGAGATCCATGTGAAGCATGTGAAGAGGTTCAGTGATACTAAAGTTTTGCCTTGTCTTGAAACTGGCCCTTTTCTGCTTGCCCATCTCACACCCTGGACATGGCTTTTCTTTATTGAAAGAAATATGAGGTATCCCATCAACCAGTTGTTTGCGAGACAACTTGTTAATATTTTTGAAATTAAGATGAGATAATCTTTTATGCCACAGCTAGTTGGTGTCCTCATCAGCCTTGGTATAGAAGCATTGCTCTTTTGGAGCTGGTTCCATATCCATGATGTACACATTTCCGTTTTTCTTGGTGCAACCATCACCACTTTCCAATCCTTGTTAAATATGGTGCCTTGATCAATATCGAACAAAACTCTGTAGCCATCATCACAAAGTTGGCTGACACTGATCAGGTTGTATTTCAAACCATTCATAATGCAACTCTTTTGAATTCGACCTGTCCGTTATTGAGCACACCATATCCTTCAGTCTTTCCACTTTGATCATTACCAAACGTCACTGCCGGTCCATCTTGGACAGTGAACTCTTCAAGCAGGGGCTTACATCCGGTCATAGTCCGGCCAGCTGCGCTGTCCAGCTACCAGGTGTTCTTCTTTCGATCGCCCTGCACACCCACAAAAATCATCAGTTATTTTTGTGAACCCATCTTTTCTTGATGGGTTCACTGGACTTCTCTACAGAAGTCTCAGTTGATTGTTGTGGTGGTAAACTGAAGACTACATCTGGATCTTTTTCACCAGATCCAGGTGCAGGAGTAAAAACGATTGGTATTTGATACCTGCTCCCTTTTTTCTTATCAGATTTAGTTCAAGATGGAACATTCTTTTGTTTTGGTTTAGAAGGGGGTTTAATATTTTGTTTTTCAACTGGAGGTGATGAACCTCCTTCCAGATTTTTAATCCGGGCAGTACAACTCTGAACCTGTCTAGACAAAAGTTGAAGTTGACTTTCCAGTTTAAACAAAATATTTTCATCAGGCTGCTGAACCTTGGACCTTGGTTCAGCAGGAGTTTTAGTCTTTTGGGTCGTGGGCTCCTTAGACTTCTGTGGTAAAGGCTTGTTACCAGTGACCTTTTTAACTGGAGCACTAGCCTGGTTGGCTCCAGGTTTAACCTCAATGGGGGTGGTCTCAGTGGGTTCAGTTTTGACACTCTCAGGTTGATCATATGGGGTTCAACCCTGAGAGCTGGAGGCAATGCATGAAGATCTGGTATGAGAGCTGCCATTTCAAGATCTCCAGATTTCCATGCATTTTTCTGGGCATCAATTGTTCTAGAAAATGCATCATAATTCTTTCCAGATGCTTTTACCCATGACTTGATAATCAATTGTTCTTTTTCAAGATCAGAAACTAATTTTTGATTTTCAAATTCTAAAGCCTCAATTTTCAAAACTGACTCCTTGAGAGCCAACTGGACACTTTGTAAATCATTTAGTTGTGGTTTAACATTGTTTAGTTCAATTAAGATAGTATCCAGATATCTTTCACTATCTGCTCTAAGAGTTTCCACAAAAGCCAAATCACCACTTAATGATTCTGCAAGGTCCAGTTTCAGTTCTGGGTCAACTTGGTTGTCATAATCACATACCTTTTTCAAAATGATGTCCACCCATCTTCCAGTGATGACATCTTCCTTTGCCACATGCTGCAAGGCCATGAAACACATGTCCCTTTCCTCTTCTTCATCAGCTGATGAGTCATCAGAGTACTCCCATTTTCCCTCAGTTTGTGCCATCAAGCACTGATCCTTTTCTTTTTCCATGGACAGGAGGGCAATCTGGGCCTTAAGCTTCTTATATTTAGCTTTGTAGCTATCATCAGGCCGATTGAAATTTGGGACAGATGGACCAGTTTGGTTGTTCATCTGACTAGATCTGCATTCCTTCATAAAATGACCTTTTTTACCGCATTTATAGCAGGTAAGATTGGTTTTATCCAGAGAGCTGGAGCTGGAAGCATTGTTTGGGCCATTAAATCTTTTGGATTTATGCTTAAACCTATTAAAGGTTTTAGCAATCATGGCTACCAGATCATCATCGTCAGTTTCATCACAACCATCACTAATTTCAGTGGTCAGGCCAGAGTTCAAGAAACTGTTTAACATCTCCTTCATTAAGTGTGTCTGGACACTATCTGCAGACATTAAAGCAGCACAAGGTCGCTCAGTTACACTAGCAACCTTGGGACTCTGGGCATGGTTCATGGCATCCTGCTCAGCCACCAGTCTCGCTACATTATTATCTTCAGTGAATCTGAAGGCTCCATAGAGCGATGCAAGAGTGTGACTGTGCAGGGTTTTACCTTGTCTTATGACAAGAACCATATTTTCCCATTTGGAAGGAAGAATATCACAAAACTTCTCAAGAAGAATATTCTTATCCTTCTCTACACCCAAGCCTCTCAACTGATTAATAAGGCTAGAAAACCTGGTGTAAGTACCAGTTAGACTTTCATTGGGTAGAGCAAAGAAGGATTCATACTTCTTGTTCAGGGTGACAATGGTATCATCACTTCCTTCAAACTGAATGACTAATTCATCCCACATTGACTTGGCACTGGGGAACAACATGAGTGTTGGAATTAAGTCTTCAGGGACAGCTCCAAGAATCATCTTCTTGAGTCTGGTGTCCAGATCTACAAGTCTACGATCCTCATCAGGACCAGTGGTCTTCGAGCTTTTCTCTGGAACCTCTTCTTCCAGTTGGATCTAGAAGAGGACTTACCCCAAGAGACATGGGTATATATACCTCTCTATCCCACCAAAATGCAAGAGCATTCTGGCCTTCCATGTACCGAAGGTCTCACTATATCCATCAAATTTTGGAACAGGAGTGTTAGAATAATGTACATGGACATGGTTAGGGGCAGTAGGAGGAGGAGGGTTTGTATTAACATTTTGAACAGGTGGTGTGTTAGTATTCAGAGGGTTTTCACCTTGACCAGAACCATCTCCACCTTCAGTAGTAGTCATCTAAGCAGATCTAGGCAAGTATTTTAGCCTTCTGCTCTGATACCACTTGTAAGTCCCAACTCAATAGATGGTACTACCTGAAGACACCTCAATATCAATGGTGGAGTTACTTTGCAATATAAGCACTGAACTGGAGACGACCAGTTGCAGTGAGTATATACCAAGTTCTTGGATAGATTACTTATTTAAGTGACAATAAGTAAGAACAATGCAATAATATAAAATACTTGTAAAGTAAATTGGTGAGACAATATGTAATTTTCAAATGTAATTTATTTATTAACTTTAAATAAATTACAAGGTTGTTGCGAAACCAAGATAATACAAAGTATGTAAATATCCTAACAACCTATGAACTACAATTGATCTACACTTGGAAATTCTCTTAACAATCGAAACACTTAAAGTTGTGAAATATTCCTTTTAGCGATTGAGAGAATATTGCACAAGTTCACCAAGAATATTGCAGGTTTGCAAAGTATGTGTGTTTTCTTGTTGTGGAATGACTTGTATTTATAGGCAAAAATATGGTTGAGAACATTTAAGGAATAGCATTTAATTCCTTAAAATGTTGTGTAAAGTTACAGTATAAAGCAACTTTACTCAACCAGCTTTATATACCTTTTTGTACTTTATACATAGATAAATCCTTTTATCCGTGTAATAGCACATAAAGCATAAAAGTCTTTTCCTCGTAATCAGTGCAAAGCTTTGTAAGAGCTTTCCACTGATGGTCTCCACTTTGTAACTGACTAGAATGTCAACTGGGTTTCGCTGCCATTGTCATTCTCTATCTTCCACTTGTTGTCTTCGACTTCAACTGGAATGATTCTTCAACTGGTCAGTTCTCAACTGGAGGAAGTCTTCAGTTGCGTTAACTGTACGATGCAACTGGACTTCAATATATTTCTGGACAAATCTTCTTGGTCTCCAGGTGCAACTGGAGACTGGCCAGTTTCAACAAAACTGGTCCTAACACATCATGAACAGCCTGACTATCAACTTTTATAATACCCATGTCTAGTTTTATTTCCATATCATTCATATCGAGTTTCTCAACCACAAAATAACACAGCATGTGTGGTAGAGTTCCTATGTTAAAATCAAGGAGTGATCCAAAACTAAAAGATCTAACAGCATCCTTTTGATCGTCACTTAACAAAGAAATGGCATTGTTAAACGGGCAGGGTGTGGTACGCAATCTGATAGATATCATTTCAGGAGGTTCAAATTCTTCCAAAATCCTCTTTTTTGAATTTGTTGTTTTTGTAGCAGCTTCTTCTACATTATATAAACACAAAAAATCAAAACATATTAAAAAAAACACAAACTAATAAAAATCTTAAAGGGCATATGTGTGGTACCCGAAGCAGGAGGTGGTTCCTCTGTAACAGGTTCCTCTTGAATTGTCTTTTTCGACTTTGCCTTTCTTGTAGCAGCTTCTTGTACATTATATAAACACAAAAAATCAAAATATATAAAAAAACACAAACTAATAAAATTATTAAAGGGCATATGTGTGGTACCCGAAGCAGGAGGTGGTTCATTAGTAACAGGTTCTTCTTGTAGTGTCTTTTTTGACTTTCGCTTTTTTATAGCAGGTTCTTTGTACATTATATAAACACACAAACTCAGAATATATAAAATAAAACAAACTGATAAAATCTTAAAGGGCATATGTGTGGTACCCGCATCAGGAGGTGGTTCATTTCTAACAGGTTCTTCTGGCATTGTCTTTTTTGACTTTGCCTTTTTTCTGGCAGGCTCTTTTTTATTACCTAGAAACATATAATGAAAATATAAGAAACACAAATAAAATGATTCAAATCATTAAACACATATCATGAAATAAGTGTATTACCCGGGGCAGAAGGTTCTGTAACATGATCATCAGCATTCCTCTTTTTCGACTTTGACTTTTTTCTGGCAGGTCTTTTTTATTACCTAGAAACATATAATGAAAATATAAGAAACAAAAAAAATGATATAAACACAAAAAATCAAAACATATTAAAAAAAACACAAACTAATAAAAATCTTAAAGGGCATATGTGTGGTACCCGAAGCAGGAGGTGGTTCCTCTGTAACAGGTTCCTCTTGAATTGTCTTTTTCGACTTTGCCTTTCTTGTAGCAGCTTCTTGTACATTATATAAACACAAAAAATTAAAATAAATAAAAGAAGATAAAGTAATACAAAACACAAAATAAACCATCATTAAAGTAGTACCCGATCCAGAAGGTTGTGTAAAATAATCATCCAATTTCCTCTTTGTCAACTTTTTCTTTTTGGTAGCAGCCTCTTCTTTAATTACACAAAAAAACAAAAATGAAAATATATAAAAGAAAACAATCTAAGACAATATTAAACGGCCATATGTGTATTACCAGAGGCACGAGGTTCTGTAAGTTCATCATTGGGATTCCTCTGTTTGGAATTTGGGTTTTTCGAACCCGAAGCAGAAGGTGGTTCAACAAGATCATCTTTTTTCGTTTTCTTCTTAGACTTTGTCTTTAGTGTAACAGGTTCTTTTTCATTACGTAGAAACAAAAAATGAAAATATAAGAAGCAAAAAAAAATGATACAAACACAAAAACAAATAAAAGAATACACACATAAAATGACATTCTTAAAACGCATATGTGTAGTACCCGAGGAAGGAGGTTCTGTTTGATGATCATCGTCATTCGTCTGTTTGGACTTTTCCTTCTTCGAATGAGTAGCTTCTACATTAGATAAACACATAAAATGAAAGCATAAAAAAGTTTATATATGTAAACTGTTGTTAAAGTTTAAAAAAACTTCACACCATTTTACACAATTAAAATAACAGTCTATAATGTGTTAAACACCTTGTGTTTTGTAATTTATAAGGACATTGGTGTATTACCAAAGGCAGGAGGTGGTTTTGTAAGATCATGTTTAGGAATCGTGTTTTTCGGCTTTGACTTTTCCGGACCATGAGCATCTTCATTACACAAACACAAAAAATAAAAACATATAAAAGAAGATAAAACAGAAATTAATGACATAGTTAAAGCATATATTACCTGAAGAAGACGTTGGTTCGTTAATATCATCATTGGGAGTAATATATTCCGATTTAGAGTTTTCTCCCATAGATTCTGCTACATTTCATAAACACATAACATGAAATAGTGTCATACATTTTCTTATATCTGAACACATAACATTAAACAACCATTATGATTGTATTGTGCTATAAGTACTTTCGACATTTGTGTAAGAATTAAGTTATGATTGCATTTTATTTCAAGTTATAATACACAAAATATCTAAACACTTCAAATTGCATTCTGATTTAATACTCATTTCCAATCACTTCACATTGCATTCTGATTTTATACACTCTTACTTTTAGAATTAAGTTGTAAGGCAGAGTCAACAACAAAAGGATAGTTCCAAACGTCTGAAACACTGCCAAGCTTAATGCAACAGACATCTTGTATTGAATTAGACAAATTGAACACAACCCGAACACAAAATCCACCAAAATTTGCAACAAAAACCTTTAGCTATGAAACCAAACTACTTTCAAAAGTAGAGGGGCAATAACACTGACAGAAACCAATGACATATATCAACCACGCTAACTGCTCATTAAAGCTGACAGACACATTACACAAACAACAATCTGCAACAAATAGCCACAAAATATCACATTTGCCTATTCATCATCTATCACACTTAAACATATATATATATATATATATATATATATATATATATATATATATATATATATATATATATATATATATATATATATATATATATATATATATATATATATATATATATATATATATATATATATATATATATATATATATATGTATATATATATATATAACTTGATTTATATATATATATATATTATACATATATATATATATATATATATATATATATATATAAAAGATAATATATATATATACATATACATACATACATATCTAAATCACAAAGTATTACACAATATCAGTCACAGATTCAACGTATTTCATACTTGATAAACTTAGCAATAAGCATTTAACTAAGCAAAAAATACTAACAAAATGATATCAAATACCTTCAGAAACTTTAGATGTCCTTTTCATTTCTTCATCGTTTTTTTCTTTTTTCACTATATCAAATTGGAAAAAAAAACATATAAATTAAATATTAAATGTACACAAAATTTAAATTGATTATTATAAACCCTAAAATTAAAAAATATATATATACAAAACGAAGTTTCAAATTAATAAAAAAAAATAACAAAATACCTTTATTAACTTTTGATTTAGCTTTCATTCCTTCATTTTTTTGATCGGCTACTTTATGACCTAAAAATAATAATAATGAATTAAATAATATAAAATAAAACAAAAAACACGATATAAACCCTAAAATTAAAAAAATAAGTACAAATTTACCTTCAGCTATGTCTTTTTTAGTTTGATGAATCAGCGATCTAGTAAACCTAGTAGGTGAAGATACCGACATTAGATGATTATAATGATGAAGAAGAAGGTTTTCGATGAAGATTAATTTTGAAAAAACAATCACACAGATAGAAAAGAGAAAGAGGAAGACGATGTATTGAATGGTAGAAAAAATAAATATATATATATATATATATATATATATATATATATTAGATGCAAATTGGCTCTTTAGCCACTGCAATATATATATATATATATATATATATATATATATATATATATATACAAAATAAGTTTCAAATTAATTGTTAAATGACATTTATTTATGTTAAAGAAATAAAAATAAATAAAAAATAAAAGCAATGTATTGAGGAAATAAAAATTGTATGACTTTTTCAAAACCCAAACACAAGGTGTAAAATGTATAAAAACACCTTGTGTATGGAAATTGTATGAGTTTTTCAAAACCCAAACACAAGGTGTAAAATGTATAAAAACACCTTGTGTATGGAAATTGTATGAGTTTTTCAAAAACCAATCACATTGTGTGTAATGTACAAAACACCTTGTGTATAGAAATTGTATGAGTTTTTCGAAACCCAAACACAAGGTGTAGAATGTATAAAAACACCTTGTGTATGGAAGTTGTATGAGTTTTTAAAAACCCAATCACATTATGTCTAATGTACAAAACACCTTGTGCAAAGAAATTGTATGAGTTTTTCGAAACCCAAACCCTAAATGTAAACCTGGAAAATCTAAACCCTAAATGCTAAACCCTAAAATGCTAAAGCCTAAAGGAGGGGGACGGATGTATACGGTACGCTTTAGGGTTTAGGGTTTGAAGTTGTAGGGTTAGCCTACAACTTCAAACCCTAAAGCTTAATTGCTAATCCGGGGGGAAAGCTACATTCTAAAAACCCTAAAATGCAAAGCTAAAAGAGGGGGACGGATGTATACGGTCGCTTTAGGTTTTAGGGTTTGAAGTTGTAGGGTTAGCCGGCTAACCCTACAACTTCAAACCCTAAACCCTAAAGCTAAAGCCTAAAGGAGGGGGACAGAAGTATACGGAACGCTTTAGGGTTTAGGGTTTGAAGTTGTAGGGTTAGCCTACAACTTCAAACCCTAAACCCTAAACCCTAAACCCTAAAATCTAAACCCTAAATGCTAAAGCCTAAAGGAGGGGGACGGATGTATACGGAACGCTTTAGGGTTTAGGGTTTGAAGTTGTAGGGTTAGCCGGCTAACCCTACAAGCTAACCCTACAACTTCAAACCCTAAACCCTAAAGCTTAATTGCTAATCCGAGGGGAAAGCTACATTCTAAAAACCCTAAATGCTAAACCCTAAAATGCTAAAGCCTAAAGGAGGGGGACAGATGTATACGGTACGCTTTAGGGTTTAGGGTTTGAAGTTGTAGGGTTAGCCGGCTAACCCTACAACTTCAAACCCTAAACCCTAAAGCTTAATTGCTAATCCGAGGGGAAAGCTACATTCTAAAAACCCTAAAATCTAAACCCTAAAATCTAAACCCTAAATGCTAAACCCTAAAATGCAAAAGCAAAAGATGGGGACGGATGTATATGGAACGCTTTAGGGTTTAGGGTTTGAAGTTGTAGGGTTAGCCAGCATAATTGCTAATCCGAGGGGAAAGCTACATTCTAAAAATCCTAAATGCTAAACCCTAAAATGCTAAAGCCTAAAGGAGGGGGACGGATGTATACGGAACGCTTTAGGGTTTAGGGTTTGAAGTTGTAGGGTTAGCCTACAACTTCAAACCCTAAACCCTAAAGCTTAATTGCTAATCCGAGGGGAAAGCTACATTCTAAAAACCCTAGAAAATCTAAACCCTAAATGCTAAACCCTAAAATGCTAAAGCCTAAAGGAGGGGGACGGATGTATACGGTACGCTTTAGGGTTTAGGGTTTGAAGTTGTAGGGTTAGCCTAACGGCTAACCCTACAACTTCAAACCCTAAACCCTAAAGCTTAATTGCTAATCCGAGGGGAAAGCTACATTCTAAAACCCTAAAATCTAAACCCTAAAATCTAAACCCTAAATGCTAAACCCTAAAATGCTAAAGCCTAAAGGAGGGGGACGGATGTATACGGTACGCTTTAGGGTTTAGGGTTTGAAGTTGTAGGGTTAATTGCTAATCCGAGGGGAAAGCTACATTCTAAAAACCCTAAATGCTAAACCCTAAAATGTAAATCCTAAAGGAGGGGGACGGATGTATACGGAACGCTTTAGGGTTTAGGGTTTTTAATTGTAGGGTTAGCGGCTAACCCTACAACTTCAAACCCTAAACCCTAAAGCTTAATTGCTAATCCGAGGGGAAAGCTACATTCTAAAAACCCTAGAAAATCTAAACCCTAAATGTTAAACGCTAACGGCTAAAATATATGGGCCAAAGGCCCAATAGTCTTGTATTCATGAAATAAAATGTTGATGGTTTATATTATTAGTTAATGAAAAATTCAATTACAGATTTGATGAAGATTAAAGTATGTTTTCAATTTTGTAACATATCACTAAGAGATTGTGTTAATCTCCCTAAACCCTAGAGCGGAATGTAGTAAGGGAAGCAAGCATTCTAAAACAATAAATGCTAAACCCTAAAATCTAAACCCTAAAATGCTAAAGCCTAAAGGAGGGGGACGGATGTATATGGAACGCTTTAGGGTTTAGGGTTTGAAGTTGTAGGGTTAGCCTACAACTTCAAACCCTAAACCCTAAAGCTTAATTGCTAATCCGAGGGGAAAGCTACATTCTAAAAACCCTAAACTTAATTGCTAATCCGAGGGGAAAGCTACATTTTAAAAACCCTAAAATGCTAAACCCTAAAAGAGGGGGACGGATGTATACGGAACGCTTTAGGGTTTAGGGTTTAAGTTGTAGGGTTAGCCTACAACTTCAAACCCTAAACCCTAAAGCTTAAAGCCTAAAGAGGGGGACAGAAGTATACGGAACGCTTTAGGGTTTAGGGTTTGAAGTTGTAGGGTTAGCCTACAACTTCAAACCCTAAACCCTAAAGCTTAATTGCTAATCCGAGGGGAAAGCTACATTCTAAAAACCCTAAAGCTAATTGCTAATCCGAGGGGAAACCTACATTCTAAAAACCCTAAATGCTAAAGCCTAAAGGATGGGGACGGATGTATATGGAACGCTTTAGGGTTTAGGGTTTGAAGTTGTAGGGTTAGCCAGCATAATTGCTAATCCGAGGGGAAAGCTACATTCTAAAAATCCTAAATGCTAAACTGCTAATCCGAGGGGAAAGCTACATTCTAAAAACCCTAAATCTAAACCCTAAAATCTAAACCCTAAATGCTAAACTAAAGCTAAACCCTAAAGCTTAATTGCTAATCCGAGGGGAAAGCTACATTCTAAAAACCCTAAAATCTAAACCCTAAATGCTAAACCCTAAAATTAAACCCTAACGCTTAATTGCTAATCCGAGGGGAAAGCTACATTCTAAAAACCCTAACGCTTAATTGCTAATCCGAGGGGAAAGCTACATTCTAAAAACCCTAACGCTTAATTGCTAATCCGAGGGGAAAGCTACATTCTAAAAACCCTAAAGTTAATTGCTAATCCGAGGGGAAAGCTACATTCTAAAAACCCTAAATTAATTGCTAATCCCAGGGAAAGCTACATTCTAAAAAAAAAAAAAAAAAAAAAAAAAAAAAAAAAAAAAAAAAAAAAAAAAAAAAAAAAAAAAAAAAAAAAAAAAAAAAAAAAAAAAAAAAAAAAAAAAAAAAAAAAAAAAAAAAAAAAAAAAAAAAAAAAAAAAAAAAAAAAAAAAAAAAAAAAAAAAAAAAAAAAAAAAAAAAAAAAAAAAAAAAAAAAAAAAAAAAAAAAAAAAAAAAAAAAAAAAAAAAAAAAAAAAAAAAAAAAAAAAAAAAAAAAAAAAAAAAAAAAAAAAAAAAAAAAAAAAAAAAAAAAAAAAAAAAAAAAAAAAAAAAAAAAAAAAAAAAAAAAAAAAAAAAAAAAAAAAAAAAAAAAAAAAAAAAAAAAAAAAAAAAAAAAAAAAAAAAAAAAAAAAAAAAAAAAAAAAAAAAAAAAAAAAAAAAAAAAAAAAAAAAAAAAAAAAAAAAAAAAAAAAAAAAAAAAAAAAAAAAAAAAAAAAAAAAAAAAAAAAAAAAAAAAAAAAAAAAAAAAAAAAAAAAAAAAAAAAAAAAAAAAAAAAAAAAAAAAAAAAAAAAAAAAAAAAAAAAAAAAAAAAAAAAAAAAAAAAAAAAAAAAAAAAAAAAAAAAAAAAAAAAAAAAAAAAAAAAAAAAAAAAAAAAAAAAAAAAAAAAAAAAAAAAAAAAAAAAAAAAAAAAAAAAAAAAAAAAAAAAAAAAAAAAAAAAAAAAAAAAAAAAAAAAAAAAAAAAAAAAAAAAAAAAAAAAAAAAAAAAAAAAAAAAAAAAAAAAAAAAAAAAAAAAAAAAAAAAAAAAAAAAAAAAAAAAAAAAAAAAAAAAAAAAAAAAAAAAAAAAAAAAAAAAAAAAAAAAAAAAAAAAAAAAAAAAAAAAAAAAAAAAAAAAAAAAAAAAAAAAAAAAAAAAAAAAAAAAAAAAAAAAAAAAAAAAAAAAAAAAAAAAAAAAAAAAAAAAAAAAAAAAAAAAAAAAAAAAAAAAAAAAAAAAAAAAAAAAAAAAAAAAAAAAAAAAAAAAAAAAAAAAAAAAAAAAAAAAAAAAAAAAAAAAAAAAAAAAAAAAAAAAAAAAAAAAAAAAAAAAAAAAAAAAAAAAAAAAAAAAAAAAAAAAAAAAAAAAAAAAAAAAAAAAAAAAAAAAAAAAAAAAAAAAAAAAAAAAAAAAAAAAAAAAAAAAAAAAAAAAAAAAAAAAAAAAAAAAAAAAAAAAAAAAAAAAAAAAAAAAAAAAAAAAAAAAAAAAAAAAAAAAAAAAAAAAAAAAAAAAAAAAAAAAAAAAAAAAAAAAAAAAAAAAAAAAAAAAAAAAAAAAAAAAAAAAAAAAAAAAAAAAAAAAAAAAAAAAAAAAAAAAAAAAAAAAAAAAAAAAAAAAAAAAAAAAAAAAAAAAAAAAAAAAAAAAAAAAAAAAAAAAAAAAAAAAAAAAAAAAAAAAAAAAAAAAAAAAAAAAAAAAAAAAAAAAAAAAAAAAAAAAAAAAAAAAAAAAAAAAAAAAAAAAAAAAAAAAAAAAAAAAAAAAAAAAAAAAAAAAAAAAAAAAAAAAAAAAAAAAAAAAAAAAAAAAAAAAAAAAAAAAAAAAAAAAAAAAAAAAAAAAAAAAAAAAAAAAAAAAAAAAAAAAAAAAAAAGAAAAAAAAATCAAAAAAAAAAGTAATTAAGATACAAAAAATAAAAGACTGTAAACACCAAACACAATGTGTTTCAATTACCAGACAATGTAATTTGTCATTAAACACATGGTGTTTGACAAAAGATAATGAAAGAAAGTCAGAAAAATAAAAGAAAAAACATAATACCAGATCAACTTCTTTTAAAGCCATCAATTCTTGACGTATTGGTCTCAGATTATCATAGAATAATTCGTATGCTTGATCTTTGGTCAAGTTACTTTTTATGTCATATACATCATAAGGCTGGTCACAAAAGAAAAATGTAATTTGTTAGAAACAAAAAAACCAAAAAAGATTAAAAAAAATTGATTAATATAAACAGAGTTAAGAACTTACGATATAAGTACAAGGAATAAACAATCTACGTACAGAGCTTGGCCTCCTAAACTTTTCTTCATAATCCAATATAAAAGCCCAAATGTCAAGGACATTAGCATCAACATACAACATGGGACATAAGGATTCTAAATTTGAACGATATCCTTGAACATTTCCTTGTGATGTTTCAAACACAAAATCAGTATAGCAAAACAAAGAAAAACAGAAAACAACACAACATTAGGTTCATTGTAATCAAACTGAATTATAAGAATTTAATGTTAAAGATCATAGAAAAACTCACAGGCAATTACCAACAGCAGAAAATATGTAATTTGATAATGCATACTCAGAACCTATGAGGCGATCCGACACAAAACTCTTCTTATTGATATATGGCGATTTAAGAACGACAGATGGTATAACTTTCCTTTTTTCAAGTGGTGCTTCAACACTCCCTTCAGTTGACAACACTCCCAAGTTCTCACGGGCAACTATTTGTCGACTCAAAGGAGATGGTGAACTAAAATCCTCCTGAGATAAAAAAAAAAAAAAAAAAAAAAAAAAAAAAAAAAAAAAAAAAAAAAAAAAAAAAAAAAAAAAAAAAAAAAAAAAAAAAAAAAAAAAAAAAAAAAAAAAAAAAAAAAAAAAAAAAAAAAAAAAAAAAAAAAAAAAAAAAAAAAAAAAAAAAAAAAAAAAAAAAAAAAAAAAAAAAAAAAAAAAAAAAAAAAAAAAAAAAAAAAAAAAAAAAAAAAAAAAAAAAAAAAAAAAAAAAAAAAAAAAAAAAAAAAAAAAAAAAAAAAAAAAAAAAAAAAAAAAAAAAAAAAAAAAAAAAAAAAAAAAAAAAAAAAAAAAAAAAAAAAAAAAAAAAAAAAAAAAAAAAAAAAAAAAAAAAAAAAAAAAAAAAAAAAAAAAAAAAAAAAAAAAAAAAAAAAAAAAAAAAAAAAAAAAAAAAAAAAAAAAAAAAAAAAAAACAACAAAGAACACAAACACACGATGCTGCAAGATTCACATCATTAACCTTCATAATCGTGTCATCAACAGCATTTTCGTTAGTCACATAAACTGCATCGACTGCTTCAGGATTGTCTTCATCAACCTTTGTTTCGTCATCAACGTCCTTCAATTCTTTGTTAAAATTCTTGTTGAAATCACAAACACTTTCACTGTCAATCTTATCAGAAACATTACACCTCGTGTCATCCACAATAAAGTTATCCTTGGATTTTTCAGGATTGTCTTCATCAACCTTTGTTTCGTCATCAACGTCCTTCAATTCTTTGTTAAAATTCTTGTTGAAATCACAAACACTTTCACTGTCAATCTTATCAGAAACATTACACCTCGTGTCATCCACAATAAAGTTATCCTTGGATTTTTCAGGATTGTCTTCATCAACCTTTGTTTCGTCATCAACGTCCTTCAATTCTTTGTTAAAATTCTTGTTGAAATCACAAACACTTTCACTGTCAATCTTATCAGAAACATTACACCTCGTGTCATCCACAATAAAGTTATCCTTGGATTTTTCAGGATTGTCTTCATCAACCTTTGTTTCGTCATCAACGTCCTTCAATTCTTTGTTAAAATTCTTGTTGAAATCACAAACACTTTCACTGTCAATCTTATCAGAAACATTACACCTCGTGTCATCCACAATAAAGTTATCCTTGGATTTTTCAGGATTGTCTTCATCAACCTTTGTTTCGTCATCAACGTCCTTCAATTCTTTGTTAAAATTCTTGTTGAAATCACAAACACTTTCACTGTCAATCTTATCAGAAACATTACACCTCGTGTCATCCACAATAAAGTTATCCTTGGATTTTTCAGGATTGTCTTCATCAACCTTTGTTTCGTCATCAACGTCCTTCAATTCTTTGTTAAAATTCTTGTTGAAATCACAAACACTTTCACTGTCAATCTTATCAGAAACATTACACCTCGTGTCATCCACAATAAAGTTATCCTTGGATTTTTCAGGATTGTCTTCATCAACCTTTGTTTCGTCATCAACGTCCTTCAATTCTTTGTTAAAATTCTTGTTGAAATCACAAACACTTTCACTGTCAATCTTATCAGAAACATTACACCTCGTGTCATCCACAATAAAGTTATCCTTGGATTTTTCAGGATTGTCTTCATCAACCTTTGTTTCGTCATCAACGTCCTTCAATTCTTTGTTAAAATTCTTGTTGAAATCACAAACACTTTCACTGTCAATCTTATCAGAAACATTACACCTCGTGTCATCCACAATAAAGTTATCCTTGGATTTTTCAGGATTGTCTTCATCAACCTTTGTTTCGTCATCAACGTCCTTCAATTCTTTGTTAAAATTCTTGTTGAAATCACAAACACTTTCACTGTCAATCTTATCAGAAACATTACACCTCGTGTCATCCACAATAAAGTTATCCTTGGATTTTTCAGGATTGTCTTCATCAACCTTTGTTTCGTCATCAACGTCCTTCAATTCTTTGTTAAAATTCTTGTTGAAATCACAAACACTTTCACTGTCAATCTTATCAGAAACATTACACCTCGTGTCATCCACAATAAAGTTATCCTTGGATTTTTCAGGATTGTCTTCATCAACCTTTGTTTCCTCATCTGAAACCTTCACTTTGTCATCAGACTTCATGTCAACATCACATTCAGTTTTGATCTCACCCTCATCAGCAATACCATTGTTTAATTCATCATCAACTTCCATAACATCATCAACAGTCTTCATTTCAACCTCCTTGAATTCACCAATAGACTTCTTCTCGGCAGTATGATAGGTTGTCTCCTCGGAATCAAGGTTATATTCATATTGTTGATTTTCAGAATTGATATTCACATCACAGACAACATTTTTGTAACAATCAGTAACAGCTTCATCAGAATCAAGGTTAACACCTTCACTGCCATCAAGCACATCCTCATCATCATCCTTGTGATTTTAATCACCATATTGATCGATTATAGACGAAACTACTCCTGACACAGTTTTCTTCACATCCTCTTCATCCTCATGAACACAATCAGTCATAGAGAAGATATCACGAAACCGTAGCTTATAACGGGTCAGAATTGGATCATCAAGAAACTTAGACAAACCGTCTTTCAAGGTTCTAAGCAAAAACTTCTTAATATCCAAAGACTGATCAATTTTTTCTTCAACCAACTTGTAATAATCCTAAGTATTAATTTAAAAAAGGTTAAAAAAATAGGAACTCATAAACTACTTAAATACAAATTATAAAACAGAATGTGATCAACTATAAAAACCAAAAACACATTGTGTTCAATTATAAAACAGAATGTGATCAACTATAAAAACCAAAAACACATTGTGTTCAATTATAAAACACAATGTGATCTAATATAAAAAACCATATAAAATACAACTATGCAGATTCAGAAAGAAACACATTGTGTTTCGAAATTGAAACACATTGTGTTCAATTATAAAACACAAACATTACACCTCGTGTCATCCACAATAAACTTATCCTTGGATATGTCGGGATTGTCTTCATCAACCTTTGTTTCGTCATCAACGTCCTTCAATTCTTTGTTAAAATTCTTGTTGAAATCACAAACACTTTCACTGTCAATCTTATCAGAAACATTACACCTCGTGTCATCCACAATAAAGTTATCCTTGGATTTTTCAGGATTGTCTTCATCAACCTTTGTTTCGTCATCAACGTCCTTCAATTCTTTGTTAAAATTCTTGTTGAAATCACAAACACTTTCACTGTCAATCTTATCAGAAACATTACACCTCGTGTCATCCACAATAAAGTTATCCTTGGATTTTTCAGGATTGTCTTCATCAACCTTTGTTTCGTCATCAACGTCCTTCAATTCTTTGTTAAAATTCTTGTTGAAATCACAAACACTTTCACTGTCAATCTTATCAGAAACATTACACCTCGTGTCATCCACAATAAAGTTATCCTTGGATTTTTCAGGATTGTCTTCATCAACCTTTGTTTCGTCATCAACGTCCTTCAATTCTTTGTTAAAATTCTTGTTGAAATCACAAACACTTTCACTGTCAATCTTATCAGAAACATTACACCTCGTGTGATCAACTATAAAAACCAAAAACACATTGTGTTCAATTATAAAACACAATGTGATCTAATATAAAAAACCATAAAAAATACAACTATGCAGATTCAGAAAGAAACACATTGTGTTTCGAAATTGAAACACATTGTGTTCAATTATAAAACACAATGTGATCTAATATAAACCATAAAACTTCAAGTAAATACAACAATGCAGAACCTAAAAGAAAACGAGAACAGAAAGTACCTCTCTTACATCAAGTGTTTCCTTCTTTACATCATCAGCAACATCAAATCCTTCCTTGTGATCCTCATGAGGTGGCAAAATATCCAACATGCCAAAGGAGCCCATATAACATTCAACTCTCTCTCGAGCTTGAAGTAAGTCCGTTCCAATTTTTAAAGACCGGGCGATGTCGACAAACAGGGACGTTTTCACATTTCGTCCGATCAACATAAAGCAGCTATAACATTAAAACATATATACAATTATTACAAAACAAGATTGATAAATTATTCAAATAAAAAAACATGGAACAGGACATGAACTCACACTCAGAAATGTTGCTGGACCAGCATACGGATTCTTATCCAAAAATTCTCTATTCCAGTTATCTTTGCTAGACTCCAAGGCTGTTAAAAGGAAGCCACACCAATCAAATGAACGGAGATCAGCATTCTTTGGAAGACGCTTCAACAAATCCAACTTGATATATCCATTGCTATCAGATTCAACCATCGTACTGACAAACAACATCAAGATGTTGATCTTGAACAGATCACCAATCTCAGAATCGTTATTGAACTTTGAAGCAATATGTGTAGGCCTCACTTTTTTTCCTAAATTCCACTGTCCAAGCCATTCATTCACAAGATCTTCATTTGAACTTTCGTCAAGGTCATATATATTGGTTGAACCCATGGGAACTCCAAAAACGTCATGGACAGCTTGCCTGTCACATTTTATCTCACCTTGCTTGTTCTAATCACCATCTCTGTTAGGACCAGTTCACCTGGTAAACTGGCCAGTCTCCAGTTGCATCTGGAGACCCAGTGAAACTGTCCAGTGAACTGGAGACCCAGAAGATTTGTCCAGAAATATATTGAAGTCCAGTTGCATCGTACAGTCAACGCAACTGAAGACTTCCTCCAGTTGAGAACTGACCAGTTGAAGAATCCTTCCAGTTGAAGTCGAAGACAACAAGTGGAAAATAGAGAATGACAATGGCAGCGAAGCCCAGTTGACATTCTAGTCAGTTACAAACTGGAGACCATCAGTGGAAAGCTCTTACAAAGCTTTACACTGATTACAAGGAATTGACTTTTGTGCTTTATGTCCTTTTACCCGGATAATAAGACTTATCTTATTATTTAATTACTAAAAGGTACATAAAGCTGGTTGAATAAAGTTGCTTTATCCTGCAACTTTACACTGCATTTTAAGGAATTAAATGTTATTCCTTAAATGCTCTCAACCACATTTGTACGGCCAAAGTTAACATCCCAATGTTAATTTTGCCTATAAATACAAGTCATTGCACAACCAAGAAATCAAGTTGAATACTTCACACTTTGCATACCTGCAATATTCTTGGTGAACTTGTGCAATATTCTCTCAATCGTAAAAAGGAACATTTCACAACTTTAAGTGTTTCGATTGTTTAGAGAAAATTCCGAGTGTAGATCAATTGTAGTTCATAGGTTGTTAGGATATTTACATTCTTGTATTATCTTGGTTCCGCAACAACCTTGTAATTTATTTAACATTAATAAATAAATTACACTTGAAAATTACATATTGTCTCACCAATTTATCTTACAAGTTATTTGTATTATTACATTGTTCTTTACTTATTGTCACTTAATAAGTAATCTATCTAGAACTTGGTATATACACACTGCAACTGGTCGTCTCCAGTTCAGTGCATATATTGCAAAGTAACTCCACCATCGACATAGAGGTGTCTTCAGTAGTACCATCTATTGAGTTGGGACTTACAATCTCTTTGCTATCAAAATTATCAACC
>CM067167.1:231705727-231810727 GCA_034093135.1 Erigeron breviscapus | reverse complement strand
ATATATCACGTTCCAACATCAATTTACACACTCAACCAACATAAAAAAAAAAAAAACTCAATTGGGTTTCACACACTCTTTTAACGGTGACCTGTTTTGAGAAAAAACGGTTAATTTGAAATTATCTACCAATAAACTAAAACATGATTGAAGTATTCTTTAATCGACACGTGGCTTAATATTTAAACGACAAGTGTCTTTTTTAGTTTATATCCTAATTGTATTTTCCTTATATACTAATAAATATTTTATTATTATTTAATATTTATATATTACTTATTACCATATAAATCATTTAACTATTTAAGAAAAATTAATTTGCGTACAAACCAAGTAGAACCCTATCATCCATCTTATATATATTTGGAAAAAATCTTGTTTATCAAATTTATTTGGATATAACTTAACTTTATGATATTATTTATATTTTAATGAAAATTTTGAAACGTTAAAGTCTTATTATTTACTTCATCATTATTATAATATTTTAATATATCTAAACATCTACCAATAAACTAAAATAAAATTATGACATCTTTATCGAAATGTGTAACTTTATTAAATCGACACTGTGTTCTTTTAAATTATATATATTAATCCTACCTTGTAGATAAAATAAATTATTTTAATTAATATATAAATTTAGATTTTTAATACAATTAAAACTCTTATATTAAAAATTAATATTATTATCTATTGTTACAATCATTATCTATTTTTATCACTTATTTTATTTATGCTAAAAAACTTTATAATATTATAAATATAAAATAAAACTTATTATTCTAATCCATACAATATGTTAATTTAATTAATAAATAATAACAATATATCTATGTTTTGAACTTATAATTATTTACTACTAACCTAAAAAAACGTGGTTGGAAATATTAAAACGACATGAATGTTTACCATCATGAGATTATATTAATCATTATCAATATGAGAAGTAATATTGAATCTTATCAATACTTTTATGAAAAATGTCTCTTGCTTTTTATTTTCTTCTATGTAAAACCAATCTTACAAAATATATATATATAACAAGCTGTACATCGTACGGGTATTAGTACTAGTATATTAATACACTAAGATGATATGAAAATATTGAGCAAAAGATTAGACCTTCTGTAGTTCTGTACCACTTCTGGGAACAACGGGCTTGAGGCAAAAGCCCATAAAAGTAAGAGATTTTAGCCCATCTCTATTGCTCTAGTTCCAAGTTCCGACAATTCAACTCCATGTGGAGAAATATTTTGCAATAGTTTGCATTTTAGGCCAGTGTGTTAACTAAACTAAGGGGTGTTCTTTAGAACTTAATTATCTCAATAATTAAATGTCATAATATATTTTTATACTAATAATTCATTCAACACATAAAACAGATAACATACTAATTAATTTATAACACAAAATTTACCAATGTAGCACCTTAATGGGTAAGAAGATAAACAACCTAAGAGGTACAATATTTGTAACTAGTGGGCTGTTTCTTGGATTTTCATAGTGTGACCTTTGAATCCTTTGATCATTGATTGGTTAGGTTTAGTTACCATCCACAACAAGGATATCCATAGGAGATTTGTGGTGATATGGAGGGTGTTTGTGGGAAGAGTATTGATGTGGGTGGTGACATGAAGGATATCCATCCTTGTTTGTTTGTAGGGAATGATGGAGAAGGATTGAGAGAGATAAAGGTAGGTGACAAAAGTAACTTTGATGATTATTTGGTTGTTTGTAAGAAGGATGAATATATTATTGTTGTGGGTAAAAAATGTTTGTGGGAAGGATGGATGAAAAGCTGACGTGGTATGCTGATTATGATATTTGTTGGAAGGATATCCTGAACTGATGCGGAAAATCTTAGAAAACTACATATGACGATGTAGGGGTAATATCCATTAACGTTTACTAAACCTGTACAAGTACAATACATTTACTTAGGATGAGTGAACAAAATATTATTGTTTGGATTATATCTTAAATATAAGCATAGTGAAAACATATATTTGGCATAAATTTATCAACCATAAAAGTAGCAATTCTTTTTCCAAATTTCTATACTAAGAATTGAATCATGTTATATTCCAACATTTGGTATCAGAGCCTGGTTACGAATTTATCCCTTGATTTGATTCGTTTTCGTACCCTAATTCGCGAACTAAAAAAAGCAGAAGCTTAAGTTCGTATGCTTCTTACGAACTTAAAGTTCGTTTGAACTCTAAATTCGTTTGAACTCTAAATTCGTTTGAACTCTAAATTCGTTTGAACTCTAAATTCGTTTGAACTCTAAGTTCGTAAGGAATTACTAAGTTCGTAAGGCTTATTTGTGTACGAAACTTCTGCTCATCTTCGCACTTACTTCCTCACGAACTTACCTTATTTTCGTAAGCTATCTTCGTTGCCTATTTTCGTAAGCTATCTTCGTTGCTTATGTTCGTAAGCTATCTTCGTAAGTTACTTACGAAGTTAATTACTTACGAAGATAGTTAACTACTTACGAAGTTAATTACTACTTACGAAGTTAATCACTACTTACGAAGTTAATCCTTTAATATTACGAACTTAACTATCTTCGTACCATGCTTATTTTTCATGGATTACTGATTAACTTAGTTGATTATCAAGTTCGTGCTTATGTTTTACCTTAAAGTTTAAATGGAAAAAAAAAATGACCCTTATTTTCGGAAAATAATTTTTTCTGAGGCGTTTTTACCACAGCACTTTAAGGGAAATAAAAAATTTCCACCCCAGCCAGGGGCTGCTGCCCCTTGGACCCCGCTTTCCAGGGGCGCTGCCCCCGGACCCCCGTAATGTGTGGGGGCTTCGCACTAATGTACATGGTTTCATCATTTGCGCCCAAAGGTCAAATGTGATTCTCATGTTGCGCTCTTTTCTCTTTTGCATAATTAACACTTAGCATATTAATTCTGCCCAAAGGTGATTTAATATGTTTTGTGTAGCAAAGGGATTCTTTTCATGCCTAATATACACGATTCTTAATTTTGTGCCCAAAGATCAAAAGATAAGCGTTGTGTTGCATGACCTAATGCTCATGTGTACTTAGATATTAGTTATTTCTGCCCAAAGGTGATGTAACATCTAAGTAGAGCCTTACTTTAGCTTATTGTTTTTGGTGTTTACAATAGGCTTACTTATCACTAGCTTCATTAGTATAATGGTCTTAGTCTCATTACCTTTTGAAATCTAATTATGTTGCTATAAGGAACATTATTATTAGCCCTTAGTTAGTTTTAGGCATTACTTTAGTTCCATTACTTTTATAGACATTACTTAGTTTGCCTTATATAGCTAATCATGTCACTATAATTTCATTACTATTAAGCCTACTTATTTTAGGCATTACTATTATAATCTTCTATTGCTTGTATCATAAATTAATATCCTCCTTATTTCCACTGAAGTACCTAACTTAGGCATTGAGCCACTTACTGATGCAAACTTTGCTTTATGAAAGGATTAATTACCTCTAATTCTGTAGATGATAGACCTTGACTATGTCATTCACCATAATGAACCCACTGCTTTACTGCTAACTCTTCCGCAGCTCAGAAAGCGAATTTTTAATAAAGTGGGATAAGGCGAATCACTTGTCAATAATGATGGTCAGAAATTTCATCAATCATAGTTTCCGAGGGAATGTATAAGGCGTTTGCAAGTAGCTTAAATACAAAGGAAATAGCAGTGCTTGTGAACACATAATGTAAATGACTGACATGACTCATAAGCTTAAGAGTCCAAAAAAATGGAAGTCTATGACAATTTTCTTTTGCATTTTAATGACCTCATTGCTTGCTCATTTCGACTCCTTCAAAATTAATTTTAGCGCTATGAAGGATAAATGGTTGATGAGTGAACTAATAGCAATGTGTGTGCAAGAAAATGGTCGCCTTAAGTTGGGCCAACCTTAAGTTGTTCATCTTAGTACCACTGCTAATTCCATTAAGAGGAAAGATAAAAAACAGTAATAAAAAACTACAAATAAAGTTCAAAGGCTAATCATGGTGCTACTACCTCTAGCATTAAGTCCTTGACAAGCAATCCTAACTGCAAATTATAATTGTGCCTAGATTGCCCTAAAATCAAGGAGTAGCTAGCTAAGAAAGGTAACTTAATTTTTGTAATATTTGATTCTTTTATGTTTGATGTACTTATCAATACATGTGTGAGTGATTCTAGTTTTATACAAGGATTCCATGCAATCAAGAAACTATCAAATGACCAGAGAAAGCCTAGAGTTGGAAGGGTTGATCACTTATATGTCGAAACCATGGAGACTTATGATTTATATATAAACAATGGAAAGTGTATTAGACTAGTAGATACCTTATGTGTATCGAGAATTTCTCGAAACCTTGTATCTGTTTTTTTTAGTCTAAGACCTTGAAGGTTATGTAATAATTCATGGTTATGACGAGATTGCCATTACTCATAATAATGCATTACGTGGTCCTAGTTTCTTGAATGGAATGTTGTATAAGTTAGAACTAGATCATAATTTCTCACAGTCTTTGTTGTCTCCTGATATTGATGACATAACTAAAACAAAGACAAAATCACCTAAATAATTAGAGAATTCCTCCATAATGTGGCATAAATATCTTAGCCACATATCACGAGTTCGCGTGATACGACTCATAAAGGATGAAATATTACATTCTCTTGACTTTAGTGATTTTGAAACATGTATTTACTGCCTCTAAGGTGAGATGGCTAAAGGGAATAAGAAAGGAGCTACTTAAAGTTCCAACTTGTTGGAAATAATTCACTCTGACGTTAAGTGGCCCCTATCCCGCATTCATTTCAGGACATGCATCATTTATTACATTCATTAACGATTATTCACGTTATATGCACCTAAATCTGATCTGAACCCTTAGAGACTTTTATTGATCTTAAACCTTTGGTTTAAACAAACTTGATCGTAAAAATAAAAGTTGTGAGATCAGATAAAGAAGGTAAGTATTATGGTAGACATACTGATATTGGTGAAGCTCATGGTCTTTTTCCATAACTTTTGAAAGGAACAAGACATAAGTAACCAATACACCATGTCAGGTTCTCCTCAACAAAATGTTATGTTGCTAAAAGGAGAAATAGAACCTTAATGAACATGGTGAAGAGTATGCCTTTTCAACACTAACTTACCAACTTTCCTTTGGACTAAGGCCTTTAAAACAGCTTTTCATATACTCAATAAAAGTTTCATTAGAATCTGTCCCTAAGAGTCCTGGACAGAAAGGAATCTGAGTCTAAAATATATGAAAGTATGAGGCTGTCATGCCGAAGCATAAGTCTGTAACCCTAACTTAAAGAAACTGGATCCTAAATCCCTTACATGTTTCTTTATCGGTTATTAGTTTTACTGTCTTTTCTACACTACTAGCATTATTGACACGTATCATGCCACGTTTCTCAAAGACTAAGAGATCAGTGGGAGCACGACAAATCATAACTTAAGATTTGCTATAAGTACAAGAAGCGGGGGGAACCACTCGTTGGTTATTATTACTCCTCCGATAACTCCTCTTGTACTCAACGCTGCTCCTAAAATCACTGATCCACCTTCTCCAAATCAGAATCCTAATCCTCCTAATTATGATACTACTAATGATAAAGCATCTTATTAAATAATGCTAAAGCGAAGCATCTTACTATTAATGCTATTAATGCTAAAGCATCTTCCTTACTCAACCTGAAAATCAACTCAGGAGATCATCTAGGTCACGCAAGGCCATAACTTTTGATGATTTCATAACTTATTTAACTGAAGTTGAGGACATTGGAAGCTTACTGATCCTACCTCTTATTAAGAAGCCATTATTAGCGATCAGGCCACATAGTGGAATGAAGCTGTAATTTGAAAGCTCAATTCCATATAGCATAATGACGTTTGGGACTTGGTTGAATTTCTTGAAGAATCCAAACCTATAAGTTGTAAATGGATCTTCAAAACCAAATTAGACCCGAAAGAAAACGTCAAACGCTATAAGGCCATAACTAGTTGCGAAAGGGTTTTACTCAAAAGGAAGGAATCGATTATCAAGAGACCTTATCTCCTGTCTCATAAAGATTCCTTAAGGATTGTCATGACATTAGTAGCTCATTATGATTTAGAGTTACATCAGATGGATGTCAAAACCACTTTCCTGAATGGAAACTTGCAATAAGACGTATACATGTGAACCTATAATTCCAGAAGGTAAATGGCACATGGTCTGCAAGTTGAATAAGTCCATATACGGGTTGAAGCAAGCATCACTTAAAATGGTACCTTAAGTTTAATAAAGTCATAAAAGGACAAGACTTCCTAAAGAATCAAGTGGATCTTTGCACCTATCTCAAGATTAGTGGGAGTAAATTTACAATCCTTGTTTTGCACATGGATGATATTCTTGCAAGTAACAACTTGGATATGTTGCATGAGTCGAAGCGTTTACTTTTTCGCAGAATGTCGACATAAAAGATCTCCGTGATGCCTCTTATGTTATAGGTATCGAAATACATCGAGATAGGCGTAATGATGTTCTGGTTCTTTCTCAAAAGACTTATATTGAACACATCTTAGAACGCCATAACATGCAGCACTACACACCCACTATAACTCTAGTAGTAAAAGGAGACGTATGTGATTGTTTCCAAAGTCCAATCATTGAGATAAAATAGGAGCAAATGAGGATGATACCTTACTTATAAGTAGTTGGGAGCACTATGTACGCTCAGGTCTGTACTCATCTAGATATCGCTTATATCGCCGGTATGCTTGGGAGTTACTTATCTAATCCCGAATTAGCACACTGAAAAGCGGCTAAAAGGTTTTACGATATCTGCTAAGGACCAAAGACTACACATTAACTTATAGAAGAGGTGACAACTTAGAAGTAGTAGGATGTTTTAATTCCAATAAGAAATCTACTTCTGAATGTATATATTTATGGTTAGTTGGCAAACCTATCTTTTGACGGAGTCATAAGTAGAAACTGACTGCAACGTCTACCATGATGTCTGAACGTTCATAATTTCATGACATGGGATGTTGTTAAAGAACTTAGTCAGTGGACTCGAAAATCGTCAACTTTATTTATAGACCATTGAAGCTTTACTGTGATAACTCAGCTACCGTAACTTGCTTGAACAGTAACAGTTCAACTGGCGCTGAGATGTATCTTGATACAAAGTTTCTGTTTGTATGTAAACAGATTGAGGAAAATGTTCTTTGTATTGAGTACATAAGTACACATAAGATGCTACTGGATCCAATGACCGAAGGTCTTCCTCCTAAAAATCTTCGTAGGATACGTATCGAAGATGAGGCTTACTAAAGGACCTATTATGATAGCATGTTGTACTTGTTGGTCATTATTATTATGTTAATGAAAATTTTCCTCCTTATTCAGATTTTGTTTGTCTATTAGTTACACTTCGAGCTCATAACAGTGTAAAGACATTATGCAACAAAATTTGTCTCAGTCAATTGATCATTGCTTATTAGTTTTAAATTTGAGTCATAGTTTGACTAGTGGGGGTCCTGAGTTGATGTTCTTCTCTACGACTGTACTTATTGGCTATGATTTCGGTTTAAAACGAAATGAGTATTATCCCGGCCGGACTTATTAAATACTCATAGATAAATGATCGCTCGGTCAAGTGGGAGAATGTTGGAACCACGTTAGTGTGACCGTCACTGATCATCTATCCTTCCTGATATGATAATTGACGATAACTGAAATCCCTATGTCTAGTAAATATTCGATGGACGTATTTACTCTTAAAGACGTATTATAGGGTTTCCCATTAGGTGATTGGAACTAAGAGGACTAATGAGGCACGAATTAAACACCAGAGGGACTAAATGTGAAAATACTCTCCTTATATATATAGAGAGTAATTAACCCTAATTTAAGAGTTAATGACACACAAAATTCACAGCCTCCCAAAACTTAAAATTCGTCCATCATCCTCTGATGAATTTCTTAATCATGAATTCATCAATCCATCCTAAATCAATCATCTTGTTATGGGAACCCGAAATCAATAGCAATCATGCTTTATGCTGTTACAGGTTCCACAGGACGATCTGGATTCCCCGGTACGTGTTTATTACGAATTGAATCATGTTATATTCCAACAGAGTGAACAAAATATTATTGTTTGGATTATATCTTAAATATAAGCATAGTGAAAACATATATTTGGCATAAATTTATCAACCATAAAAGTAGCAATTCTTTTTCCAAATTTCTATACTAAGAAACATTGGCATTTGTTGGGTTCAGATTCAACATCTACGTTAATTACTCAACTCAACCATAAAACAACCGAATTTGACGCTTAACTATTCATTCCTTTTGACCCCGTGCTTTATATCAAGTCTTGAATGTCTTTCACTCTATGTCACATCAGATATCCCCTGTCATTTGTTATACATTCATCTTGCCTTAACCGAATATGACAAAGAAAATGGCCGTTCGTCAATTCACAATCTTTGCTCTTGTATTCATTGCCATCATCGGAATGGCATTTGCAGCCGATGATGCTCCATCTCCCTCATCTTCCAAGGCACCCGCAAGTTCTGCAGGTGATGCTACTAGTGGGGCCACAGATGGGGCCCCATCAGCTACGGTTGATGGTGCAACTGCTAGTTCTCCTAGTGAAGGACCGGCTAGTGACGCTTCAATTTTCAAGGCCTCTATTGTTGGTGCATCAATATTTGTGAATGTTGCCGCTGCCGGTTTGTTTATGTACTAAGTGTATTTTTGTACACTATCGTACGTGTAAGGTGTTACCCGATGGATCTCGTCTACTATAGGCTTTCTAATTAATGGGTTTTTGGGATAGCCTTGTCTGATAACAGAGATGAGATACGGGCCATGTTGGCCTCATGTATCGAGTGTTAATAAGTTCAACATATAGAGAGTGTTATCTATTGTATGCATTATACAATTTGTGCTAATCAATGAATAATTTATTACTATTTGCTACTTGCTAGCATGATCATTTTACAAAATATGAATTTTAGTTTGCTTTGTAGTTCGTTAAAGAATATACTCCTCAAATAGTAACATTTCGATCTTTATTTTTTGGGTAAAGGTTACCCCTGTGAATTTTATAACAACATAATAGAATCAGTACAAGTAATATGGCTGAATTGCCACATTAGTTCGTTTGTGCAAACAACTTACAAGTAACAAGCTAAACAGCATAACCAACACCTATCCTACATTACACTAAACAAACCATAATGCAGGAAGAAAATAATAATAAAATGGCTAAACAATGTTGGATTAATTTGGATAAGCTCCATACGTCCAACAGATGCACATCAGCCGCCGAGGATTTAAACTTCAAAGAAGCCATCTTCAATCTAACAGTATCCTTGATGATGCTTGCAATCTGGTCAACACTTCGCTCTTTAGTTGAAAACAACCGTTGGTTCCTTTCTTGCCATATAACATAAGCCGAAGCAGCAACAAGAATTCTTCCAAGTACACTCTTAATTGAATTCGACTTAGCCATAGGAATCCTGCCACGCTAGAACATTTCGATCTTTATAATATTGCTCAAACGAAAATCAGACAATCGGTCTATGATATTTTTTTTTTTTGCATGACTTGCAACCAAATAACTAACAAACCGGGTACACTCATACACCACATATAAAATGAAGATGGCATGGTTCATCCGCCATTCCGTTTGTATTGATAATTTATATTATTATTTCTTTTTATACAATATTACAATGAAATGAAGTAAATTTGATAAATGAGACATGGATCTACTATCCTCTTCATTAAATATAAGCTAATTCATCCATGATCCATCTGAGAAAATAACAATGTTTGTTTGTTTGTTTGCAAAAGAGTTATAGCTCTTTGTAAACAACATAGGAACTCTAAAGCATGGACGGATCTTCTTTTGGGCCTGAGGGGGCCCGAGTCCCCACCGTTTTTTCGTTCAGTAATGGTCATTAAGCCGGCCCCCAATGATATAATCTTCAAGATCCGCCATTGAGTAAAGTATACATCTTTATAGAAAGACTTGAACTGAAAATGGTGTGCAAACTTGTTTGGTACTCGGATTATTAGTATTGCTATTTTTCTTCGATCAATCTATACTATCTTGCTTTGAGGGTAGACTGAAATCTAACGTTATGTGGATATGCAATAATAGCAAGTATTTTGAACAATCTATCACATGGTTTGATAGTTTACCATATATTCTGTTTTTTCTTAATCTACCACTTGATTAATCAAGAAAACAAAATAAGTAAAAAGCAAGTGAGAAAGATTGATATATACACAAATAGACTTTGACTAGCTTAATCTTTGGCAATCCGACGGCAGAAAAGCTAGAGATAAGAAAAAAATTAAAGTGGGGTCTGAATTCATAAATATAAGGCTCAACCTTCCCAAAATCTTTTTTCACAATCTTCTTGTATCCAATAACCTCACTGGCTCTCACATCCTATATGCACATTTACACACATCTCACCCTCACTCTGTCTGACCACACCCACACATACTTCAATCTCTTCAACACACACTCTCACAAAAACACACCAATGGCAGCCACATTATCAACGACCATGGCCATGCTTAATGCCAAATGCATGACCACCCCCAAATCCTCAAAACCATCAACCCCCAACAAGCCCATTTCTCTTCTCTCCTTACCCAAATCAAAGCCCACATCCATCTCCTTGACTGGAACAGCAATTGCAGGTGCAATATTTTCTACTTTGAGCACATGTGACCCAGCTTTCGCAGCCCAACAATTAGCCGATATCGCAGAAGGTGACAACCGTGGGATCGCCCTTTTGTTGCCTTTGGTTCCAGCCATTGCTTGGGTTCTTTTCAACATATTTCAACCAGCACTTAACCAGATCAACAAGATGAGGACCAAAGGTGTGATTGTTGGGCTTGGTATTGGTGGTGGTTTAGCAGCCTCATCTGGGCTATTTGCCACACCAGAAGCTGCAGCTGCAGCTGAGGCTGCTGCCAATGATAACAGAGGATCCCTTTTGTTGTTTGTTCTTGCACCTGCTGTTCTTTGGGTGCTTTACAATATATTACAGCCTGCTCTTAACCAGATCAACAAAATGAGAAATTGATTAGTTGACAAATTATATATATGAAAATTGTGGTACATTGAACTAGTAATCTTGTTATTGGATTCCTTGTTTGTCAAGTTCTCTTGGAATATATATATCTTATTTTTCGGCCCTTATGTGATACTTATTATTGTGCTAGTGTGTTTTTCATTTTATTTTTGAGTGATTGCCAATCAAGTTAGAAACATACAATATAAATTGTGATCTGGACTGGTAAGATATTACAATACAATGCTTTGTATGAAATAGAAAAGAAAAGATATGATAATAAGATAAACAAGTGTTACTAGTATATTGATAAGAAGATACAACAAATGAAGTTGATGCAAATTTGTATTATTTGTCTTTATAAATTTACTTCTGTCACTCTTTTTTCTGTGAATCTTTGAGTTGTCCCCTCTTTCTCATTTTGAGGCAGAAGTTGAAGCGATATGAATCAATGGTAACCTCAGGTAAAATGTACACTAGACCACATATGAGGGAGTGTCTCCAGTAAGGTGTGCACCGTGGTTCATGGCCCAACCAATGTAACCCTGCCTTTGCATATCCAGTTGCTGATGGTACAAAGAAGGAAGGTCTCTTGATAGATGTCATCTTCGTTGCCACATATAATGGGACCTGCATATCTAGTGATTGTTGAGGTGATATCTTAATAGAAGTCCACAAACTAACATATGAGTATAAGTTATTCCGTCAACACCACTTATCTGCAAAAAATCACAAACCAACCTATAGGTGGCAAATTGGGCAGGTTGGGTAACGGGTCAAACTGACATATTCGGTAGGTTAACTTGACCCATAAGACATCTAACAAAAAATTTAAGTTCTTTTAAATTATTAGCGTGTTAAACATGTTCATGTTTAAGTTGTGTTTTTTATTTCATTTTAGCAATAATATAGTTTAGGAGGGTTTTATGCATGAAGATACATTCTGGGCAACTTTGATCATTTTTATCCATTCCTGTTAAGCTATACATGAGTTATGGATCGGAAGTTTGGAACTGCTACCTATTAAAATTTGTGACCTAGCGGAACCAAAATGTCTAATTTGTTCGCTTTGACAAACCCTTCCAGACTCATTCAAATTTATTTGAGTCAGGGCTGAACCACCTAATTCCAGAACCAAAACATAACTACCTATTTAGTTTGTGCAGTTTACTTTCAACCACCGACATAATTACATAAACCTAGCAAATATGATTGACCTTAAACTTATCAAAGTGAGTTCTTATAAACAACCCTTTGATTTAACTTCAAGAGAATTAAGGAGCGATAAAAAGTAACAAATTTACCTGACATTGCACATCAATCCCATTATTCTTGTATTCAACATACAAACTCCTCGAAAATTGACAGATATACCTAAATAAACAAAAGATTAAGTTCAATGAACGTTTACCAACTTTACCGATAATCAAAGGTCACTACAAAACCGCTAAATGGATAGTATGATACGCTTTAGTTGCAGCATAAACAGCATATAGAGGAGCAGAAGGAGTGACACTAGCAGCACCAGAACCTATATTCACAATTGCACCTTTCTTTCTTTACATCCCATGTAACACAAGTTGTGTCACTTTAGTAGTCCCTTCAAGATTAATTCTAATCAAATTATTCAACAATTCATCATCAACTTCATGAAAAAACCTTGGATAAGGATATACACTCCCAACATTATTTATCAAAACACCAACATCTAATCCCTTAATAACATCACTAATCTTCTTAACACCCTCAGATATATTACCAGAAAAATCAAAAACAACGTTCTTGATTCGGGTCTTTGAGAACTTGGATTGTATTTCATTAGTAGCATCTTCAAGTTTCTTGGGGTTTCTACCCACCAAGATCAAGTTTAGTCCTTTTTTGGCTAATTCAAAGGCAAAAGCTTTGCCAATGCCATCTGTTGAGCCAGTAACAAGTGCCCATGATCCATATTTCTTGATGTTTTTTGGAGGTCTTAAGAAATACGTGTAAACCCATTTGAGAATCAACATTGAAATCTTCAACAAAGATATGGAACCTATGATTAGAATAATAATGACCCACAAAGGTTGGGTTTTTATGGTTTTCAAGAAACTGACATCCATTTGTTGTTTCCCTGATTTTGAGTTGGAACATAAAAGATATGGGTTTTTGTACATTGATAAGAATTAGATACATACAACAGAAAAATGATACACTTCTTTGGCTTATAGTCCAATAGTTTACAATGTTTATATACAACGTGTCATTTATATGAACAAGACAACATGACAATAAGAAATTGCGGATTTGAGAGCATCAAATAGTACTTCATACTTCATAGCAATAAATACTGCCTTGTATAGATTATTGAGTGATAGTATTATTGTTGGAGGGACTACGAAAGTCTTATTTAATTACCTTTAATTACACATCACAAATACAAGATAAAATAACATAAGCATCAGAACGACTTATATGCAACACGATAATAAACATTGCAAAACAACTTAAATTAATCGAGTGTAGGGAAAGAGTTAGGACCATTATATATAGATCGTGTAAACCTACGTTTCTTCTAAAGATGTCCTAAGTCGGCACAGCGGCACTAGCTAGATCAAGCTATGAGATTTTAGTTTGGCAGGTTGAGATGTTTGACATTTTTGAAACTTAAAAGGCATATAATGAAACCTACAAATTAGCATGTTACCTTCTGAATAGGTGTTATATCATGCATCTAGAATAGAATCATGCGGAATCAATAGTATTTGAAATGACTCGTAGCAAACTAAAAGCAAAATTTCAATTTCATAAGAAACTGACAACAAACAATTAAGAAAGAAACTCTTTTGAAAATTATTGCACTGCATAATCGGAATAGTCTGTTGTAGCCCTAACTATGGTGTTCATGGATACCTTGAAACCCACCGAAACATTCAAACTGAGGTTGGTCTAAAATGTTAGATGCTAATAAGTCTTATAAATTCAAAACCAAGTTGAGTGGTTTAGTTATTGGTTTGTTTCTGTAATTAGACCGTATGAACCAAACCAAACCCAAGTTATAATTAATATATCTTTTAGAAATATATTATACATGTAATGTAAATGTAGATAAAATGGTATCTGTACTTTGGATAAAATAGTTGCTTTTGATTTGTTTTGAAGATCCTTTGTATATTAAACTGAATTCAATGGTTTTGAATTTCACACATTTCATTGCTAATGATAAAGTCCAATTTAGATATTTGTTGACAACCAACTATAATATAAAGCTTATAAAGTAAACTTGAAAACAATATAACTCGTTCAAACCATCAACTCAATCCAAGGCGAACCCATTTTAGATAATTTGGTCAATCTGATTTTATAACACTTTTAACCAATTTCGAGCTAGAGTAGCTCAGATATTTAATAACACCACATGTTACAAGTTATGTTGGAAACTAAGATCCGATAATCAAATAAAACAGCCATTACAAGTTACTCGTATATAGCTCTTTGCTAAGATACAACATATGAACTTGAAGTAAAGGTAACCGTAATTATTAAACTTCCATCACTCCTTTTTCCGTGAATCTTTGAGTTGTCCCTTCTTCCTGATTTTGAGACCAAAGTTGAGAAGCCAAGAATCAACAGCAAACTCAGGCAAGGAGTCCAACAGACCCCAGACGAGTGAGTGAGGCCAGTAAGGCGTGCAACGTGGTTCATGGCCCAGCCACCGTAACCCTGCCTTTGCATATCCAGTTGCTGATGGTACAAAGAAGGAAGACCTCTTGATAGATGCCATCTTTGTTGCTACATTTAATGGAAACTGCAACCAGTTTCAAAAACTTTAATCCAGAAACATTTTCCAAGTTTTACATGTCTTCAATTCAACTTCAAAAAATTATTACTGTATTTTATTTTTTTTTAAAAATACTCTGTACAATTCTTTGATGGTAAAAAGACAAACACCCGTCGCAAACCTCACAAACAATAACGAGTTCTTTTGACTTCACACTTTAACTGTGATTATGTAATACTGAATAATCATAATAAGCGTTTGGCCGTGGTCTGTCTATCGAATGAAGTTGTGATAATCAGAGTCAGTTTTCCTGTAGGTGCGTTGGGATTGTACCAACATGTTTATTTTAAGAAAAATGATAAATCTTTCTAAAACCGCATGATTGGATTCCCCTAAATCTCTATCCTAATATTTTTTCAAATGTCATCATCTTATTATTAGGAGGATTTTTAGGCTAATGAGTTAGTGATGAAAATACTTCAAACTCAATGGAAAGTGGCTAATGGAGCCAACGGTTATTTTGGGAATGAGTCATAGTACACGTTGCATTTCTTTCCTAGTTTTATGGTTTCAGTTATTAAGAATAAGTCTAATTAGCTAGTGGGGTAGTGGCAGATTTCTTGCTAGTTAGTTATTTTATTTTCAGTATTTAATCTCATGTTCTATGTACGTCAATTTCACATTCAATCAAAGTACAACCCATTTCCTTTCTTCTTTACTTATTCAATAATAGTAGTTTTTCCCGTTACTTCATTCAACTTAAAGTTGTAGTTCTATACCTTTAGTGGTATCAGAGCACAGCTCTCGTAAACCCACCCCAGTCCAAAATCAATCACGAAAACCCATCATGGCTGAACCTACCGCTGCACTGCCGATGCAACCAACTCCGATTCCCATTTTCAAAGGGGACGGATATGAGTATTGGAGCATCAGAATGAAGACGATTCTTAGGTCTCGTGACCTTTGGGACCTTGTTGAATCAGGTGTGGACACAACTGACACCGATCAAAGCCGACTCAAAACGGCTGTCAAAAAAGATGCTCATGCAATGGCTATTATACAGCAAGCTGTCCACGATCAATTATTCTCCCGAATTGCTGCTGCTACAAGTGCTAAAGAAACATGGGAGATCCTAAAGATGGAGTTCGAAGGAGATGAGCAAGTCAAAGCAATTAAACTGCAAGGCTTGAGAAGAGATTTCGAAAACTTGTCGATGAAAGACGATGAGATGATCGGTGATTATTTTTCTAGAGTAATGGCAATCGTGAGTCAGAAACGCTCGTATGGAGAAACAGTTTCTGACCAGTCCATTATAGAGAAGGTGCTTCGTAGTCTCTCCCCTCGGTTTGATTACATTGTCTCCTCTATGGAGGTCTCCCTGGACCTGACCAAACTCACCCCGGTTAAGCTCATGGGCTCATTGCAATCTCAAGAGGCTCGTCTCAAAAGTCGCTCAAAAGAAAAAGGAGAAAAGTCCGACGAACAAGCGTTGCAGGTTTTTCAAAATTCTAACCGGGGTTTTCAACCTATGTCCTCTCGAGGAAGAGAACGAGGTGCTTTAAGGGGACGAGGACGAGGGAGAGTTTCTTTTATCGAAGCAATGTACCTCAATGTATGCAAAAAGTTTGGTCACATAAAAAAAGATTGTTGGTATAACAATGAAGATTCACAAGTCCAAGTTGCTGCTGTTCAAGTTGCTGATGATGATAACCCTCCTCAAGAACCTGAAGAAGAACATCTATTCATGTTGTTTCATGACACTCCGGACCCTCAAGTCCATTGTTTGTGGTTTCTTGACTCTGGCTGCTCGCATCACATGACCGGAGTTAAGGAAAGCTTCACAAAACTCGATGAATCCTTTCGACTACAAGTTAACCTTGGAGACAAAAAGAAACTGCAGGTTGAAGGCAAGGGTACCGTGCGGATTAACATGAGCGGTGGAGGGTGCAAACTACTCGAGGATGTGTACTATGCTCCCGAGTTGAAATACAATCTCTTGAGCGTTGGCCAATTAATGAAAATGGGATATGCACTTCTCTTTGATGAGGAAAAATGCGTGATCAAAAATAATGTGACCGGGGCTGATCTTATGACTATCAAGGTTACAAGCAACAATATGTTTATATTTGATGCTTCAAAAGCTTCCTATCATCAAGCCTTGCTACATGATCTAGAATCTTCTAACGAATGTGATCTAGAATCTCGCCTCTGGCACTCCAGGTATGGTCATTTGCATTTCAATGGCTTAAAATCACTCTCCGACAATTGCATGGTCCATGGACTTCCTAGTATAAACCTTGTTACATCATGTGAGGGGTGTATACTAGGGAAGCTCCATAAACTTCCTCACTCTTCACATTCGTGGAGAGCTTCCAAACCTCTCGAATTGATCCATGCAGATTTGTGTGGGGAAATGCAAGTCGAGAGCTTGGGTGGTAGTCGTTACTACTTTCTCTTAATAGACGATTTTACAAGAATGTGTTGGGTATATTTTCTGAAAACAAAATCACAAGCCTTTGAAAAATTTAAAGTGTTTAAATCCTTGGTTGAGAAAGAAATAGATCATCCCATCAAAGTTTTACGAACCGATCGTGGAGGTGAATTTTGCTCTCGTGAGTTTAATTCATTTTGTGAGACTCACGGCATCAAACGAGAGCTCACTATTCCATACACTCCGGAGCATAACGGAGTGGTGGAACGAAAGAACCGAACTGTTATGGGGATGACTCGTAGCATGCTCAAAGAAAAACACTTACCACATAGTTTTTGGGCTGAGGGGGTTGCTACTGCAATTTACTTAATTAATCGTGCCCCCACAAAAGCCTTGCTAAATAAAACCCCCTATGAGGCTTGGTTTAATCGAAAACCTGCTGTTCATCATTTAAGGGTCTTTGGTTGCATAGCTTTTGGTCATGTACCTGCTCATCTAAGAAAAAAACTTGATGACAGGTCGGAAAAGTGCATTCTCATTGGGTATTCTGATGAAAGCAAAGGCTATAGACTGTTCAACCCCACAAGTAAAAAACTCTCTATAAAGAGAAATGTTGTGTTCCTGGAAGAAAAAGAATGGAAATGGGGTGACGGTGACACGTCAAGTAAAAGTTCAAGTGATGGGTTAGATGGTCTTTTTCCCTTATCCTTACATGAAGAAAATTACATGGGTGAAGGTACTTTAGATTTTGATGGAGACAACTCACATGGGCATTTACATGATACATCAGTTAATGCACCAAATTTTGATTCACCACAAGCAACCTCATCTAGAAATGACCACACTCATGATTTACTTACTCCATCCCATACTCACGTGACACCAAATAACACTCCACTTTTTTCAACCAATCACATCATTCCACCTCATACTACCTCCATAACCACTACTCAACCTTTAAATGATACCCATTTACCTACTGCCTCATCTCAAGTAGCATTGCCAAAAAGAGCTTCAAATGCACCTATAAGATTCCAAGACTATGTGAGTGGTGAAGGCTTATCATCTGATGAAGAAGACCAATTCTTTGCTCTAACTGCTTCTGATCCTACGTCATATGTTGAAGCTAATTCCAAACAAGAGTGGCAAGTTGCTATGAAAAATGAGTTAGAGTCTATAGAAAAACATGGTACGTGGGAATTGGTCACCCGGCAAACATGTTGTGGGATTAAAGTGGCTATACAAAACAAAGTTGGGAGTAGATGGCAAGGTGTTAAGACACAAAGCAAGATTAGTGGTTAAAGGGTACTCTCAACTACAAGGGATCGACTATCAAGAGACATTTGCCCCCGTTGCTCGATTTGAAACTATTCGGGTAATTATTGCTGTTAAAGCTCAAAGAGGTTGGGCTTTACATCAACTGGATGTTAAGTCAGCCGTCTTAAATGGAGATTTGAGTGAAGAAATATATGTCGAGCAGCCTGAGGGGTTCGAGAAAGCGGGAAATGAAGATAAGGTGTATTGGTTAAAGAAGGCCTTATATGGGTTAAAGCAGGCGCCTAGGGCCTGGTACTCTCGGATTGATGGTTATTTTACACAAAATGGGTATGTAAGGAGCGTAAATGAGCCAACTTTGTATGTAAAGCAGGTGCAAAGTGAGCTGATTTATGTCTGTTTATATGTTGATGATATTGTCTATACAAGTTCATCAAGTGTTTTGTTGAAAGAGTTTAAAGAAGGGATGCAAAAGGAGTTTGAGATGTCTGATATGGGGCTCTTAAAGTTGTTCTTGGGATTAGAAGTAAAACAAACTAAAAAAGGTGTTTTTCTGTCTCAAGAAAAGTATGCAAATAATCTTTTGATCAAGTTTGGTATGAAAAATTGCAAGGCTGACAACACCCCCATGAATGCAAATGAGAAGTTGCTAAGAGATGATATGGCTGATAAAACTAATGAAGTTCAGTTTAGGAGTCTAGTCGGTGGTCTGATTTACTTAACCCACACTAGACCCGACCTGGCCTATTCGGTGAGCTTGATTTCTCGGTTCATGCAACAACCATCAAAGCTGCACTTTGGAGCTGCTAAACGGATTTTGAGGTATGTGGCTGGTACAACCGGTTTTGGAATATGGTACACTCGCGGTACGAACATTGAGTTAGTGGGTTATACCGATAGTGATTGGGCTAGTTCGCTAGATGATAGAAAGAGCGTGTCTGCCAATGTTTTTTCAATTGGGAGTGGGGCAGTGACCTGGAGTTCTAAGAAACAAAGCACAGTGGCGCTCTCAAGCTCGGAAGCTGAATATATTGCATCTGCAGCAGCTACATGTCAAGCTATATGGTTAAGAAGGATTTTAAGTGATCTTGGTTTGGTTCAAAAGTCTCCTACAGTGGTGTATTGTGATAACAGGTCATCTATTAACTTGGCAAAGAATCCTATCATGCATAGCCGATCGAAACACATTGAACTTAAACATCGTTTTGTTCGAGATATGGTGGCACAATCACTGATTCAATTGGAATACTGCAGTTCTGATTTACAGCTGGCCGATGTGTTAACAAAGCCTTTGGGTCGTGAGAAACTGGTTCATTTTAGGCATAAGCTTGGAGTCAAGGAGTTTGAAGTAAGGGGGGATGATGAAAATACTTCAAACTCAATGGAAAGTGGCTAATGGAGCCAACGGTTATTTTGGGAATGAGTCATAGTACACGTTGCATTTCTTTCCTAGTTTTATGGTTTCAGTTATTAAGAATAAGTCTAATTAGCTAGTGGGGTAGTGGCAGATTTCTTGCTAGTTAGTTATTTTATTTTCAGTATTTAATCTCATGTTCTATGTACGTCAATTTCACATTCAATCAAAGTACAACCCATTTCCTTTCTTCTTTACTTATTCAATAATAGTAGTTTTTCCCGTTACTTCATTCAACTTAAAGTTGTAGTTCTATACCTTTAGTTAGGAGGATATACCATTATCCACAAGTAGATACACAGTTAATCAAACTATTGAATAATCAAATAGTAATCACTTGCAGAATGTAATGTCAAGTAAGGGAACACTACCTGGCACTGGACATCAATTCCACTCTTCTTGTATTCAACATACAAACACCTCGAAAACTGATCAATATACCTGCAGCACATAACCAAACACAACCACTTGCATTAATTAGCATTCTTGAACATCTGTAGTTAATCAGATCACACTACAAAACCACCAGAAAACGATTGACAACTTACGCTTTAGTTGCAGCATACACGGCATAAAGAGGATACGATGGGATAATAGCAGCAGCACCAGAACCAATATTCACAATTGCGCCTTTCTTTCTTTTCAACATCCCAGGTAACACTGCTTGTGTTATTTTAGTAGTCGCTTCAACATTAATTCTAATCAAATTATTCAACAATTCATCATCTACTTCATGAAAAAACCTTGCATAAGGATACGAAATCCCAGCATTGTTAATCAAAACACCAACATCTAATCCCTCAATTACATCACTAATCTTCTTGATACCCTCAGATAAATCACCAGATAGATCAAAAACGACGTTCTTGATCTCGGTTTTTGAGAATCTTGATTTGATCTCATTAGTAACATCTTCTAGTTTCTTGGGGTTTCTGCCCACCAAGATCAAGTTTAGTCCTTTTTTGGCTAATTCAAAAGCAAAAGCTTTGCCAATGCCGTCTGTTGAGCCAGTAATAAGTGCCCATGATCCATATTTCTTGATGTTTTTTGGTGGTCTTAAGAAATTCATGTAAACCCATTTGAGAATGGAAACTGAAAACTTAAGAAAATATATAGAACCCAAGATAAAAAGAATAATGACCCAAAAAGGTTGGGTTTTTAAGGTTTCCAAGAAACTAACCTCCATTGTTGTTTGTGTGTATTGGAGTTGTGCATCTAAGATATAAAAATATATATATATTTGAGAGGTTTTAATAAGTAGATAGAGTTGTTTAACGAAATTATGGGTGGCAGTTAGAGTTGGTTCGAAATTTAAATGCATTGACCATTAGGTCCGAGTATCATAAATATTCTACCTGCACCGCACCAGCAAACCACTGGATCACCTTAATGCTCGTTGTTAATATTTGACCCGTTTGAGCATCAATATTGTTACAAATGGGAAAAAACCAATTTCACAAAATAAAAATAAAATATGTATATTGTCGTAATAAAGACATATGAAAACCAGGTTGTTATTTTATATATATGTCTATATATATATATATATATATATATATAGACAAAAGTTATTTTGAGAACCTCAAAAAAAGTAAACCTTTGAGAACCCTTTTAAATTAATCTCTACCATTAACTTCTTTGATCAAGGGACTACATTGAATATGACATTTTTGTAAATAATTAAAATTGTAATTATTTATTTAATAATCTTAAAGGGTAATTTAGTCACATAAAAATAAAAAAAGAAAACTACCCTAATCTAAAAATGGGCCACTAACATCGCCTATCTATTAGAAACGGACTGCCATAATTTCATTTATATTCTTCATACGCGATTCAACATTTCTTTAATAACATTTTTTCACATTTGTTTTGTGACGGTGACTCTTCGTTTTGCGGCCGAAGTATTACAGATGTTTAATATGATTTGTAATGGTAATTACTTTATGCCACTTTGTCTTCATTCAAATTAACACAATTCAATTTATTGGAAGTTGTTGGTCGGCGAGTGCAACATTGCTTTGTATTTATATTATGTTTCTGGCTAGCTGATTATCGAATGTATATTAGTGGTGAATGGTGATGACAATACGTATCCGCAGTTTATTTAAGTTTTTTTACATTGTCTAATGCTTTTGATTTTTTTCTCGATGGCAAATCCTACAATATAGGCAGATTTTTTTCTCTCTTATTTAATTATTTTTTTACATTGTCTAATGCTTTTGATTTTTTTCTCGATGGCAAATCCTATAATATAGGCAGATTTTTTTCTCTCTTATTTAATTATTTATTATTTTTAACGAATTTATGGTGAAAGAAACGTCGATGACAGATTGAAGATGGCTAGGAGTGAGAATCAAATGATAGTTGTTGAAGAAAAAGCGATAAAATTACAAATGTGCACATATATGCACCTTCTTACAATTTTGCTCCTTTTTTTTAATATTGTGTTTGTGCACATGTGCACATATGTACAACTTCTTACAATTTTGCATGTTTTTTTTTATATTGTGTTTGTGCATCCATGTACAATTATGATCATATGTGAATTTAAATAAACTTTTGATCACATGTATGTTAGTATATTGTATACAATGTTTCATAAAATTAGTTGGTGATCACATGTGAATGAACAGTTATATTGGTGATCACATGTGCATGAACAATATAGTTGGTGATCACATGTGAATGAACAGTTATATTGGTGATCACATGTGCATGAACAACTATATTGGTGATCACATGTGCACGTACAACCTATTTCCTTTATTTTTTATTGATTTAATTAATAATAAAAGTACCATATTACCCTTGTAAATCTGGATGGAAAAAGGTTCCTAAAGGTTCCTGTTTTTTAAGGGTTCCTAGAATAACTTTTATATATATATATTATATATATATATATATATATATATATAAAAGTTATTTTGAGAACCTCAAAAAAAGTGAGAACTTTTGAGAACCCTTTTTAATTAATCTCTACCATTAACTTCTTTGATCAAGGGACTACATTGAATATGACATTTTTGTAAATAATTAAAATTGTAATTATTTATTATTTTTAACGAATTTATGGTGAAAGAAACGTCGATGACAGATTGAAGATGGCTAGGAGTGAGAATCAAATGATAGTTGTTGAAGAAAAAGCGATAAAATTACAAATGTGCACATATATGCACCTTCTTACAATTTTGCTCCTTTTTTTTAATATTGTGTTTGTGCACATGTGCACATATGTACAATTCTTACAATTTTGCATGTTTTTTTTTATATTGTGTTTGTGCATCCATGTACAATTATGATCATATGTGAATTTAAATAAACTTTTGATCACATGTATGTTAGTATATTGTATACAATGTTTCATAAAATTAGTTGGTGATCACATGTGAATGAACAGTTATATTGGTGATCACATGTGCATGAACAATATTGGTGATCACATGTGAATGAACAGTTATATTGGTGATCACATGTGATGAACAGTTATATTGGTGATCACATGTGAATGAACAGTTATATTGGTGATCACATGTGCATGAACAATTATTGGTGATCACATGTGAATGAACAGTTATATTGGTGATCACATGTGCATGAACAACTATATTGTTGTTCACATGTGCACATATGTACAATTATGATCATATGTTAATGTAAATAAATTGTTGATCATATGTATGCATGTTTTTTTTCCCAAAAGATATTGTGTTTGTGCATCCATGTACAATTATGATCATATGTGAATTTAAATAAACTTTTGATCACATGTATGTTAGTATATTGTATACAATGTTTCATAAAATTAGTTGGTGATCACATGTGAATGAACAGTTATATTGGTGATCACATGTGCATGAACAGTTATATTGGTGATCACATGTGCATGAACAACTATATTGGTGATCACATGTGCACGTACAACCTATTTCCTTTATTTTTTATTGATTTAATTAATAATAAAAGTACCATATTACCCTTGTAAATCTGGATGGAAAAAGGTTCCTAAAGGTTCCTGCTTTTTTAAGGGTTCCTAGAATAACATTTATATATATATATATATATATATATATATATATATAAAAGTTATTTTGAGAACCTCAAAAAAAGTGAGAACTTTTGAGAACCCTTTTTAATTAATCTCTACCATTAACTTCTTTGATCAAGGGACTACATTGAATATGACATTTTTGTAAATAATTAAAATTGTAATTATTTATTTAATAATCTTAAAGGGTAATTTAGTCACATAAAAATAAAAAAAAACTACCCTAATCTAAAAATGGGCCACTAACATCGCCTATCTATTAGAAACGGACTGCCATAATTTCATTTATATTCTTCATACGCGATTCAACATTTCTTTAATAACATTTTTTCACATTTGTTTGTGACGGTGACTCTTCGTTTTGCGGCCGAAGTATTACAGATGTTTAATATGATTTGTAATGGTAATTACTTTATGCCACTTTGTCTTCATTCAAATTAACACAATTCAATTTATTGGAAGTGGTTGGTCGGCGAGTGCAACATTGCTTTGTATTTATATTATGTTTCTGGCTAGCTGATTATCGAATGTATATTAGTGGTGAATGGTGATGACAATACGTATCCGCAGTTTATTTAAGTTTTTTTACATTGTCTAATGCTTTTGATTTTTTTCTCGATGGCAAATCCTACAATATAGGCAGATTTTTTTCTCTCTTATTTAATTATTTATTATTTTTAACGAATTTATGGTGAAAGAAACGTCGATGACAGATTGAAGATGGCTAGGAGTGAGAATCAAATGATAGTTGTTGAAGAAAAAGCGATAAAATTACAAATGTGCACATATATGCACCTTCTTACAATTTTGCTCCTTTTTTTTAATATTGTGTTTGTTCACATGTGCACATATGTACAATTATGATCATATGTTAATGTAAATAAATTGTTGATCATATGTATGCATGTTTTTTTTCCCAAAAGATATTGTGTTTGTGCATCCATGTACAATTATGATCATATGTGAATTTAAATAAACTTTTGATCACATGTATGTTAGTATATTGTATACAATGTTTCATAAAATTAGTTGGTGATCACATGTGAATGAACAGTTATATTGGTGATCACATGTGCATGAACAACTATATTGGTGATCACATGTGCACGTACAACCTATTTCCTTTATTTTTTATTGATTTAATTAATAATAAAAGTACCATATTACCCTTGTAAATCTGGATGGAAAAAGGTTCCTAAAGGTTCCTGCTTTTTTAAGGGTTCCTAGAATAACATTTATATATATATATATATCCTTTTGGGTTTAAAATAAAATATCAGCAGTTAAATATTAATCTAGTATAAAATTGTATATGTTATGTATACATAAGATTCTTCGCTGTACATTAAGGCTTGAACCAAACGTAATATGGTAATGGTGTAGTTCTTGTAGCGCAGATATATAAATATAATGGAGTGATGGATCTTTGATCCAATTGGGAATAGATGGCTGTGAAAACCTATGCTTCCTAAGATGGGAAGACCGCAGCAATGACAATTTTGTAAGTGAATTATAGATAGCCCGATCCACATTTGATAAAAACTAAATTTTGTAAGTGAATAATTGAATATAGATACCAATAACGTTTTGTCATTCATTGATTATTTGTTTACATATTCAAAGTAAAAGTTATAAAGTTAGGAGTTGTTTAAGCTTGAAAATGAACTTTTAAGTTCTTTTTTCTTATTAAACTCAACTAGTTATCGAGGTTTTATGTTATATACACTTATTAAGGATAGTTTAATTTGTTCATTCCACCAAAATGTTAATCACATTACCTTTTTGATTATTCAAATTATCAAAGTTTCACAATATAACAATAAACATAAGTTTTTTAACTAGCTAGCACCAACTATTATAGTGTTTATCTTATTCTTATTGTATCAACCTCTGTTTTGATTTCAGATAAAGTTTAGAATTTATTGACAAAAAAAGTATTGTTTTCTAATATCCAACGACCCATTGCCACCCCATGTGACGGTGACAGTGAAAATGGCTTGTATTGCAACAAAATAAAGAGAAAAAATGATCCTTGGTGTTTGATGGGATGTCCAAATACCAAAGGATTCAATAAGATTGAATTTCACAGCATGAACACAGTAACAATGGGGATGTTTTAGAAAAATATATCACTACTCGTTTGGAAGAAACGATATACCAAATCGTATTTCAGTCAAATTTTATATTAGCTTTTATTATCTTTTTTTTTCCGAACGGCGGATTAGCTTTTATTATCTAATCAGCTAAATCACTTTGGGGGCAATCGCAGGCCTTCTATACAAAAGAGATGATATCATACCCCCCACCTTCAAAGAACTGGGGTCTTTGAAAACATTAGGTCGCTAACAAATGTTATTTCAAAGAAATTTTTGGTAAATGACAATCATACCCTTATCATACAAATAGAACCCAGAAAGATAAAAATGCTAGATTACCAGAAAGATTACACATTTATGTAGTGTACACACATGTGACATGGTATATATATTGACAGATTGACATTCCCTTTTATTTTACAAATGAAAAAAATATAACAATTCTTGTCGATCCTACTGTTGAAACAATCATATAATTTCTTTTAACGAACGAAGATACATGACGATTACAGTTTATTTCGGGTACTATATAGACTAATAAGAGGGGCATCTATCCTTTCTGAAAGCTTCTAGCTGAATTTCTCTATACTTTGATAGTAACATTGATGATTTTCCTATTCTTTTTATATTGTACAGGTTTTGAACGGCAATCTTAAAATTCTTGTACTGAATCTCATTATGCCTAGAGGCTTACAGCAATGTATTTACCATTCTCCAGTAACATAGAGAGGCTTATAGTTATGGATTCTCTGACTTCCTAAAAATCTAACTGCAGAGAATCAAAAGAACAATAGACTATTCATTTCTATACATTTACATTTCTAGAGAAGGTATTGAAAAAATTATGTGAAAAGTAGGAGCTAAGAGCTAACGTCTATGGTACAACTTACTCGCTGTTCTTCATTAAAAGTATCATATGGTTGGTCATAAAAGTGTTCCAAGAAGCCATAAATGTAAGACAAGCCAATAAGCTATGAGCCCTAGCCTTGCTCGAGGCCGACTCATCAAAGCCCCACCACCCGCAACCCTGCCACATTAGAAACTAGGTTAGGTATACGTCTATATTCACGTATAAGTAGTCTTGTATCCTACCATTCTTTAGAATACTCATCCAACAAAGGTTACACTAATTTTTTCTACGAGAGAATCGTCTAAATGGCAAGTAGCAACAATTTTCTTGAAGCCCTGGGCGAAATAGAAATAAAGTGCATGAGTCGGTTAAAGTATTTACCATATCCCATCGAGCCGATCTGCAATGATTTTTCCTTGTGCCGGCACAAGACCAGATGTATGCAAGGACTTGAATATATGACCTGGAAGCATGAACATTTGATGCAAGTCTCATAGATGATGCAAGTTCAAAGTAAATGGATAAAGAAATTTATAAACTATACCTTTATCTTGAAGAGTTTCATGTTCATCAATCAAACGCTCAGATTCTGGATCGATGCTTAAGGCTAGATGGTCATTTGATCCCCTCCTTGAAGTTCTTGCCAAAGGTGTGACTCTTTTGCCGATTGATCCCTGCAAAAAAAAACCTTCTTAAAACTAAAAGAATAGCAATAGAAGGAATGAAACATTCATCTAGCTCCATTCAAGTCAATGATTACATGCAGATTGAATTTTTAACATTTTCTTGAACCTCTCTGAGCTTTTGCAAATCACATAATAAGCATTTGCAACTATTGACGACTTGACGTACAAAATATGGAATAGAAATAAGCATGGTAATGTTGTGATTGATTGCACACAACCTCCTAAGTTCATATATTCAAAAAAGCTATATTATTTTTAAACCGGCCATGGGGAATACAGGTTAGGCCACTTACATCAAAGCCAAGTCTCGACTCACCTCGTGTATCCTTAACAAGGATCCCTCTCTGTTTACCCACTTTATATAGGTTCTGTACTTATCACATAAATTATTTAAGAAAATAGAGGGAAAGCTACAGTGGGTCAGTGTAGCCAATCCCAGCCCGTCTTGATCTGTTACCAAAACGGCCCATAATCCACCTCTACGACATTATGCACTCATCATTATCGAAGTCCATTTACTTTGCATTTAGAGAGAAAAAAGTGTCATATACAGATGAGCTTAGAATTAAATTTGGTGTTCAGATCCCTAAAAAGCTTCATCTGTTTAATAAACTTGAAATTTTAGCTATGTATTTTAATTTGACCCATTTGAGATAGAAAGAAAAAAAAAAACAACCCAAATCAACTCATATAAGCAAGCAGGTTAAAATTGCCACCTCTAAAAACCATCCATGAAAGAATACATACCGAATCTTCAACTTCTGATATCTCCGATCGTGAAGGCAAGGAAGATGCTTCACTGCTAGATCTTTCATGTAATGCGTCTGCTAAACCTGTTTGACTTTGATTAAAATTTTCAAGTAGTTTAACCTTGCTTGCTAATTCTTCAGCCACTTTCTGGGTATCTTGCAACTTGACACCCAAGTCCTCAGCTGTAGCTTTTGAATTTTCGCTTTCCAAGATAATGTCATGAATAAGCCTCTCTAGAACCGGGAGTGGTCCTGCCACATCAGCAGATTTGTTGCCTCCATCAGACTCATCACCTCCAAATTTTCTGATAATATGTTCAAACCCTACTAATAACTCAAATAGTTCCTTCTTCATTTTCTCAAAGTCTTTCTTGTCCTTAACAGCTTCTTCAAGTTCCTCTTTCAAATGTTCAATTTCAAGGGCTTTCTGTGAAAGGGTTGACTGGAGCTCTTCTCTGGAACGAGACAATAGGGTGATATGATCCAGCAATTCATTTACACTATCAATTATATAGAAGAGCTTTTTCATAGGGTCTGAATCATGAGCCTCCATCTCTCCTACCCTTATGTTTGGGAAAGGAATTGTGATCCCATTTATCTTATTAAGCAGAGATTTTACTTCAGAAGCTGGCAGAAGATCATTTTCAGCCTCTGCAAATACAAATAGATGATAGTTAGTACACCATAGAAGTTTGATGTACATGGTACTTCAATATGACGTCATTGCAAGAATTGGAGTTAGCACATTGGTCGGGTTGGGTAATGGTTCAAAACAAAGGGCGGGCTGGGTTGGGTTGTCACGAAAGCACCTTTCTGTTCATTTTTTAACTTTTTGTACAAAAACTTAATTCGTTAATTATATTAACCACAACTAAATTAGTACACTTAGCATCCAAGTCTTTGAATAAAGGTTGTGTGCATTAAAAGAGAGACTTTACCTGTTTTCATTCAACCAAAAGAATAATAATAGAACCCAAATCGACATATTTATAACTGGTTCAAAATTTATGCCTTTTAGAATCTACATAAAGTATAACAATATTCATCAAATAAAAAAACAATATTTTACCATGATCTTTCTTGGATGCGGTAGTTTGCTTAGAAAACTCTGCTTCTCTTTTATCCCGCTCATTCTCTTTTGCCTGGTATTCTTGTAACTTGATGCTCATTTCAGCATACAGGTTTTGGAATCCTTCTAGTTCAGTCTCCAACTTTAGAACTCTGTTTTCGTATATGTTATTTTCTTCTTTGACTCTGTCACACTTTGACCTGGTATTCCCTAATTCGGCCTGCAATGCTTCTAGTTCGGTCTCCAACTTTAGAACTCTATTTTCGTATATGTTATTTTCTTCTTTGACTCTGTCACACTTTGACCTGGTATTCCCTAATTCGGCCTGCAATGCTTCTAGTTGGTTTTCCAACTTTATAACTCTTATTTCGTATACATTATTTTGTTCTTTGACTATGTCATACATAGACCTGGTTTTCTCTAATTCGGCATGCAATTCTCTAACTGTGGTGGACATGTTGTGTTTTACATCGACACAATGTTCGATTACACTTAGAACATTTCTAGCAGCAGACAACATCTCCTCAGCAACCTTAATTTCTGTTACATTATCAACTGCTCCAACATCTGAGGAGGGATTATAACTCAGCTTTCTCAGCCCATCGGCAGAGTCAATTTCCAGTATATTATTTTCGCCTATAAATTTCATTTCTTTGGTTACATCAGCACAAGCAGAATGTAGAGCTTTAAGATCCTGTTCAAGTATACACACTCTATCATGCTTTCCAGCCAACTCTTTTGTACATGCATTCAACTGGGAATTGAGAGTTGAGATCTGTTGTTCAGCATTCTTCGTTTCTCTTGCAAGATCTGAAATAGTGTTCTCGGCCTTCAACAATGCATCCTCTAAACTTTTGATAGTAACAGAGGAACCCACAAAATTATGCTCATGATATGCAGCTTCTCCTTTGAGCTTCTTTATTTCGGTCTCTAGTAAGTTCCTGTCATCTACTTCCCTCTCATTTTCATTGAAAACCCGAGAAACATGTAGTTGTAACTGAGACTTTTCATCCTCAAGGGACTTGATAGTTCGGTAGGCTTCATTCAGATTGATTTCATGAACACAAACCTCCTCTTTAACTTTCTGTAAATCCTCTTCCGTGTAAGCTTTTAGAGCTTCCAATTCTCTGTTTTCTTCAGTTAGCTGAAGAACACGTTTCTCTGAAACCGATAATGCATCTTCAAGCGATTTCATGGTTGTCAAGGCTTCATTCAGTTTGCTGGCATGAGCAGAAATCTCCTCGTTAGTTTTCTGTAATTCCTCTTCTGTGTTAGCTTTTAGAGTTTCCAATTCTCTTTTTTCTGCAGTTAACTGAAAAACACTTCGCTGTGAAACTGATAATGCATCTTCAAGGGATTTCATGGTTGTAAAGGCTTCATTCAGTTTGATGGCATGGGTAGAAACCTCCGCTTTAACTTTCTGAAATTCCTCTTCTGCGTTGGTTTTTAGAGTTTGCAACTCTCTGTTTTCTTCAGTTAACTTAAAAACACGTTCCTCTGAAATCGATAATGCATCTTCAAGGGATTTCATGGTTTTCAAGGCTTCATTCAGTTTGATGGCATGAGTAGAAAGCTCCTCTTTAACTTTCTGAAACTCCTCTTCTGTGTTGGTTTTTAGAGTTTGCAATTCTCTGTTTTCTTCAGTTAAGTTAAAAACACGTTTCTCTGAAACCAATAATGCATCTTCGAGGGACTTCATGGTTGTCAGGGCATCAGTCAACTTACTAGTCAACATACTGGCTTCATCTTTTACCTCTTCTAACTCATGCTCTGATTTCGCCTTTGCAACTTGACATTCATTTGTACAAGTCACGCACCATTTGACCTTTTCGACGGGATCTATTAAATCATCTGGAAGAACAATACCATCAGTAACCTCGACTACACGTTGTAATATAGTATTGCTCTCAACTAAGAACTGCTCAATTTGATCCCTTTCTTCTTTCAAACGTAGAAGATCAGATTCCAACTTTTCAATCAGTCCCAAATCTTTTGACATTTTACTAATCTGGTCCCTGTAGTCAGTAGTTGTTGCTTCTTGCTGCTTTAACTCAAGCTTTAATGCCTCAATCTGAGCATTTTTTTCAGCACGTTCTTGAACCAAACCTTTTCCCTTCTTAACTGCCATGGCTAACTTTTCCTTCAATAAAGCAGTTTTATCCTCGGATCGTCGAAGATCAACTTGCAGAGACTCATTCTTATCTTTCAGATTTATAAACTCTTCTTCAAGATAGTTCTTCTCCAGGGCTTCCACCAACAGTGATGCTGTTACACGGTCAATCTCACCACGTGCAGCCTCTTTTGTCGTACTAATTTCAGCATGTAGCCTAATAGATTCATCTTTAGCAATTCTAAATGATTCCAGCAGCCAACTAACTCGGGATTCTAAGTTGGGATACTGTGCAGCTTCGGGTAATTCTATGATCGATAATGCATCACTAACTTTCTGAAATTCCATTCTTTCGTTTGCAAGCCACCTAACCTTGTCAATGATATCTGATGACGTGACTTCCTCTCCAAAAGTCAACATTTCTTCGCACTTTCTAAGGATCACATCCCTTTGGATAAGAGATTCTTTCAGTGAATTAGCAGCCTCTAAGGCACTTGATTTTGCTTGCAACTCAATTAAACATTTATCTAATTCATTTGTCTTCTCGAGAATCACCTGCTTCAAAGAATCACGTTGTTGAACCAATGACTTCCCTCTAGTCACAGCCAAGTTAAGCTTTTCTTTGGTATTATTAGACCTTGTCTTATGTACTTCAACTTCCCCTTTGAGATTTCCAATCTCGGAATTTAACATCTCAAAGGTTTCTTTGCTTTTCTCAAGTTGTTGCATCAGCTTCTTGTATTCATCTTCCAAATATCTACTTTTATGGGTCAGCTCATATTCTTTTCTTTTTAGAGAAAGCAATTCTTCTCGTGCAGAGACAAAAACTTTCTCCATGTCTGTTTGCATATGATAATCCGACTTAACCTCAGCTAAACAGCGGTTAAGCATCTCACCTTCATAAACGAAGCGATTGTACATCTGAAGTATAATTGAAGTGTTCTTTTCTAGATGTGATAGTTTACCGCTAACTGATGTATCAAGGAGTTGTTCCTCACCGAGAACAGTTGTAAAATAAGATAAAATCCTGTCTGCAGTGGTCTCAACAGAGGACACTTCAATGACCTTCGCATTAAGATTATCAATATCTCTATCTTTTGAATCTATGGTGGCATGAAGGTCTCTGATTCGGCCATCTGTTTGCGACTGTTCACTCAAAGCAAGCTCGATAAACCTGGAACAGTCATTTATCGTCTCATGCAAAGGCAATGTTGACGTGAGTTCATCTGTAAATGACTCACCATCATTACCACCAATCAATTGATGTTGCTTCACAAAACCCTTCAGCTGATGGCGGAGATTACTCAGTTCTGTCATCAACTGCCGTCTTTCTTCCTGCAATAAAACCTCAGTCAACAGATGTCAACTTGGTAAATGTGCAAATATACTTGACCAAAAAACGCTGATAGCCCACCTGATAATGATGTCGCAAAATTTCTGTACCATCCCCAAATGCCTGTTGGCCTTCAAGAATTAACTCCTCTTCTCTGCTTTCATCAAAATCAGTCCTTCCATCATAAGAAACCAAGTCATCAGGGCAATCCACGAACTCTTCATTTCCCCCATCTTCAGCCATTTTTAACTCACCCGGCTCGTCCTGTACACTATCTACGCTTGTAACTACTACCCCATCATCCTGCTTAAAAAGCAACTTGTTCATAAGTTTAAAATTGTTAAACAAACACCAAAATTCAGCAGCTCAACAAACCGATAGTCTAGATTTTCAAACTCAACCAGAATTTACAATTCACTATTTGGTACAAGGTCTTCCAAAGACTATTCCTTTCAATTATATGTAGTTTGACAAATTTTGTCCAAGATTCTTACTTTCCAATAAAACGGACAAGCACAGCCTTACAAATACACAGAAACACATAGAAGTATTGATTGCACCAAAATAATATAACCAACTTTCACCATATTATCATCGTATGTAATCAACTATTTCTCCGACGATGTAGGACGTTATCAGTTTACATGGTGACTAACCTACATACATACATTTGTAAACAGAACAAAAGTTTGTTGCATCAAAAGATTGTAGATCAAAAATAGTTTGTAAGGATGGCATTTTGGTTATATTAATTTGACTTTAATTTGATTTGTCATATATTCATGATTATATAAAAATAATAACTTTCTGAAATCTTTAGAAAAACCAACTTTATCTTGCATTCACTTTATCAGACAATAACAATAATAATAATAATAGTTATAAAAATTGTCTTATATAAAAGAAGATGATACCTGATTAATAGAATTTGTATTGGAAGAAGAAGAAGAAGATGAATCAATGATAGAGTCAACATGAACAAAACCACTTTCTGCAGCTGTTGGACTTTCCTCACTGACTTGCTCTTCTTGCTCTTCCATTTCATTATAATCCTCCATTCCTCTCTCTATATGTATATTATATTATATATAGATATAGATAGATATATAAATCTTCTTCTGTTTCTGTAATTGATTTACGAAATCATTAAGTTTAAGGGTTTTTCTTTTATTAGTTTAATTTAAGAAGAATATGAATGAATCAATTTGGGGATTATGAAAACGGTGGTGATTACGTGTAGGTGATGTTGGCGTGAGGGAAGGTGATCTGTGACGGAGTGTGGCCGACACTTGTCCCCTTCAGATGGAGAACCTCAATACGTCGTCGTATAAGCGACGAAAAAGAGAATACAGTTGACAACTAGTGCCGACTTCCGTAAGTATTTTTTTACCATAAAACAAGAAAAGACAATGCACATATATTTTGGAAAATTAAATTATTTTGTAATCATATTGCAAATCACACATTTCCACATGGGTGCCACAAAACAATTTATAATTTTTATATGAAAAGTTCATTCTCAAAAAAAAAATTCCAATTTCACACTTACAAAAAAATATAAGGTTTTTTTTAAAGGCATTCTAATAAAGTTTTAGATGAAATCTGAACTCTTAAAAAATCTTATATTAATTCACTCTCATTAATAAGAAGCGAGACTTGATCCCAGTTAAATCCATCCAAAAGTCATTACGATTATTAATTAGCTATCAACCTCATTGTCAAGTATAAGGTGTATTAATGTATGAAACTTAAATAAAACACACTTAAAATAGTTTAAGAAAATTACTAAAATATATAGTTGATGTTTCTTATCAATGTTCTAAACTGTATCAACCATATCCAAATGACATTTAAATTTGTCGTCTCAATAAATTTAAAGAACCACTCAATGGTTTCTTATGATTATGCTTTCTTATTAGGATGCGCTTACATTACAAGACTAAAAATGCATTTATTAGATATATATTTAGTTTCCATATATTAAGTTTTCATAGTATTAGTTTCCATGTATTAGGTTAGGCTACTCTATAAATATAGTCTCTTGTAATCCTCTTTAATCGCAACAATATAATAGAACAATTACATTACAATAACCTACAAGGTTTATCATGGTATCAGAGCCAAGAATCCGGACACAATTCCGGCTACAAATTCCGACCAAGAAAAAAAAACCTAAGTCTGGTCGAGTGCAATTGACCCTTAATATCTTCGAATTAAACAACACCTCCACCACCATTAGCTTAGGAATCAAATTCCGAATAACCCTTTAAAATTTCGTCTCCGTCGGATATGTCACGAGCCCTCACGCGCCTCCGCTATACTTGTCGTAAAATTTGAAAATCCGGCAATTATTCCCTTTTTCCGGCGCGTCAGAGTTCACTGCCGCCACCAACCTTCTCCTTGACGAATTCCGGTCAAAAACCTACTTTCAATTTTGCCGCCCGCCGACTTCCGCCGTCGTCGGCCATCGCTTTCGATTTTTTTTATTTTTTCTTTCAGAATTTACTTAAAAAAAAGGTTTAGAAATCGTTCCGACAATGGCGGTCCTATACAAACAACGGTTTAGAGATCGTTCCAACAACGGCGGTCCTATCCACTTCCCAAAAACAATCTGCATATGAAATACTAGTTAGAGATCGTTCCAGAATACGGCGGTCCTATCCACTTCCACTAACAAATTTCCGCCATACAAAGGCGTTACCGCTCACAACAGCAGTTTACTTCTCTTTTTCCGGCACAAATACAAGCCGGAGGCGGAAACGGGGGAGAAAAGGTGTTTGAAGAGCATAAGTTGAAGATAAAGATATTGCTTTTAGATTTAAGTTCTTTTTATGTTTTTCAAGCTAGAACGCTCCGCACTTAGCTTGCAGGGGAGTATTAGACATATAATTAGTTTCCATATATTAAATTTCCATAGTATTAGTTTTTATGTATCAGGCTACTCTATAAATATAGCGTAATTAATTAATAAAATTTCCTTCTTTCGATCATACACCATAATCCCGATTAAAGCGGATAGTGGAATATATTACCTTATATTGATATATCGACGAGTATATATATTATAATTAACTTCTGTTAATGAATTCTGTTCGATTCATTAAGATTTTATTAGTTTAGCCATGGAGTACAGAACCTTAGACATCACAGTTGTTTCGGCAAGGGATCTCAAGAACATCAATTTCATAGGCGCTATGGACGTATATGCTGTGGTTTCGATCTTAGGCGCTGCCGGTTCCAAGACTACTCAAAAACTCAAAACCCCTATTCACAAAAAAGGAGGAACAAATCCTACTTGGAACTTTCCCATGAAGTTCAATATTGATGAAGCCACGATACGAGAGAACAAACTCGAACTCCACGTAACGATTAAGGCAGTCAAGATGTTTGGGAACAAGAATTTGGGTGAAGTTATCGTGATGATTAATGAAAGGCTAATTATTGAAGCTCTTGAAAGCGGCGAGAACACCATGCATAATGTTACTTATGCAGTGAACCGAGGGACGACGTTGAAAAAACCAAAGGGGACTGAATTTTTCGTACAAATTTAGTGAAAAAATTGTAAAGGAAAAGGAGAAGGTTATTGATGAAAATAAGCCTCGAAAGAGCAATGTTGTGTTGCCTTATGATATATGAGCATGTTTCTATGGTGTTTTGTAAAAAAAAAAAAAAAAACTTAAATCTAAAAGCAATGTCTTTATCTTCTCTTCAAACACCTTTTCTGCGTTTAGGTGTTTTATACAAGTATTAAATGGTTTGTGGCAAGATCGTGTCTTGCTATGAACATTATATTAATTACTCGATCATAAATAATACATTGCAAAAGAAGAATATTAAAAATTAAGTTATCAACGATATGGTGATAGATTCATATTCATGATTAAATTAATGTGTAACATACTAACATGCCATCGATCAGTTATGATACTGTGAATGTCATCAATTAACAAAAGTTTTTAATTTCAAAGGTCTTGCTATACATAAGAGTCAACTTTTCCACAAGAAAAACTCAAGAAAAAAAAAAGAGAGGTTTATGTATGGGTTTCTTCAGAGTAATATTGGATGATGAGTATGCACCACACTGTCTATCATCTAGCAGAAGGTATTAGGCAATCATTAGAAAGGTCTGGGCTATCAATGTCGAGGAAGGTAGTTAATAATGTTTTCCGTGAAGATTGTCCTCTTGAACTTTCTGAGGTGAGCTTGCCATCGTTTCCACTTTCGATCTTGATTGCATCTTGTATGGCCAATATGATTTCTTGCATCCTTGGCCTAGAATACCCGTGCTGTTCCACACATTGGATTGCTACTTCTGCAATTCTCCATATAGACTCGATTTTCACATCCTGTGCTAGTGTAGGATCTATGATGCTCACTACATCCCCTTTACGAACCAAAGACCTTGCCTGCATCATCGATAAACAAAATTATCTTATATGTCATATGTGCATACTCACTATATATTATGGATATGTTAGAAATGTGTGGATTATAGCAGGGCTTATATAATATGCATAGCTGGCAATAAACTTACCCAGTGAACAATGCTCCAATCAGCTCCGAACTCTTCAGGAGATACAGGCTTTCTTCCTGAGATAAGCTCTAACAGAACAACCCCAAAACTATAGACATCACTTTTCTCAGTTAGTTGTTGGTTAGCGTAATACCTGGTTAAGAAAGAATTGGTTAAAGGACTTAATAAGATCATTAGCAGGTATAAATCTCTGTTAAGTACTGTAGCTTAATTACTCAGGGTCAAGGTAGCCAACGGTCCCTCTTGCCACACTTGATATGTGTGTCAAGTCTTCTTCAGTCTGCCTTGAAAGTCCAAAATCTGATACTTTAGCCCTCATATTGATATCTAGAAGAATATTGCTAGTTTTGATGTCCCGGTGAATAATACTTGGATTGCATCCAGTGTGCAAATACTCGAGACCTGCAATACATTAAACTTTCAGTGATATTTTATTTTGAAAAGTTGTAAGGATATTAGAAAAAAGAAGCTTGATGGAATTGACCTTTGGCTGAATCTTCTGCAATACGTAGACGAGCTCGCCAGTCCACGTGCTTCTTGTTCACCTTGTCTGTTTGCATATTTATTTGACTCATAACTTATCCAAGGGCATAGGAAAAATGGAAATTGTGGTTTTGATAGTTGACATACCATGTATGTGATCTCGCAATGTTCCATTATGCATGTACTCGTAAACTAGCATACGATGATGCTCTTCTTCACAGTATCCTATTAAGGGTACTAGATTTCTATGATGAATTCTTGACAAGAGAGCAACCTGTGAATGTAGAGAGATTTCAAGAAATGGCAGATTTATTCACTGTTACTTCAAGGTTTTAAATGATAATTGTATGTTGGAACTATTTAGCACATCAGTGATAAGTGTTACTACATATTTGATGTCTCCAAGATCAAGATGACTATACAACTGTTGTATGCAGATTTTACCTCGGTAACAAATTGCTGGGCTCCATGGCTAGATGAATCGGCCATCATTTTAACTGCCACCTCCTTCCCATCTTTCATTTTTCCATAATATACAGGGCCAAAACTTCCTTTACCAATTTTCTTTGAGAACCCACTAGTAGCAGCCTCTATCTCAGCAAGTGAAAAGTAGTATGATACTCCTTCATCCATCAAACTGCCACCTCGTGCAACCGAGTAGCCCGTTGATCCAAATATGCTCTTACGTGATGAAATTGCTCCTGATGTAATAAATAGTTCGGCATTTCCAATCAGCTACACTTGACCATTAGTGAAGGTAACAGGTAATATTGTAAGATTGCCTACCTTTATCCTCACTTCTTTGAGTAGGTGGTTTTCTCCCAAAATAACGTAATAGCAACAAACTTCCTATGAACAGAATAAACACAACTGCAAGTATTCCAACTGAAATTCCCAGTATTAACTTGAAATGTGACTTTTTCTTCCCGTGTTTGCTTAGACCATGATTACCTTCGTAACTGCATACATACATTAGTTGGTATATAAATGAACTATTTCTCTCAAATTTTGAAGGAAAAAAATAATAAGAAGCAGCTTACTTAAAAATAACTTTTCCAGTTAATAATGCTGGAGGGATGTCCCCAGACAGATAGTTGTTCTGTACATACCTGCATTAATATTGATTAAAGTGACTGCACAGTTCTAAACATAAACATATTATGAATAGAAGTAAAAATGTGAAGATTATGACATACAGTTCTTTTAAGTTTGGCAAGCTACCAAAGTAAGATGGTAAAGGACCAGTCAATTTGTTGTCCTCTAGATGTCTGCAATTCAGCCAAGGACACAATATAATAACAAACACTACAATATGTATCTAGAATGTTAATTATTGTCAGGAAAAGACTTACATAATTGTCAATTTGTCAAGGTTGCTCATATCAGGGATCGACCCATTGAGTGAGTTCCCGTTTAACCACCTGATGATAGAATAAACCAGTACTGGGGAGTTAAAAACAATACTTAGACTTTGATCTAATATTATAGCTCATTGATACTTACACCTCTGTCAACTCTTGCAAGTCTTTTATTGCTGGTGGTATTTCACCTTCCAAATTCGAACCTGACAATACGCTGTTCTTGCATATTAGTATGTACAGATGTACCTATAGTTTAAAGAAAATTTCCTTAAAAACATTCTCTACCACTTTGTGATATCTGAACTCACATTTTGGTGATTCTGGGAGGAACATTTGAGCCACAAGTCACCCATTCCCACTGAGCAGGAACACACGGATCACCTTCTTCGATCAACTCCCAATTGTTGAGCATTGAGCGAAAGGCTCCAAGAACATTCACTTCAAAATTAAAACATGAACGTAATTACCATGTATGGAAAGTCTCATTATTTTCCACATATACATGATTGAAAAGGTCGTCGTATTACCATCTTTTTTGTCAGTCTTTGAGGAAATCGGTACATATTTACTGATTTCAACTGCATTCATGAGTGGTCCTTGTGTGGAATCTTGTGTCTTTCTAAAAGAAAAGGACAGTACAAAGGATAGTGATACATTCATATAACTAGGTTCGTATAACGTGTAGCTTCCATTAGCATTCTCTTCGATATTCACCACGGCATTGCTATAGTCAGGTACGTATGGCTCATTCATTGTGAACTTTCGAGTCTCATTTTCAGGTAAATCCTCAATTTCTGCAAAATATGCATATGCTCGAGCATTTGCAGGGAAATCTTCCAAATTTAATCTGTAGCTTAGAGTCCCTTGAGTGCCTACAACTGCAGTTTGCATGACTTTCACAGGTGGGTATTCTCTTGTATTTGTGTTTATTTGCTTTGTTGTATTAATCCTTTTTGTGCCTGCAGCCACTCCTACAAGAAAGTTCTGCCTTTTTGCAAGATCAGAATCCCATATCCTGTCATACGGATCATCTGGGTACCTGTTTAAATTTTTTAGTTGTTTCAGTTGGCGTTTGGAGAAATGCTGTTACATCTTTACTAAATAGATCGTATCATATCGCTATGACAGGGGAAAATGCAAGAAGATGCAGTATGATATAAACATTTTAGCGATATATACAATGTAATTTTCTTTAACCATCTGACACTTATAGTTTCTTACCAGAATATACAATTTGTAACCTTTACATACTTGCCATTCTTTAGCCATGCAACATACTCAACATTTTTTCACCATTTAATGCAAAAACTGCGTCCTTCTATTAAAAACGTTCATATTAATGTAAAAATAAAAGTGCGTTGTATACGGCGGTAAAAGGTGAACATGACATTGCATTTTTTCTTGTGGTTACGCACTTACGCCTATGATATATACATTATTTTGATATAGATATAGAAGTGGAAAATTTGAATCCTTATTGAGTTGAGTTATGTTTACATCAAATGGGTCAAAACTCAAAAGGGTAACAAATCATCTCTTCAGTGCATAGTTGCATACAGCATCTCATTCTACTCCAAATTATAGATCAGTTTTGTAATAAAATGGTTTTTGTAAACGTATTTGCTGCAACATGCTTTGACCCGTTACCAAGCATGTCCGACCCGCCCAATTTACCACATGTAGTAAGATCCAAGATCAATCAGAGAATACTCTATGGTAACCTGTTTTGACCCATTACCAAGCATGTTCGACCCACCCATTTTACCACATGTAGTAAGATCCAAGATTAATCAGAGAATACAGTATGGAAACCTATTTTGACCCATTACCCAGCATGTCCGACCCACCCTTTTACCACATGTAGCCAGATCCAAGATCAATCAGAGCATACCTTATGGCTTCCGCACTTGCAGCACCAAAGTTAACTCTGGCTGCTACTTTTAAGTAGAAATCATCCTCATAATCAGTAGCATACATAGAAAGATTTAATGGCCGGAGCTCAAGCGTGGTTATAAAAGGAGAACCCGTTGTGGCACAACACAAACACACATCAATTGAACTCGAAGGTGCTCTAATGATCATCTCTTTACTATATACTGTTGATGCATCCAACACGCTAATAGTCGCCCATCTAGTTGCATCCAAATATAACTGAAATTTCGGGTATGTGTTTTCACTATCAGAACTACCATACAAAAACGTGGCACGGATTATATATCGCCTTCTTTCTGTAGTATTCAAAGTATAACAATACTTCTTATTATCTATAGGGAAGTCTCTTCGCCTTTGATGTTGAATTGAGGTCCCATTCAGATTCTCAATCTCCACTGACGTCCCATGGCCAATGAGCCCAGAATCCGAAACCCATGGTAAGCCGGTTTTTGAGTCAGTATGATCACTTCTTCCCCCGCAGTCTATACTTACAAACTCTGCAAGATTTTCAAATTAACATTTACATCATATTGTATCAAATCTATATATTTCCCTTTAATACAAAACTTGCTAATAAACAAAAAATCTTGAGAAGATCTTTTCGAGTTTCACACCTTTTTGACACAAGAATCTTGAAAGTTAGCATAATATTATAAATATGTATATACAGGATATTTGCATACCTGAAACTTGACCAAGAAGAGATGGAATTAAGCAGCCAAGAAGTACTGAAATGAAATGAAGAATTAGACCCATGAAAATTAAGATGAAGTAGTACAAAAGGATTGGAAGTTGTATGCATATAGAAGCATTTCAGTGTAATATTTTTCTTAGTGATAGCCTCTCCACTTGCAAATCAACTTTTTTGATTGTTATGTTTTCATTCACATTTGTCTGTTTTATGTTTTCATTCACATTTGTCTGTTTTATGTTTTCATTCACATTTGTCTGTTTTATGTTTTCATTCACATTTGTCTGTTTTATGTTTTCATTCACATTTGTCTGTTTTATGTTTTCATTCACATTTGTCTGTTTTATGTTTTCATTCACATTTGTCTGTTTTATGTTTTCATTCACATTTGTCTGTTTTATGTTTTCATTCACATTTGTCTGTTTTATGTTTTCATTCACATTTGTCTGTTTTATGTTTTCATTCACATTTGTCTGTTTTATGTTTTCATTCACATTTGTCTGTTTTATGTTTTCATTCACATTTGTCTGTTTTATGTTTTCATTCACATTTGTCTGTTTTATGTTTTCATTCACATTTGTCTGTTTTATGTTTTCATTCACATTTGTCTGTTTTATGTTTTCATTCACATTTGTCTGTTTTATGTTTTCATTCACATTTGTCTGTTTTCAAATCTTGCTTTTTTCTTATGGACAGAATCTCAGGTTCACCTTTTTCTTGCTTTGGGTGAAGAATATAAGGAAATGACACCAGCTCATTCAAATAAAGGTGGAAAAAAAAACATCACTCCCTCATATGATCATCTATCTTGTTACTTTTTTGTTTAATAATTCAAAACTACACTTTTTACATTCAATTTACTGCATCTGTTTTTACTGGTTTGGTTTTTTCCAAGCTCTGAAATATATGCATTTTGTTCTAGTTATCAATCTTTTTTACACAAAGAACATATGTACTTATATCTGTTATACCCTCAATATTCAAATTTACAACCAAATACTTAATGCTTTTAGCTACATTATTTAGTCCAAATATTTGATTTGACCATATTTATATAGGTTGGGATGAAATATATTACATATATAATTAAATTATATGACCTATCACTTATACTTATTGATTAGTTACAAGTTTTGGGACATGCATGATGATTGATGATACATGAATCATGATAGAAGCATTGAATAAATGGTGGTTGGTGGGTAAAGAAGTTGTACACTTTCTGTTGCTATCTTTGACCAATTTCAAATTTTCAGCATGCACAAATTGTGATTTTGTGTTGTATACTTATTCCATTGCCTATAGTATTTTAGTTTGTTTTTTTACTTAGAAACAAAGACCATCAAACCTTAATGTATCGGTAAAGGACAATTTGAAAACTACAGTGTTTGTAATCTCTTCAAAATAATGAACCACCCGTTACCGTTTTAGTTTTTTCTTTGTATAATACAACTAAAATTGGTTGCACTTCGATAAAACTTAAAAGTATGTTTTCATCATAGTTTGAATAAAGGAGTAGAATAATTTAACCTCCAAAATGTCATATCTGCGTATTTCAAATGTCTCATTTACGACATTATGCAATTTTATTTTAATTGAGGCCATTAAAGATTACATGCAGGACTCCTAAAAGACAAAGTTATGACTCGACTGACCCGACGTAAAAATTGACAGTTGTGACGGCGGAGCCAGGATTTCACGTTGAGGGGGGCTCAACCGAATTTTTTTCCCGATCGTTGTATACAATATAATGTAAAAGACATAACCATTTAATAAAATGTTAGTTAAATAGACTTTTATGATGATGGTTTATTTTTATGGGCCCAATGTAAAGGTTTTACTTGCATTGTCATGGCTAGAAATCAAATATTTATAGGTTGAGGATGACTCGGTTCGAAATGACCTTTATACTAGTCCGTATGAGCTTTGCAATGGAAAGCATAGACGGTTGACGGGGGCTAAGCACCTGCCAGTCCCCCTACTGGCTCCACCCTGGTTGTGAGTGCATATTTTCCAGTGACCTACACTGATACACATTTTTATGGGTCCTACACGGCTCAAGAACCTGCAATAAGAATTGGAGGAATCGACGACCATATGTTATCAAGTTTGAAACCTATATCGCAAGAGTTCAATTGTAGGATAGTGAAAGTTCACACATTTGTAAGTTTTAATTCCTTAAAAGAAAATAAAATTGTACAATAGCCTAAAAAAACTTAGAAATATAAATTACAGTATTATTTTAGCTCATAAACTTTTAATATATGATGATAATTTGATTAATTTATGTTTCAAGGAGAGAAATTTTACCTAGGCAAAGGCATAGATATATGCTTAAAGAAGAAGGAAAAGCAGAAATAAAAGTTGCACCATTTAATTCTTATCTAAACTTTGCTTTAATAATGCTTTTGCTTTTTGGCAACAAAGGAAATCTTTTTCTTTGTCACTTTGGACCAAACTCTCTTTTAAGGCTCTTCACAGAGTTTGCCAAAAGCAAATGCATTTCACAACCCCACCTTCACATGTTTGGCTTTGGCTTAGATGGTCTCGATCTACTCAAATAGTATTGATCAAGTCCCTACAATTAAATATGCCATTTGAAACATGGAAAAAGAAATTGTTATATTTACAAAACAATATCTATAAAGTAATACGATAATATTAGATTCAAGAAAGAACAATGAAGATTATCGCATCAAAATATAATAAACTTTTTACTTTTTATATTTTATCAAAAATATAATAAACTTTTAAAGAAATTGCATCAAATTATTTGTTCCACATAGCATTAAAACTTTGGAATTCTGAGAGATTGAAAAAAGAGAAAATGTCACAAATGGTCCCTGTGGTTGTTGGTATTTGCATTTTGCCCCCTATGTTTTTTTTTCGTTGAAAAAAACAAAACTTCTCGTGATAAAAGTTAAAAAACATTAAGCTGAAAACCAAATTTTCGTGCCAAAAGTTAAGAAACTTTGATGGATAAAGTTAAAAAACATTAAGTTGAAAACCAAATTTCGTGCCAAAAGTTAAGAAACTTTTGTGGATAAAGTTAAAAAACATTAAGTTGAAAACCAAATTTTCGTGCCAAAAGTTAAAAACTTTTGTGGATAAAGTTAAAAGACATTAAGTTGAAAACCAAATTTTCGTGGCAAAAGTTATGAAACTTTGGTAGATAAAGTTAAAAAACTCGAAGTTGAAAACCAAATTTTCGTGCCAAAAGTTAAGAAACTTTTGTGGATAAAGTTAAAAAACATTAAGCTGAAAACCAAATTTTCGTGCCAAAAGTTATGAAACTTTTGTGGATAAAGTTAAAAAACTCGAAGTTATGCGAAAAAAAGTAGCTAAGATTAAACTCTGGCGGCAAAAGTTTTGGACTTTTAGTTAGCTGTCTAATACGGAGGCAAAAAGTTAGAGAAAAAAAAAAACCATTTCTACCCGGACGTTGGCCCGGGAGAAAAACAAAACTCTCGTGATAAAAGTTAAAAGACATTAAGTTGAAAACCAAATTTTCGTGGCAAAAGTTATGAAACTTTGTGGATAAAGTTAAAAAACTCGAAGTTATGCGAAAAAAAGTAGCTAAGATGAAACTCTGGCGGCAAAAGTTTTAGACTTTTAGTTAGCTGTCTAATTACGGAGGCAAAAAGTATAAATTTTTTTTTTTTTTAAATAGTTTTTGTAGAAAAGGGGGAAAAAATTAGAGAAAAAAAAAAACCATTTCTACCCGGACGTTGGCCCGGGAGAAAAACAAAACTCTCGTGATAAAAGTTAAAAGACATTAAGTTGAAAACCAAATTTTCGTGGCAAAAGTTATGAAACTTTGGTGGATAAAGTTAAAAAACTCGAAGTTATGCGAAAAAAAGTAGCTAAGATTAAACTCTGGCGGCAAAAGTTTTGGACTTTTAGTTAGCTGTCTAATTACGGAGGCAAAAAGTATAAATTTTTTTCTTTTTTTAAATAGTTTTTGTAGAAAAGGGGGGAAAAAATTAGAGAAAAAAAAAACCATTTCTACTCGGGCGTTGGCCCGGGAGAAAAACAAAACTCTCGTGATAAAAGTTAAAAGACATTAAGTTGAAAACCAAATTTTCGTGGCAAAAGTTATGAAACTTTGGTGGATAAAGTTAAAAAACTCGAAGTTATGCGAAAAAAAGTAGCTAAGATTAAACTCTGGCGGCAAAAGTTTTGGACTTTTAGTTAGCTGTCTAATCACCGATGCAAAAAGTATAAAAAAAAAATTTTATAAATATTTTTTGTAGAAAAGGGGGAAAAAATTAGTGCAAAAAAAAAGAGAAAAAAAAAAGAAGAAAAAGACAAAATAACCGGTACTGTTCATGGCTCGAGCCAAAAGTTAAAAGACATTAAGTTGAAAACCAAATTTTCGTGGCAAAAGTTATGAAACTTTGGTGGATAAAGTTAAAAAACTCGAAGTTATGCGAAAAAAAGTAGCTAAGATTAAACTCTGGCGGCAAAAGTTTTGGACTTTTAGTTAGCTGTCTAATTACCGATGCAAAAAGTATAAAAAAAAAATTTTAAATATTTTTTGTAGAAAAGGGGAAAAAATTAGAGAAAAAAAAAAAAGAAAAAGAAAAAAGGAAAAAAAAAAAAAAAATAGGAAAAAGACAAAATAAGCCGGTACTGTTCATGGCTCGAGCCGAGCCGCCGAGCCGGTTACTATTTAAGGCTTGGCTTACTATTCATAAGCCAAACCTTAAATGTTATATATATATATATAATTCTATATCTATTACCCTTCTTGGTTCGGAACATGTGAATTCATCTGCCCATTACAATTTCAGATCGACCTCCCCAGTTTCTGCCCGTTCTGAACATTTGAAAACCGAAAATACGAAAATCTCGCCTCTGGGCTCTGGCGAACTGCCACTGCCGGCCTCCTAGCAAGCTACTAGCACTTTAAACTGATTACGTCAACTTATCTAGCAAGAAACAATGAACCATAATCACTAGATATCATTAAACCAAAAATGCAAATATCAAGCACAAGTCCCTCTGTTTTTACCAAAAGTACTTAAAATAGGTACTGAACCATCTACTATGGCGAGTTACATCCCACGAGGAAAATCCAAAAAGCACAAAACAAGCATAAATATGTGCTACACAGTACTATAAGTAAAAGTAGATACAATAATAATCATTATCTTATAAATCCATATATAACTGATCCTTCGTCATTCGCTCCATCAAAAAAAGGGTTGTTTGGGTTTTTGCTTAAATGCTTACGAGAGTAAGTACCCGCGCGTTGCGGCGGTGAGATGGTGGGGGTGATAGGTCATAAAGTGTGATAGGTCATAAAGTGTGATAGGTCATAGAGTGTGATATGTCATAGAGTGTGATAGGTCATAGGAGTGTGATAGGTCATAGAGTGTGATAGGTCATAGAAGTGTGATAGGTCATAGAGTGTGATAGGTCATAAAGTGTGATAGGTCATAGAGTGTGATAGCCAAATGCCTTAACCGTACGGGTTCCGCCCTCGGATTTAAAAATTCGTCGAAAGTATATCGAATGACATCTCTAATGAAAGAGCATGAAATTTTAAAAACACCCATATAATTTTTATAATTTATCGATGTACGGTTTGTGAGATAAAAGATTTTGAATGAATTGGAGGAATAAATGATTTATGGAGGAGAGAGAAAAAAGATGATTGGTTGAGATTTGAGGAGAGAGAAAAAAGATGATTGGTTGAGATTTGAGGAGAGAGAAAGGGTGTTTGGTAAATATAGAATTGATAGAAGGGGCATTTTGGGAAAGTAAATGTTGAAACTTAAAATGTTAGACAGGGGGAATCTGCTTTATAATATAGTATAGAATAAGTACCCGCGCGTTGCGGCGGTGAGATGGTGGGGGTGATAGGTCATAAAGTGTGATAGGTCATAGAGTGTGATAGCCAAATGCCTTAACCGTACGGGTTCCGCCCTCGGATTTAAAAATTCGTCGAAAGTATATCGAATGACATCTCTAATGAAAGAGCATGAAATTTTAAGAAAACCCATATAATTTTTATAATTTATCGATGTACGGTTTGTGAGATAAAAGATTTTGAATGAATTGGAGGAATAAATGATTTATGGAGGAGAGAAAAAAAAGATGATTGGTTGAGATTTGAGGAGAGAGAAAGGATGTTTGGTAAATATAGAATTGATAGAAGGGGCATTTTGGGAAAGTAAATGTTGAAACTTAAAATGTTAGACAGGGGGAATTTGCTTTATAATATAGTATAGATAATACAGAAAGAATAACATTAACAACAGCTTTGAAATTCCAAAAAATAACAATAATTGATAAATTTACTAAAGTAGGTATATGTATATATAGATAGTTTTTGAATATATTAACTTACTGACGTAACCGTTGTAAACTTTCTGGGTTTCCCAGTTATGGATTTTATGGATCTGATGAGGGTAAAAAGTGATTTAGAGGTTGTATTTATTATCGATTTGGTGTATTGAAATTGCTTATTGAGAAGGCATTACATTTGATTGATTGAGAAATATGGGTTAGGGTTTTAAGAAATGGCCGGATTTTTGTGGTGGTGGTGGTGGCTGGGATCTGGATGAAGGAGGAAGAAGGAGAAAGAAGAAGAGTGTCTTTTTATGTAAGTGGACGATTATACTCCATTAACGGTTCAAAACTAACGGAAGTTAGTGTCAGGGATTACTAGCAACGAGAACGGAAAACTAAGGGATTGTTTGCAACGAAAAAAAAACACAGGGGGCAAAATGCGAATAACGACAACCACAGGGACCATTTGTGACATTTTCTCTTGAAAAAACGTATATCTAACTAAGTCATAATGAACATTGGACATGATTAGTGATTGTGTGTGTGGACCTAAGAGGATAAGGTTAAAATTTGCATAATCAAGAATAGCTAGCTCAGGACCAAATAAAGCCATAACACACGAGTGATTGGTGATTGTCGGATTTTTTAAGACTTTTGAAAGTTCCGATGTCTAGTAGATTAGCATTGGATATTATTTTGTAACTTTGATTGTCTTTGTGTCTTTGTGTTTATTTTTCCTTTCTTAACCCTATTATTTATCATTAATAATTTAACAACTTGATTATTGTCTTCGTACACATATTAAGACACAAAGACACAAAGATCAACAATATACAGTAAGGTTTTGTTAACTATTTTGGTGCATTAAAATTTGTATTATGCAAAAAATTAGGAGGTGATTTTTGATGTATACAAAAAATAAATTAAAAATTAAAAAAAAAAAAAAGAAGCCAACTTTTACTAGTAGAATATAACAAATATATAGGAAGCTAGGTTGAGGAGGACTCAAGTACTCAACTAAGCAAAAATTTAAAACTACATACAAAGGAGAAGGTTAACTACATATAACACAACTTTTTGAACCAATTTGCGAAAAGTTAATATATTTCCCGATACTTTTAAACGAAAGAGATCTGGTGAGCGATTTAAAAATAACACAGTAATCAACAGATGTTTTTCTTCATTTCATTTTCTAGCCTTTTTAGTAAAAGTAAATTGTTTTACTTGTGTAAGATAACAATGCCAAAGAAGGGTAATTCAAACCTGACTGGTGTGGTAGACTACGGTCAGAAAGCAAGAGTATGCTGTATTCCTGGTTGGTGCTACCGTACTACCTGATCAATTGTAATGCCAATAGCATAACTAAACAAATTCAGTCATAGATATTGCAATCGAATAACTAAACAAACAAGTGAATTTATTGCACAACAAAAACACCAAAATTTACTTCATATACAAAAAGAGCAACAAAAAGAAAAACAACAGATATTACTTAATATACACTATAACTACATCACTATTATTGTTAACAATAAAGAAACAAAAGAATCACTAAAATTGTGTCAGCAACCTATAAGACAAGGTTCAAACATGCTAACTCATTACTCGTTGGTATGTACACAAAAAAGATATCTGTTTGGCTCTTGTGTTGCTATCGAGTCAAATAACTTTTGACCATCCGCTGTTGAGTTTGTTTATTTGGCCATTCCACAATAAGCAACTTCAATGGTACAGTGTGTGAAACGTATTTTCTTCCATAACATTATCACCAATCAAACACTTTTTTCAATTATGTACCTTGAAGAAAACTGTTGTGACGGGCCAATGTGCCATGGTTTGGTGAGCTCAAAATTGCGGCCTCCAAATCTTGAATTTCGAGATTTGCCCTTCTTAGTATGAAAACTCAAGGCCTCTGAGTGATATATACTTCTTTACCCATATTGCAATATCTTCTGCACATGCCTGAGCTTTTGGTGTTTTCAGGAACATCTCAAAGGTTGCAAATTCATGTACAGCATCTTTGTAATCATAGACCGGGGCATCTACATTTACCTTACGGAGCTCCTGTGAATATGCAATGGCACGATCACGCATCCAATCGTGTTCTGCTACAATTGTGAGTGTAGGAGGCATTTGTTTTAAAGGTATTCTTTTAGCAGACATAAGAGGGTTGGCTGCTGGATGATCCAGATTGAATTGATCTGCAGGCAAAAAAAGTTTCCAAGCTAGAATTGCCATGGTCCTGTCATAAAGGTAAGAGTTGGCTAGTTTAATCTCGGATTTTGTGGGAGTACTTCCAATGACAAATGGATACATAAGGACTTGTGCAACTACTCTTATCGGGTCCAGGAGGCTCCCGGCTTCCACTGCCTTTTGGGTGACATAATTTGCAATATTCGAACCAGAGCTTACGCCTAAAAGCACACACCTGTTAAAAACCATAAACACACATTACTATTTTTAATTGAGTAAACAAAGTATACTGTTATAATATGCAGGATTGCATAATTACAATGAGAGGTAAGAGGGATAACATATATTGAGCATATTAGCAAAATCACCCAAACCCTGGATGAATATACTTATTTGGTTATGGCAGTTCTGCAGTTAATCATTAAGGATGACGCCCATGTACTGAAACAATTTGTTGAAAACACTATGGTTTTTTCCATAAGTATAGTGGAACGTTATCCGTATATGTGTGAGTGCGTGACATCATTAGTCCTCTCGTCAGAAGTAAGAGTCATATTAACACTAGTTCTTCTGTAAACCTTTTAAAAAACTTCAGTGACTCCTCAAACAAAAGAGTTTGCAAACCACAAGGTTTACACAGGAATGTAAATTCATAAGTTCCTTAAGTTTTGGATACCGCATATATTTAACTTAAGATTCGCTTGTAAACTTGGATGAAATTTTGAAGTTAACAAAATCAGTATAACTGAAGGTAAGTTAAAATTTTCTGCACATCATGCTATGTCACACTTTTTATACGCAACTCTTAAACAGAACAAACAAAAGAAGGTTATCAGCCATGTTACTTAAATTCTATTGACCGTATCAAAAACTTCCCATCCGTCCCGTTGTCAACCAGTTACCTAACATTAGTTTCACAAATCCTTCTTTCATTTCATCCCAACATTTCATATTAAGATAGCTACAAAAATATGCAATAATAACAATCATGTGTTCACATCACCAAATTCAACACATTTAACATAATCATAGCAAATCAAATGACAGAGAAGTATACCTAGATAAATCAGCATGAGCAGCAATCCACGGTTCAATCAATGTTTCACCAAACCCATCAACAATCTGTCTCCTTTCAAACCTAACCCGACCCCCCGAACTCTTGCAGTCATTCAAATTCGCCTGTTTAACCAACCAATTCATCACCTCAAACCCATCCTCAAACGCAGCTGGAAACTTACTCTCCGGTGCAAGCCGATACCCTACCGCAATCACGATCGCATCACACGCTTTCGCTATCCGTCTGCAAAACACATCATTCCCAACCGAAACACTACTCCCAGTCACAAACCCCCCGCCATGAAACTGCAACACCACCGGCAGTCTCCGTCCACTTCCACTACTCACCACCGGCGAATAACCTCCGTACACACCGTCAGTTTGACTCAACAAACCGTTGGAAGTAACGGAATTAGGAAGGAATATACGTACAGATAATGATTTTAAGGGATTAATATGTATATCTTTTGTAGCGACGTCGTTTTGAGAGAAAGTAGGGTTTGCCGGAGCAAAGGATTCGTCGGAACGTGAAATGACGCCGAATTGATTGGTGGGATTTTGGTCCGTTAGGGTTTGTAATTGACGTTTTAATATGAATTTGTAAATGATACTATATAATTTTACAGATACTGAAGGCATTTTTAGTTTTATTTAGATTGGAAATTAGGAATAATTGATTTATAATTAGATACAGATTTGATATATGTATATGGATTTGAGTTGTTGTTGTTGTAAGGGTTTTTAAGTAGACTGACTTGTTCCATTCAAATTTGGGGGAGAAGCTTCCATCATCATGGTTGGTTTTTTACTTCTTATTTTATTTTTATAATTTTTTTGTGTTTTCAAAATGAGGAGGCTGTACTTTTATGACATTGCATTGCATATGCGGATTTTTTTAAATAAATTTCTAGAGGTTTTGACCTTTTATTACGTGGGATTTTATTTTACGATCGTGTCACGGGACGGCTACCCGTTACATTTCGGAACGGAGTTTAATTTAATTAATGATTCATCGACACTGCTATTCGTTATCGTTAAGACCGCGTATTAAATTGAATTTTTATTTTTAAGCATGGTTATTAAATTGAATTTTTATTTTTAAGCATGGCTATATATAATACGTATTATGAATAACAAAAAATTATAATTAACTGCTCGACTAACTAACTACTCCATTCATTTGTTTTTGAATTAATTATTGTGATGTTTTATACTGGTCATACTATGCGTTTAAAAGTTTTTCTTTTCAAAATAAATGGATAAGATTTGCCTTTTTGTTTTTGTTTTTTCTCTATATAATAAGGGAAAATAAAAGGTGCAGCAAAGAAGAAAATTTTAATTTTATTTTATAAATTAACCTTTTTACTTTATAAACATACACAATGCCCCCTGATTTTTACCTTGTTGCAGCCAAAAAATGTTGCAGTCAACAGCAGCTATGTTAAGCCCATATAATAAAGTTTATGGTTAGTTATATTGTTGATCCGTTTCATTAATCATTTCAATTTTAAAAAACTTATGTCAATGATCTTCGTTGCTGCTTCATGGTTGATCTAAGAATAGATAACCATTACTCCAGTTTTATTAAAGCTCTCATGATTTGCACGTAATGAATATATTAGTCTTTTTACATCTTTAAGGACTATTAGCATAATCAAATGCATAATAAATGTTTATAATAAATTAATAATATATATCAACAATTTATTATATTGATTGATTATCCATTTGGTTGATATATTAAGAGACCATAAAATTCAATAAAGTATCCATGAAATAGAGATAGGTTAGCTCTTACCAGCTTAAAAAATCTTATTATCCGAAATATATCAAAACATGGATTAGGAGCCCACTTCAATATAGCAATATTTTTCGACATTTTTATCTTTATTTTCCTCTCTCTCTCTATACACAATTAAATACCCTTGTTCAATTTCCCAATAACCCCCAGTCCCGAGCCCATCTAATCAACAAGCCAACAATATCTATAATCCCTTAGGGGGTGTTTGGTTCGCTAATTCTCAGGAATTCATGGGAATTGGAATCTGAATTCCATTCTTTACCATGTTTGGTTGGAAGACTTGATGGAATTGGAATTACAAACTTTCCTTCAAATTCTTTAAATCAAGGAATTCAAGATTCCATCATAAAATGGATGGAATGTTTAACATTCCAATGAAATGTTTACAATTTACCAAAAAACCTTCAAACAAATAACATATATTACTTATATATTATTATTATTATTATTATTATTATATTATTATTATTATATTATTATTAATTATTATTATTATATTATATTTTTAATTTCAATTATTATTATTTTATATTATTATTATTATTATATATTATATTATTATATTATATTTTTAATTTCAATTATTATTATTTTTATTATCATTATTTTTATTTTATTATTATTCATTATTTTTATTATTATTATATATTATATTATTATTATATTATTATTATTTTATTTATTTTTATATTATTATTATTATTATATTATATTATTATTATTATTATTATTATATTTTTAATTTCAATTATTATTATTATTTAATTAATTATTATTATTATTTTTATTATTATTATTTTTATTATTTTATATTATTATTATTATTATTATTATTATTATTATTATATTTTATTATTATTTTTTTATTAATATTATATTATTTTAATTTTATTATTATTTTTATTATCATTATTTTTAATTATTATTATTATTATTATTATTATTATATTTTATTATTATTATATTATTATTATTATTATTATTATTATTTTTATTATTATTTTTATTATTATTTTTATTATCATTATTTTTAATTATTATTATTATTATTATTATTATTATTATTATTATTATTATTATTATTATTATTTTTATTATTATTTTTATTATTATTTTATATTATTATTATTTTTTTATTTATATTTATTATTTTTATTAATAATAAAAATAATGATAATAATAATTATGCTTATTATTATAATTAGTATTAATTAATTATTATTTTATTTATTTTTATATATATTTATTACAAGAGTTTAATAAAGGGTATTTTTGTCATTTTTATAGACTAAATTTAGATTCTTTAACTGAATTCCATTGAATTCTGTCAACCAAACACATGACAAGTTTTGAAACTTTCAAATTCCAATTCCTTCAAATTCCAATTCCTTTGACAAATTCCAATTCCTTCAAAAACATTATGTGAACCAAACAGCCCCTTATAAAACATATTGACTCCCTATTTTAAGAAATTCAGCAATCTTTTCAATATCCCCATATTGCCCCTAATTCACACATTACCTCTAATTCTATATCTCTAAACACAATCAGACAAACACCCTACCAAGATCTAACACACAATCACTTCTTTCTCTCCTTCCTATTTACACACACGCATATCGATTCCTCCCCCACTATCACTGTTTAACCGCCGCAACGCGCGGGCACTAACCCTCGTATAAAAATACAAACATATGTGATTTGCGAATCAGGGATGTAATCAGGTTCTTATGGTATATTACTCCTAAAAAATAGTTAAATGTGGTTTTAAATAAATAAATCCTAAAACATTTTCATATCGATAGATGGATTGGTATATGTTGAAACACTGAAATGTCTTATGTTCAAATCCTGGTGTGAGCAAAATGCTCACAGGAATAGAGATAAAGGTTTTCCAACATGATTTTCATCTGGAATTGAAGTTTGGTATATAAAAAAACATGTCGTTGAGTTCAAATTTGTCGTTCAAAATAAATAAATAAAGAGTGTTAAATTCCAAAAAAGAAACTAGCAATCTAAAACATTGGAGATTGTTTAGAAAGGACACATGAATACCATTTGAGTTTCTCCATTGTATTTCATTATTGCCTTATGTTAATTTTGTCACATATCTATGAAATTTTTATAGCTCACGTCTAAACATTTGACGTCACAACTAATTTGGCCAACCATACTCTTAGACTCTTAGTTCTCCTTTTCCGGAACTTTAAAGTTTTCATAATTATGCCTGTTGAAAATGATATTTTTCGTTGTTACAATTACTCGCTTTTATATGTAGATTTATGACATATTTGAATACTTCATAAGAAAAGTTTATTGTCTTGTTGGCTACCTTGAGACTAGACTTATAGACTAGCAGCCATAAGGGAGTTTAATCCCTTGTGAACTATGTTGACATTCAATGGTCATTTTATCCTCTTCTGTTTCATTTGATTTCTTGTTGGCTACTTTAGGATTAGATGTTAGTCTACAAAAATGGGTTCATCTTCTCTCAACGTACTCATTATCAAAAGGTGGCCAATAATCAGTCCACATGGCCAAGAAAACCTAATCTGGAACGAACTGGTACCAGCCGCATTCAATTTGGTTTTCAAATCCAAGTTTATTTATAACCGGCATAAAACAGAAAATGTTGATGATACAACACATTATACATCAACCAATACAAGTTTACAATTTACAACAATAGATTCTTAAGTAGTTTACCATTTATTTAAAAAACTTTATCAATGTCTTCGTAGTCACAATAGATGGCTCGCAAAAAAATTTCAAGTTGCTGTTTTTAAGCCGTTCCAAAAAAAAAAAAAAATTTGGCTCGCAAAAACAACCAACCTACTTACACTTTACATACCCTGATTCATGGACCTGAGATAGCAGTGGATGATAACTGACTCAAATCACCAATTATAATCTGTTTTCTGTTGCACAGTATAGGGATCCAGGGATTATGCTAACGTTGATGATACAATACATCAGTCTCAAAAAGCTTAAATACACAACCTAGTTTTATGCAAGTCACAAAATTTCCCATGAAACATTTATTTCCGTCTCGGTAATTAGAAGGGACAATGCTAAAAAAGTAATAGAAAGAAATGCCGCAGATTTATATGTTAGTAGATCTCACCCATAAGAGGATCATGATAAGCAACTCGTTAATTGCCTATTATTGATAACTTACGCCCTCACCACTTACCACTTCACCAATACGGTATGCTGTCTCGCCTTCATTAAGAATTCTTTCGGCAGCCTCTTTACTTGCAACAAGAACCATCCCGATTCCCATATTAAACGTCCTTTTCATTTCACTGTCTTCAATACTTCCAGCCTGGAAATAAAAGACAAGCATCAAAAAATGAGTGAAATGGACATATGTTGCGACTGGCAACCAACCGGAAAATGTAACATATATATTTGCAAGAAGCCAAGAATAAGCTTTTTCTAAACCATGTGGGTATTCATAAAGACAACAGAAAAAAATGAAAAAAAAATCCAAAATCTCTCATTTTTTAGAAGTTTAGTTACTTTTCATTTATACAAAAACAGCTGCTTGTTGGCAACAAGAAAACAAATTGGTACTTGGTAAACACAACGGTTGTACATCTACAGATGGCAGTTTTTACCCATTTATCATAAATGAATAGCTTGAGTTATGTTTCACCTCAAATGGGTCAAACTAGTCAATGTAGATAGTATATAACAAAGGCAAAAGTGGCCCAACGTTAAAGTTAGGACCTAATTAACAGATTTACTCGAGAAACTAGATTACTACAGAACATATAATACCTGTAATCATATTTGACATGTTAATATTATTTAAAAAGTTCTAAACTTTAAATTTGTTTACAACCACCCAGCCCGAACCATTTTGACCGAGGACCAGACCCGCTTATTTTGCCATCTCTACATACTACGATTATTTCGGACACACAACAGATTAACTTGATTGCAGTCAAGCCAGTCATGCTACCGCATACAAACAACCATTGAAAGCTGTAAACAAAAACTAAACCTTTTGAATCCATTTGAAAACGGGAGGGACCGGCCAAGAGTTATTGTAAATGAGAGCACCATGTCCTTCAGGAAAAACACGCGGGATATTATCTGTAAAGCCACCACCAGTGATGTGGGCGATTCCTTTTATGCCTCCCTTGCTGATTATGTCCAGCACCTACACTAGCAAGATAAAATAATGAGATAATACTACCCTTGTACCCGCACATTGTGACAACGACACCTAAAGGAAGGGAAAAGAGATGGACGTGTGTGCTTTATATTCAAGGTATGTTAGTTTGTGTGTAGGTGTCAGTTTGTTTATATCGTAAGAGGAAGGACCGAGTTGTTTGATAATGTATTTGAAGATCCAAGGCCTGAGATTTTTAAAGGAGTAATCCAAGGGCTGGGACTCCCTGTATCTAATTTTATGATCGTTGTCTTAATATTTGGGGCACCACAAATATGTGATCTATATAATCATCTGTAGTAAAGATACACTAACAAAAGATAGAACAAAAAGGGTGGCTAATGACCTGTTTAACGTATATTACAGTTGGAGCCATCAAAGCTTCGCCTAACGTAACAGATTCACCAGGGAGTTTGTCCTTTAATGAGAGTCCGCTTCTTGCCAGCACCCTAAATCAATAGGTCAACAAGATGTCAGAGAAGAAACATAAAAACAGGGTACCAATAGAGGTCGCACTATCAACCCAATCATAAAAAAAATGGGCAGTTTGGTTTTCGCTCGATCTCAATTGGGTTAATAGCTTAAACCAGAAAAGCAAACATGTCAACTAGGTTGAGCAGGTCAATCAGGATGAAAGATAAGAAACCTTCTTATCCAAAAAAGAGAAAAACAAATAGGTGTTTGTGGCTCAACCCAACACCACCCGACTATGCTAAGAAATTACATGTAACCCAGACCATCCATTTTCTCACTAGCCACCAATGAAGTACCGTTTAGATCATTCAAAGAATGTAAGATTTCTTAAACAGTGTAAACCTTCGAACTAGAGAAAAACCATTTGAATGAACTCCGCTGGATGGCAGGCCAATGAGCACATCTCCCACCGAGATATTCTTTCCGTTTATAACTGATTCTTTCTTTACGATGCCAACTGCAAAACCACTGAGATCATATTCACCATTGGCATAAAAATCTGGCATCTCTGCAGTCTGCAAGCCATAAACAACAGACCTAATGGTAAGCAAAGTATTGAGATAAGTTGAAACTATATATGAAGAAATAGAGTCAAAGATTTGTCTTATGCTATGATAGCTACTGAGTTTTTTTTTTATAGCTACTACTTAACTTCAATTGCCGAACAAAACATGTTTCTACTCGCTAACCAACCCACCCAGTCAATTTTTGCCACATTCAAGTATATAAGGATATTAACCATTAAAAGATGATATGTTTGCAAACCCAAACAAATTCAAGGCAACATATCAAACTGCAGAGTGACCCGGTCCATCAGACTAAAATTATATAGGAACCAGATTAGTAATCAAAGTTACCTCTCCACCCAGAAGAGCACAATCGGATTGTTGGCAACCATCAACAATTCCTTTAATAACCTGAAGAATCATAATATTAGCTCTGATCATGGGTATATAGCTCGGCCAAGTTGGCCAATACCTCGGCTAGTTCTCTTACCTTATAGGTAGGCCAAGGTAAATTAAACAAAATCTGAGTAGGAAATCAGTCAACAGACTCAACGAGTCAACATCCAAAAAAAAAGTGGTCACGATCTGTGAATATTGGTCAAGCTAGGTAAAACCGTTACTAGATCTCTTAAATAGTACACAAACTACCACTATGACGACTTATTTGTAGAGACTTTAACCGTTTTCAAATATTTCAGAACTTTTTTTTTTTATACACATATGACATAACTTCAAGGTATATTAACTTTTATATAGAAAACAATCTGACTATCTGAGTACTCCCCCGGGTACTCTTACCTCAAAACCTCGACCGAGGGTAGTCCTAGTTGTGAGTTCCCAACCTTGGCTCTGATGAGCATGATAGCCAAAACCAACCATAACAGGTTTAGGCAATAACAAGTTTCTATACCTTTTCAGCAAGATCAACGTCAAGGCGGCTAGTAGCATAGTAATCAAGAAAGAATAGAGGCTTTGCTCCAGATGTAATAATGTCATTGACACTCATTGCAACCTAATAATGAAATGTATTAGCAACCATCATACATACATTATAATGTCAAAATAGATGTGTGTTCTACGGTTCTACCATACCAGATCAATACCGATGGTATCATGAATCCCGGTCTCAAATGTCAGCTTAAGTTTAGTTCCCACACCATCCGTACCAGCTACAAGATACGAATCCCCTGCTCACACAATACATATAGATAGTGTAAGTAACTAAATCATAGTCTGTCTAATAGATGAATATTAATATTTCATGTCTCAAACTCAAACATACTTAGCAAATACAATGACAAGAATCGAAATACTAAAATAACAACGGAACTAGTTAGAACGTCAACAATATGTAAACTGGTACCAACTATGAACAATATATATTATAACATGACAAACAAAATCACGAAAAAACGAGAACATGGATAATAAACCATACCAAGCGGAAACAGCCCACCAAAGCCACCAATCCCAGGTGCCATCTTCGCAATCCTCCGAACAAGCTCTGACCCGGCGTCTATGTCAACACCAGCATCCTTATACGTAAGCCCGTCTTTACTACCAGTAGCCAAACACGATATCCCATTTCTTAAAGACATTTTGGTATCTACTTTCCTAGAAACAAATGACAACGATGTATTTCTTCTAGAAATGTTACAAAACTTGCATGTGCTTCCACTGAAGAAACAACTGTCCGATATCTGACAAGACGGGTTTATTGCGTTCTTAGATATCTGTAGATTTGCTCCAAACGTACAAGTGCTCATTATGCCTTATTTTTTAGTTAAAATCAAGTTTTTATTAGCTACCACACAATTGTATATCTGCAAAATAAAATTAATAGAAACGTGTGATTAGTACTATAGCGCTGACCCCAAAATGCTTTGCCCGTCGGAGGACATGACCAATGAGAGAATACTTTGAGGACTAGGATTAGTTTAGTGGATTTGAGTTATGCGAGAGGGCTGGGATTAGTCTAGTTAGGCGCTCTTAGTTAATTGGTTCCATAGGTTGTTTAGCATCCGTGGGTCCATCGGGCCCAAAATTTCTTAGTTAATTCCTATTTATATGTTTGTATGCATGGGTCTTTTCTTAATACTTGTTTTGGTTCCTTGTAGGAGGCTATGTCTATTATGTTTACATTTTTATGATGTTTATTTGTTATATGGTTGCTATCGTATATGTATTGTCGAACTTGTGATATATTATGTTAGGTGCATGTCGCTATTCTTAACGTAGCCGGGATACCCAGCAGACAGGTAGATCTTCTATGCCATTATGAGAACTAAACTCTTTACACTTTCCTACTACTTCTTCTGGCCGGAGGTCCTTATGGAAGCAGCCTCTCTGCCCTTGGGTAGAGGTAAGACTGTCTACAGCTCACCTCCCCATACCCCGCTTAGGTATTGGGTCTTCTTGTTGTTGCGTGTGATTAGTACTACTGATTGTTCATTTCTACTTAATTAACATACTTGATTGAACTTAAATATACTTATATATATGTATATCGCTTTACCTGTTGATGATTGTAGTAGAACCACCACCACGAGCGGCAGCAGACCGGAGGTGATGCTTTTGTAAGAGTGACGCAGAGTGTGTTTTCTTTTTTACGGTAGCTTTTTGTTAAGTTTGCTCTGTGGATCAGGTTTTAAAGTTTATTCAGTTTTAAAGTCCATGTTTGTTATCGAACTTAAAAGCCCAGGCCCATTCTGTGTATCTAAAATTCTAAACACATTTTGGTTTTATAAAATATTTTATTCTTACTTTTATACGGATCTCAATTTGTATTTTCGGTAGCGATGTCAGAAAACACATTACCATGTAAGGGTAACGTTCTTCCAGTTTTACTCTTTCTCAAGAGGTCTAAGAGATAGAGCAAACATTTAATAAAAAATAATAACACAAACTTTAAAAATCGAAGACCTATAGGTAAAACCAGAAATGCATCAACCAACTGAACTTACATTATTTGCTAACTTTACAAGTTACTGTTACTCATTATTTAAGGCAATAAACAAACAAAATGTTTGTGAGCTATTTGCGAAGTTATACAACAATAAGTTTGTTTATTTTCGTTCTAATAAATGAACGAGCATAAATAATATTTCCGGTACATTTAATTAGGCAAACAAACATAAACAGCCAATGAAGGCCAGTCTGGCTGGTCAAAGATACTCCCGGTTTTACCTAATGTCTTAAGTTCGATCCTTATAAATAACAAAACCTTTGGGTTTCCCCCTCTAAATACTTGTAACGGCTCATGGTCAACATCTCGCTGTCTAGGGTACATGCAAGGCTTCACCATTATACGGTGAGGTTTCCCCGATGTCGTATACCGACTGAATGTTCGGGGAAAAAAAAACATAAACAAATATCTTGTTTGTTTGTTTATAATTGTGAACGGTTTATTTATGTGTTTGTTTAATTATGCATCATATTCGATATACTAACATACATCTCATAACATATATACAGTGGCGGATCTAGAAATCCGTCATTGGGTATGCATTTTTCGTTAAATTTTTTTTTTTGGGTAAAGGGTATAAAAAAGTTTTTTTTGGGTAAAAGGGATAAAAAAAATGGGTAAAAGAGATAACCCTTTTTTATTTGATAAGCATATAGACAAGATCAAATGCTTTGTGTTTGTTGGATTCGACAAGCTTCCTAGAGAGTTCTCCAATGTTTAAAACATTTTTATGAAGTAAAACTATTAATTATTTTGTCAACCGGTTTTAAACAAGCATGTAAATGATACCAATTACTTCAATCGAACTATCTCATCGTACATAACATCCGGCTTCGAGGTGGTCAAAAAAGTGAATCGAGATTTAATGACACGGTATAACATGCATCAGACATAATTGGGTTTTCAGATTTCTTTTTATCATTAAATATATTTAGATATAGATTTATATATTGATAGATAAAATAGTTATTATAAAAGAATCACCTTGTTTTCCATAAGAAATATTAAAGTAGACTAATTTAATTAAACTAAAAGTATATGGGCTAGATCTAACTTCTATACAAACTATAGGGACTTAAAAAAACATGTCTTCTTTTACATTTATTTCTGTTTCTTTACTTTCCTCCATTAAAACATCAATTTTTCTCAAACTTTTACTATTACAGATCTAAGTTTATCTTTTTTCTTTTCTATTCTACCTCTGTCCTCTGATACAGGGTGTTCACCATTTAATTGCTGAATATGCACTATTAAGAAACTTTATTACTAAAACCTAAAAAAACTAAAAATTTATATTGTTAATAGGTCCGCCCCTGCATATATACATATATAATACACGCATCAGGGGATCATATAGTTGTAGTCTACAACAACTATGTCGTTCCATTTGTTTTTTTCCCGTCATCAAGATGAAGTCTGTTAAATCTACAAAATACATCCTTCATTTTAAAATTAGAGGTAGAAAATACATATCTCATTTAAAAATTGTGTGTAGGCGCGGCATAAACTATCCCTGTAGTTAATTGGTATTTTACGTGCATTCGAGATATCCAGGTCATGTAAAATTAAATAAAAGTATTTTACTATGTGAAAAAAACTAGAATTGGTAGCAATGCAGGCACAAAATTTCCTCTTAATTTTTTTTGTTTTGTTTTGTTTTGTTTGCAGTAGTTAGTATCTAGTATGGTAGTTTGATCCTCAACGAAATCACATCCGAAGTTGCCAACGAATATTGACCACGGAATTTCTTCCTCCCGAAGCAAATTTCGATTACGTGGAATATTACTACTTTCTTTTAATATTTGATTCGATTCGATTCATCTAACAAGTACATCCTCCTCCTATAATATACTTCCTTTTCTTTTTATATATAAAAAACATAAATAAAAAAATTGAGTTTGACCAGACTCCTATTCAACCGGTAAAACCCACCACAAAGAATCAGAAGAAAACCACGGACCAGATTGCGTCTACCACCACCACATAACACGCATTAAAACCATACCATCCATACACGTGTCGGTTATTCCATCTTCAATACAATACAATTTACAATTCCCTTTTCCTCCATATCACCCGACCGGCCCCTTCACAGATTCACTCCTTCCCTAATTCTAAAACAAATCCAATTCAATCTCGATTTCGATTAATTCTTTCTTGTTTTAGAGTTACATTCATATAGATCGAATAGATTTTCCATTCGATTCTCATTATCAGGTTCCACATTCCCTTTTTAATCAATTGATCCCAGCTATACGACGTCGTTTTCCCTAATTTGTTTTTATCGATTTCGAAATCTAGGGTTTGTTATTCCTTCCACTTATCATTCAATTCATTTATTTTATTATTGTCTCTGTATATATATTTATATAGATATATATGTTATTGTATCTATCTATATCTATTGCTTCCTTACAAGAAACCACCCTGTGAAATTTTCCGGTGCGTTGTTTTAGTTTGCCCCCAAAATTGAGGGTTTTCTTGTTTAGGTTTTTAGGTTATTATCCAAAAAGTTATAAAAAAAAATTAAAAATTTGAAGAAAAAACATCCTCAAAAAATCAAGTTTTGTTTTGCATTTGTTGATTTGGGTGAATATAGGGAGAGTATATATAAATAGTTATTTTTAGGTCTATAGAGAATGGCTCTGAACTATTCACATAGGCCGATTTTCCCTGCGCATACATCCCAGGGGATGGTTAATGATTATGTTGTGGAAATGTCGGAGAAAGGGATTGACGGGTTTGTTAGGGCTAGACATGGTAATGGAGATATGCGTGAACGGTTTGGTTATGGAAGGGAGTGGGTTGACAAGGGTGGCTCGTCCGAGGCAGTTTCTGCGGATATTGTTGATTTGCTGCCATCGGATCCGTTTGGGATGGATATTGATATTGGTACTACTTTTACTGCATTAACCGGGTGGCTTGAGGATTTGGAAGAGGAGTTTGAAATTGTTAGTAATCTCGTTGATGGGAATGAAGATTACGGGTTGTTTGAGGGGATCAATTTGATTTGGAACAGTGGAATGAGGTTTCAGTCGTTTCCGAGCAATGAGGTACATGATGTGAAGGCTGGTGCAAGTTGTATGGGTGACAAATATGCTGCTGGATGTCAGTTTAGAGGTGTCGAGGCTGACAGTGTGATTGATCGGATTCATTTTCCAGAGGACATAATGGGTTTTGATCATGGAAGTACAAGCGATTTTGTCGGAAAAAGTGAGGCCCTTGCAGTTGGTTTTAATCATTCTTCCAATGCAGTTGGTGGAAATCCCCATGAGGCGTTTGTTCTTGCACTTAGTTATCTGGGGACAAGCGATCTTCTTTTAGTGGAGCGTGTTTGTAGATCATTGTGTTCTACAGTTCACAATGATCCACTATTGTGGAGGAGTATTCATATTGATCAGCCATTGAATGAGAGGATTACTGATGATATTCTTGTTCAGTTAACTAACAGGGCGGAAGGCAATCTTCAGTGTTTGACCCTTATAAAATGTCCACGGATCACTGAAAACAGTCTGAGGCATGTGTTGGAGACTAATCCAAAATTAACTAAGGTAATGCAATTATTTTAATTGCATATGTCTTTTTAGTTTATGTTATTAACATTTATTACAATGTCAATTTATATAATGCCCTTGAATTTTGCTTCATATTTTCCGGTGTTTAATTCACTTCAACAATTGTACATGTTCTAGCACAAGAATAATGCTCAAGTATTTCATGTTACTAAATGGATGAAATGCCAATTTAATAAAGCATGTGCTGCAGGCTTCTCTCTGTGTCGGTTTTGGGCATGGTCATTTCACCGGGAGGATCCCCGAGTTTTTTCTAGAAAACAAATCAAGGGAAACAGATAACGTGTTCAAATATGAGTTTTTATTTTTCAGATAAGTTTGCATTGAAATTAGAAATTCGGTTTTTCAACCTATAACTTAAGGTTGGAAAACTCGTATTTTATAGTTTTCAAGTATTTTTCATTTCGGTAATGGAAAATCTCTTGTATTTTCCTGACTCGACACTAAATGCATTTTCAAATTGTGTAGAGGTTTTCTAGAGAAAAATATTGATAATTTGGAAAAACTTTCATGTAAGAAAACACAACTCCTAACTTACTTGAAAATATGTTCTCTATTGAGGATTATCATTTTAGGATTAGTTTGAACTAAACGTTTGTGGAAGCAAAAAAATAAAACATTTGGAGGACTTTATTTTGTTAAACATCACCTATGCAATTAAATTATGCTAGTCATGTTTGTTATTGTATTAAGTAGGTCAATATTTAAAACGTTTTAGACATTAGTTAGTTACAGCACTGCAAAAAAAGAGTTTTGCTTCTTATAACATTGAATGTCAGTATTCATGATACATAACTTGACCACATGCAGCAGTACTTAGCTTGTTGAATTTGTTTCAGTATATTTGAGGTATGGAACTATGCAGCAGTTGGGTTTGTCCAATTGGCTGGGATGTATATTATGTAAATAGTTGATTAAAATATGTACTATCACCTTTGGAGAAAAAAAACTTTACCACATGGTTTGTCGATAGTGCGCGCCATGTTCGATAAGTATTAAGGGTAAAAGACTTAATTAAATTTGTGCTACATTATAAAATTCTGACAGATGTGATTCGGATATGAATTTGGAAGTAGATCGAAAACTAGGTGTTAAGGTCTTTAGTAGATCCCCTCTAGTTGACACCTGAATATGAAGAAATATACACATTGCAATAAACTAGTATAAAACATTAAAACTGTAGGTCATGACTGCATCCAACCTATAATATGCTGTCTTTTGGCATGTGTTGTATGATAACAGGACTTATGTTGCTAAGTAGGTCTGTTATCATTTTTCTTTTATGTTGAAGTTTATTAAATTTGTATGATCAATGCTAGTAAATTAATATATTCTGAAGTTCAGTCAGCAACTTTCGTTTTGAAAATCTTTCTCTCTATATACCATATAATTTTGCTTGCAAAGTGGTTTGGTTCTATCCATAGGACTATAGGAGCATGGAACTGCTTGTTTTCTCTACGCATTTGTTGGATTGGTTATTCTGTGACTTTTCTATCTTTTTGTACTTGTAACAGTTGATTTTGGTTCCATGCTGACTGTTGTGTATTGTTTTATGTAGTTATCCATTCCCGGATGCACAAGACTCGGTATCGAGGGTATCTTGAGTTTATTAAAGGCTTTCAAGTCAAGTAAAGGTTTTTCAGGTATCAAACAGATAAGGACTGGTGGGTTCTATGGCATAACACTCGAGCACTTCAAAGAGTTGAAGTTTTTGTTGGGCACTGATGATAGCAGACAACAAAACAGTTACAACCCACATTATTATCACCGGGGAAACTTATATCTACCCTCTTTTGATGACCGAGATATAGATGTTGAAATATGTCCAAGATGTCAGAACGTGAGGCTTGTCTATGACTGTCCGGCTGAAAGCTGTCAAGTGAAAGACCAATGTGATGATTTATGTAGGGCTTGTATAATTTGTATACCTCGGTGTGTTCAGTGCGGTCGTTGTGTTCACAATAGCGAATATGAAGAGACATTTTCTCTGGAGTATCTTTGCTCTGGTTGTTTGAAGGAGCTGCCAGGCTGCCAAAACATCCAAGAAATGGATGTTGATGTTGATGCGTCAACTGAGATTGTCCAACTACATGGCTAGGTAATGATGATGCTTCTAGATGTGCTAAGTTTTTCATCGATGATGTGAAGTGTTCAACGTCTTTTATCAAACGTGTTGCTGGTTGTTTGACATTTTAAGGATTTTTTTATATCATCACTTGATGATTTATTTGTCTTGAAGGGTGATGAGGAAATTGGAAGAAAGATAATGAAATGCAATGGATTAAAGAGGTGATGGTAATAATTTGTATGGATGTTTCTGGTTGAGATAAGTTGTGGGTGGTGATGATGATGATGATGTGAAGTTCTTATTCGATTTTTTTTTTATGTAACAGTATAGTTAGAAGTTAGTCAATGAGGTTGTTGATTTCTATGGAACCCTCCAACGATTTATTGTTGGAGAGTTATCAGGAAATCGGATTAAAAAATGGAGATGAAATTGATTGACAAGGTGATTATCAAGTTAGGAGTGTGGATGTTTCTGGTTGAGATGGTTTATGGGCTCCTTGCATCTGCTTTAGCATCGTGGATCATCTGTGGTATAGTAAGCAAATGTTGTGGTCATGCTTTTATGCGACTGGTGGGAAGCATCAAGGTTGGCATCGCTTTGTGGGCAGATTGGTAAAAGTTTAGTGTTTATATATGTATATGTATATATATACATATCTGAAAGTGCATTGGCCTTTATATAGTTTTCGAGGTCATGTGTTAGTCATCGTTGAAGTCATGGACACGAGGCTTTAAGGATTCACATTCATTTTACGGTTGTGTTTATCATTAGTATCCTGCATAACCATGCGCTCTTGTCTGTTTCGAGTATTAGAATGTATTGTATTTTTATTATATGTTTGGTTTTTAGACTGGTCCAGGGTCAACATTCCTATGTTGTTTGTTTCGTGTTTCAAGTATGTATATGACCTGATTTTGTGGTGTAAGAAGTGTGTTTTTGTTTTTGTTAATAATGCAGTAATATATTTCTGAGTGCTCTTATCTTGCTAATAGATAAAAAGGTTCCAAAAGTTCTTAGGTATAAATGAACTTTTTATATCTTTTTAGATAATACTAGTTATTGTACCCGCGCGTTGCCGCGGCCATCATCATCATCATCATCATCATCATCATCATCATCATCATCATCATCATCATCATCATCATCATCATCATCATCATCATCATCATCATCATCATCATCATCATCATCATCATCATCATCATCATCATCATCATCATCATCATCATCATCATCATCATCATCATCATCATCATCATCATCATCATCATCATCATCATCATCATCATCATCATCATCATCATCATCATCATCATCATCATCATCATCATCATCATCATCATCATCATCATCATCATCATCATCATCATCATCATCATCATCATCATCATCATCATCATCATCATCATCATCATCATCATCATCATCATCATCATCATCATCATCATCATCATCATCATCATCATCATCATCATCATCATCATCATCATCATCATCATCATCATCATCATCATCATCATCATCATCATCATCATCATCATCATCATCATCATCATCATCATCATCATCATCATCATCATCATCATCATCATCATCATCATCATCATCATCATCATCATCATCATCATCATCATCATCATCATCATCATCATCATCATCATCATCATCATCATCATCATCATCATCATCATCATCATCATCATCATCATCATCATCATCATCATCATCATCATCATCATCATCATCATCATCATCATCATCATCATCATCATCATCATCATCATCATCATCATCATCATCATCATCATCATCATCATCATCATCATCATCATCATCATCATCATCATCATCATCATCATCATCATCATCATCATCATCATCATCATCATCATCATCATCATCATCATCATCATCATCATCATCATCATCATCATCATCATCATCATCATCATCATCATCATCATCATCATCATCATCATCATCATCATCATCATCATCATCATCATCATCATCATCATCATCATCATCATCATCATCATCATCATCATCATCATCATCATCATCATCATCATCATCATCATCATCATCATCATCATCATCATCATCATCATCATCATCATCATCATCATCATCATCATCATCATCATCATCATCATCATCATCATCATCATCATCATCATCATCATCATCATCATCATCATCATCATCATCATCATCATCATCATCATCATCATCATCATCATCATCATCATCATCATCATCATCATCATCATCATCATCATCATCATCATCATCATCATCATCATCATCATCATCATCATCATCATCATCATCATCATCATCATCATCATCATCATCATCATCATCATCATCATCATCATCATCATCATCATCATCATCATCATCATCATCATCATCATCATCATCATCATCATCATCATCATCATCATCATCATCATCATCATCATCATCGTCATCGTCATCATCATCATCATCATCATCATCATCATCATCATCATCATCATCATCATCATCATCATCATCATCATCATCATCATCATCATCATCATCATCATCATCATCATCCCTTCCATTTTTTTCTCCTGCGTGGACTAATGAGTAAAAAAAGAAGGAAAAGCTCAATTGCTGTTAGTTTTGTCTACAAACACAGATGGATGTTACTGATGGATAAATTTCCAAGGTACGTATGTAATTTAAAGGTTTACCATGTCTTAAGTTTACAGATTCCAGAAGCAGAGGTCGAGTTTTGATCACCACCACCAAGGTATGGCCACCACCACCACCACCACCACCATCCATCCACTTCCCTACCAACAAACCATAACCCACCACCATCATCATCCTCTCTTTCCTTACCAACAAACCCTAACCCAAATTAATAAATTACCAAATTAAAATATAACAAATTCCTAAACAATAAATCTAATATATATTCATAACCAATAACCAATATCAATATACCAATACGAACATACACAGATCGAAGTACGATTTCTCAGCTTTTTCATCTTTTAGCAATATTCAATCATCCAAAAGTTATTATTATTAGTTACTACTTTAACAAATCTACATATCTATTTCTAGCCGTGAACAACTATAGCCTCACATTTCCATTTTCATTTTTTTTAGAACTTGTTTGTTTGACTCCGAAGCCAAAAGCCCATCATCCCTTCCATTTTTTTCTCCTGCGTGGACTAATGAGTAAAAAAAGAAGGAAAAGCTCAATTGCTGTTAGTTTTGTCTACAAACACAGATGGATGTTACTGATGGATAAATTTCCAAGGTACGTATGTAATTTAAAGGTTTACCATGTCTTAAGTTTACAGATTCCAGAAGCAGAGGTCGAGTTTTGATCACCACCACCATCAAAATCCGGCCACCACTAACAAGATCCAGCCACCACCGCCGACATCCGGCCACCACCATCGAGCTGTGAATCAGGGAACACAAGATTGGCGGTGAGCTCAGTTGACTCACCTTCGGGCCATCGACTCGCTGGGTTTCTTACCATTGTTTGAATCTGGATCTGGTCGGATCTAGATCTAGATCTCGCTGGATTACTTAGTCGCGAGTGGTAATATATTAGATTGGAAGTTTTTTCTTATTTCATGTAAGTATAGATATAGATGTGAAAATGTTATGTATTTATGAAATATGAAGAATTGATAATAATGGTGGTAGTGTATAGATGATGGTGTTTTTAAATTTGCAGGTGATAGAAGAAGAAACATCATTATTAGTCTTTTAGTGATAGAAAATGACACAAGTACCCTCATGTGCATAGCACATGAGGGAGTTAACGGATTGGAGAAAACGTCCGTTTGCATAAAGGACTGGATGTGATCCTTATCCTCCCAAAAGGACTGGCAGTGTCATTTCGAATAGATAAGGACGAAACTTGATTATTAGGGTAAACCACAAGGACGATTTCGGCCGTTTACTCTATTAGAAACGTCATTTATATAAAAATACAAATGAAAATAATCAAAAGCAAATGTTTAAAAGTAAATCTGTAACTGTGTGAAAGTTGTCTGATAAAATCCAAAAGTTTAGTGTCACGAAAATGAAAACTTTGATGCAGGGCAAAAGTTAAAAGATAAAAAAAATTGGTAAAAATTATTATATGCTATAAGAACGTGTACATTTCAGGCATGAATGACTTGTAAATTTGTATAGACTTTTTGTATAAAAACATAAACAATAACTATATTAATGCTTTAAATGTTACATGAACGTAAGACGTAACGATAATGAAAATTATTATATGCTATAAGAACGTGTACATTTCAGGCATGAAGGACTTGTAAATTTGTATAGACTTTTTGTATAAAAACATAAACAATAACTATATTAATGCTTTAAATGTTACATGAACGTAAGACGTAACGATAATGAAAATTATTATATATTAAAAATGTTATATATATAAAAAGACGGATAAAAATAGTCAAAACCAAATGTTTAAAAGTAAATTTGTAACTGTGTGAAAGTTGTCTGATAAAATTCAAAAGTTTAGTGTCACGAAAATGAAAATTTTGATGCGGGTAAAAGTTAAAAGATAGAAAGTTTAGGGGGTTAAAATGAAATATGGTAAAAATTATTATATGCTATAAGAACTTGTACATTTCAGGCATTAAGACTTGTAAATTTGTATAGACTTTTTGTATAAAAACATAAACAATAACTATATTAATGCTTTAAATGTTACATGAACGTAAGACGTAACGATAATGAAAATTATTATATATTAAAAATGTTATATATATAAAAAGACGGATAAAAATAGTCAAAACCAAATGTTTAAAAGTAAAATCGTAACCATGTGAAAGTTATTTGATGAAAACATGAGAACCCAAAAATTTAGTGTCAAGAAAATAAAAACGAAAACTTTGATGTGTGGTAAAAGTTAAAAGATAGAAAGTTTAGGGGGTTAAAATGAAAAATGGTAAAAATTATTATGTGCTATGAGAACTTGTACATACCATGCATAAGGCACTTGTACATTTGTATAGCTTTTTAGTATATTATAAATGTACAGGGTATGAAGCATGGCCATTTCAAACACCAAGTATAATCTCGCTTGAAATATCTCTCGTCTTGCAAGAAAAAAAAAATCATCAGACACTTTACAAGGCATTTGATGATAGAAGCATACATGGCAAATATGAATGGAATTCTCCAACAAACCACCATCATCCTATATTTCAAAACTACTAGAAACAAATATTAAGATTATCATAATTATTGAATAAAAGTGTTGATGCAATCTATTACACGGTTTTACGAAAGCATGTTAACTCATAAATTCAACATGCCCAGCAACTTCTCTACATAAAAGCTTTGACTCACGAGCCAGCTTTAAGCTCTTGTGAATCACTAATCCCGTTAGCTTATGAGTTGATGTTGGTTCATACTTTTTAGCTTCCTCCTCATGCCCCATCAACAATGCTTCTCTGGCCGGAATCACATTCTCCCACCAAAATTCACGTAACACCCCATGTATCAGTTCCCAATACTCTTGATCTCTACTTACCCGAAAAATAGTGCTCCCATTTGAAGTCCAGCAATACAAATCAACCCAATCTCGATTCATAACTTCCATTTGACCCTGAATTTGAGGCATATAATAAAAGGGCATTGTGGTCCAAGGCATAGCCGACTCGGGTTTTCCTTTATTAAAGGGGCATTTTACTTCAAGAATCCCGGGATTTTGGAGATTACTAAGAAGCCCATCAGGGGATGCACCGATCCAATCAAATTTATCTTCTGAATGGGTCGCAAATCCTAGTGAACTTACTTCACGACCCGTGATGGTTTTGTACTTATCAATAGCGGTTGACTCATGAAGGACACCCCATTCCATAGCATGTTTTGAAGCAGCTGAAACTGTTGAATTTGTATCTAAAGGAAATACTTTTTCATGCCAAAGTTCATACCTGCGTTTGCCTTTCCATAAACCAAGGGCCGTGCCAAAGGTGCTGGTGGTCAACTTATCCTTTCGAAGGGCAAACCATTCCTCGGACCGTTGGGCAGGTGCAGTTGATGGGGTCAATTGGCTAGTTAAAGTCAACCATTGGGGGTTGTAGACTAGATACTCGAATGCTACTGATGTGCAGGATGAAAATGGTCTAAAATTGTCGAACTGGAATTTTTTTCTTTTGGGAAGATAAAGTGGTGCCGCTTTATGGTGAATAACTTGGAGTCTAGTGATGCAAGCATTTCTCATGGCAGAAGTCTACAAGAACCATAAACAGATCAATAACTCGTATATCAAGTAAAAAGTAAACAAAAGACGAATCAATCATAACTACATATTCACAACTTGTTTCAGTCAAAAACCATTGTGGGAAATAAGTTCTTGTAATTATTATCATCTCAAAAACTCACGAATTAAGATTTAAGCCTTTAATGGTACAATCTTCACTACATTTTACAAAGCAGGAAATTTCATCTTAATCATATACAAATCTCTTTTAAGCTCAACAGATCAACCAAACCACAAGCCAAAAAGAAAAAAAAGAACTTCAAATAGGAATTTTAGAGCCCCGTTCTAACCATATACTATATAATGTTTCCAACTGTCTATATGCTAAATTCGCTATGGTATAAATCAGATTGCTACAAACCTTTGAAGAAAATTTCAACATTTATAGTTAAGTCAAGAGAAATAAAAAGCAAGACTGATAAATGGGAAACAGAACAAAATGTCATATAAGAACAGCATGTTAATTGTTATTTTTTCCAGTTAGGAGCTCCAAACTACAATGGCTCTGCATAGTGATTGAAGTATAAATGTACATTCATACACGAATGAGTCGTCACCAAATTGTGTGACCATATAAAAAAAATTCAAGCAAAATGGGAGCTCAGTAACCAACAAAACAGCTTATATGCACCTCTAATATCACAAGTTCGAGCGTTAGTTGTGTATAATCACTCTCATCTGTTATTCTGTATCTCGTTTAATTAGTGTATAGTTTATCCATTTGCAAACTGCATCTTTTTTTATTTCTGTATGGAGAGAACAATAACAGGTGTATAATCACCAGACTTGGCCACTTCTTACACAAAGTAGCCAATTCTTACAGAGTTCAATGTTTCTTCTTTTACATTTTCAAAAGAATAATATATTCACAAATAGACTTCAACCAAATGTTTCCCAAATATACAAACAGATTGGCAAATCGTAAATCAGTATGTTAAGCACATCCTGATATAGTTGCAGAAATAAAATAAAATTTTTTAAAAAAAACACCTACAAGTCTACAACATGATAATAGTGGTTCAAATAATGCATAACAAAAAGTGGAACTGCAATTTTGGAAATGGAAAGCACCTGCGGATAGCTCAACACCAGTCAGTCCCCCCTTTTGCTCTATTCAAAAAAGCTCTACAATAAACAAACAGATACTGGTCAGCTACAACGGATAACCGACCCATTATCAGTTCCTCCCACCAACCGGTCTCACAACCAACATGAGAAAGGTAAATTGCATCACAGAATGGTTAAAAGGGACATGTCCCCAACAACTAGACTACCCTAAAGCACTGGCCAGCTACAATAAATACATCATTTTGAGCATACAAGAAAACCCTATATAACTAACATTTGGAGTCTGCAAAATTGCTTGAAAAGCTGAAATGAATTTTTTGCAAAAGTATGAGTAAAAATGTAATTTTGAACATCAAAGATCCCTAAAATAAGCAAGATAACACATACCCAATACACTTTAGGTGCTGATTGGTGGTTTACAGTCTTGAATCTCTAAAACCCTGATGTAGAAATGCTATTAGGGTTTATTATTATCAGTTTTGTTTTATGGAAAAGAGACCAGATCAGATAGGTGAGGATTGATGATGTCACTTTAAAACACGAGGGGTATATCTGTCATTTAGATGTTAGTTTTGATGTAAAGTGAACAAGTATTTTACCGCTATACATATAGGAAGCGATAACCGTATCACCCGGTTCGATTAATTTATCACGAAATAAAAATATTATCACACACTATACAAATAGAACGGTACCCGCATGTTACGGCGGTAATATAGGTGGCGCAGGTGGTGGTGATGTAATGGCGGCGTCAGCGGTGGTGGTGACGGGTGGTGGTGGCAAGCAACGAAGATTGGTTGTGGCGGCAGTGACGAGTAATGTAGGTTATTGATATAATTTGGTTTTAATGAAATAAAACTTAAAATTTTATACAAAGGCTATTTGATTTATAATTTAGTATATTACACACTATACAAATAGCTAATATACATTTATGATAAATTACTTAAGTTTTTGTGATATCAATATTATTCCAATACATAGGGGTGAGTATACCCAGGTTCAAGTCTGAGGGGGCAGAGTTTACCCCTAATAATCGTCGTGCTTTCGGGAGGATTAGTAGGGGTTTTTTCTATTGGGTTTTTGAAATAGACATTTCTACTTCGAGTGAGCTCTCTGGCACGGACCCGGTTAAGACAACGTATATGTTAGACCTCTTGTTGTCGAATCGCGACACGACGTTTCAAGCGAAATTCACCTTTCGAAAAAAAATAGGGGCAAGTATAGGTCTTTTTGGATCAATTTTAGCCCAAAACTAAAACCCGAACCGATTCATTCGGTTTTTTAAAAAAACAAAACTATTGAATTAAGTCTTAGTTCAGTTCGATTTGGTTCAATTTTTGGTTTTGGTTTTCTTATAAAATTATTCTTTTTTTCGTTTTTACTTATTAAGTTACAAATTACGATTGATAAGAAGAAAAATAAGATAAAGAAACTAAAATATACGAATCTTTTTTATTAACTAAATATATATATAGGGTATGGTTAATGTGAGAACAACAAATATGGAGAGAACCGTAAGAACCACTAGTTTCCCTCCATCTTTCTTCTTTTTGGTGTGGTTTTTTAATTTGTTTTTTTATTTTTTGAATTTTGTTTTGTTTTTTATTTTCTTTTAACAAAAAAACATTAAAAAAAAAATTTGTAAAAAATTATATGGGTTACGTGTTGAAGACGTATGGATACGGCACGAGCGTTGCCCTCATCCGTTCTAAAGGGGTTGTCACCAGACGCATATGAGAATGGTATGGATTTGATGGGCGGCGATCCAAGAGATGGTGGCGGTTTGATACGGTACAGACGTAGCCCTTGACTTAGAGATGGTTTTTTAGTGGTTCTCACGGTTGTCACCATATATGTTGGTTCCCACTTGATCCCTTCACTATATAAATACTTTAAATGTTGAAATTGATATATTTTTTTATAAATTGAATTGATTTTGTTATATATTTTCATTTTAAAATAAGTGACAAGTGACTTTGGTTTATCTCAATGCCTAGTCCGTTCATAAACACGATAAAGAAATTATTAGTGAAAGATAGCTTGCCTCGAAGATCAAAACTTGCAGTCTTTCATCATTGACTTTCATGCGAAATTGCGAATGGGGTTAAACATAATTGACATAACACCATCATCTAAAATTCTAAAATTGTTCAACTAACACCCGTAAAAAATTTACAACACAGCCATCCACGCGTGTAAAAACCTAAAAATCACCGAGTGTAATTAAAAATTACTAAAACCCATCATCAATTCTACAGTATTAATAAAGAAGAAAAACAAAAACTTTCCTTGATTAATAATACCCTTGATCCAAAATCCCCAAATCACACTCTTATTTCTCACCAATTTCCAAATGTTTTCATCTCCAAAACCCCAACAACCCATCAATTTTTACCCATCACAACAACAGCAACAACAATCCAACATGATAATGGAGCCCCAAATGATCATTCCTGACGCCACCGCCACCACCACAAGCAGCGAAGAGAACACAAACACCCACAAGCCATCTGCCACCTCAGCACCACCACCACCACCAGCAGTCAAGAAAAGAGCAGAAACATGGGTCAAAGACGAAACAAGAACACTAATTATTCTAAGGCATGAAATTGATTCACTTTTCAATACTTCAAAGTCAAACAAACATTTGTGGGAACAGATTTCTTTGAAAATGAAAGAAAAAGGATTTGATAGATCGCCCACTATGTGTACTGACAAATGGAGAAACTTGCTGAAAGAGTTCAAGAAAGCTAAAGAAAGTAGTGATGGGTTTTCGAATAGTTCGAATAATACTAAGATGCAGTTTTTTAAAGAAGTTGAGGAGGTTATTAAAGATAGAAATAAGACTTCCAAGATTGATTCTTTTTTGCAGTTTAATGATAAAGGTATCATCTTTTACTGTAATTCTCTTTTTACCTTTTGATAACATTAACTTTTTCTGGATTCGAGGTTACCCATCAAATAGAAAATAATTTTGTTGTATGGATATCTGCGTGTGTGAGGGTAATTTTGTTGTGTTTCATTTAGGTAATTGTATTTTTGTCATCACCATGACCCCGAAAAATAGGATCTTTGACAAGTTTTCCTAAAACATTGAATAATGGTGGACTAAGGAATGTATTTTTTGGGGGTCTTTTGTGTGAAGTTATCGTCTTTTCAGCTATTTGGCTATGCAGGGTTCAGTTAGTAAAGATTAATAGGTTATAAAGTTGATGGTGTGAAAACGATTTTTTATATTTTGCGAACTAATTGACTATTTGAATCATGGCTTGATGATGCTTGACTTTTACGTTGCAAATCAACCATTGCTCTTGATAAATGTGAGAAAGAATACAAGAACGAGCGAATTGACTAGTTGTAGAATGTAAAATGCAAAGCTAACCATCATAGGTGGCACTTTCAAATTGTAGTGTTTATATTGCATTTACACAAGAACGATATGTTTTCTCAAAACTCAACATGATTCTCCAACAAAGCCTTGCATCCCTATTTTGCACTGCTTCTCCATAATCAGTGCTAATACACTATTTTGTGAACAGCTGACTTTTTGTTTTGTGTAACCATCATCATTTTTCTGATTAACCGCAATGCTTGTTATTACCTATGCGTATGAGTATTTCTATATTTCTTATATTAATGTGGTTATAATAAATTAATGCACATATTTCTATTGTACAGGTGTAGAGGACACCAACATTCCATTTGGACCTGTAGAAGGCAAGTCATTTTTCTAGCAGACTAGCACCGAAATATTTCTATTTTAGCTCTTCTGTGTTTTACCTGATAAGTATTAGCCTGTTGTGAGAAGTAATTATTGCATGTTTCATGCTGTATTATATCAATTTTTGTTCCATTCTGTCTGGATTAGAAGTAGCAATTTTGATCCATTTACTTATGATTTGGTCATGGTGTTTAATCTCTAGCGGGTCAAGTTAAAAAGAAGTAAGCTACTGTAGGATCGGGGTTCAACCTTTCCCCAGCGCCTTCTAAGTAGGAAATGGGTCGAAATTTGAAAGTTTTGGAACTTCCCTGTAGTGTATTTTTAATGTATAACACGTCTTAAAAAATATTCACAAAAAGTTATGATATCATTGAAAAGCTGTAATTTGTGTAACCATTTACCCGACACACTAATTATATGGAATGAAATAGACTTTTGGAAGAAAGAGTTGCGGGTCAACGTGATCAATTCGACCCGTACAAAAACTGCCATTTTGATAAGCTATATAACCTGCCCTGCCATCTCTAGTGCGGATGCTCAGTACTATATATCTGGTTGCCAATTTCATTTTCACCTAAAAAGGATAGAATTTGGTGAATATCTTTATTAAAAATAGAGCTTTTCTCAGAATTTCTTCATGCCACAGCTAATGCTAGAGGTGCCCTTAATCTAGAAAGACAGTTGGATCAAGAGGGGCATCCTCTTGCCATCACTGCTCCCGATACTATGGCAGCAAGTGGAGTCTCTCCATGGAATTGGAGGGAGACCCCTGGAAATGGTTAGTCTTGCTGTCATTAATTTTGTTACCTTTTTTGTTTCTTTCTTACCCTTCAAGATCTTGTGACCTACAGTCTTATATTCGCAGGTGATCAGAATAACAGTTATGGTGGTAGAGTTATTTCGGTCAAGCTGGGGGATTACACACGGCGTATTGGTATTGATGGCTCACCAGACGCCATAAAGGAAACCATCAAGTCTGCTTTCAGGCTGAGGACAAACAGAGCGTTTTGGTTGGAAGATGTTGATAATATTGTGAGGACACTTGATCGGGACATGCCTCTCGGAAACTATACTCTTCATGTAGATGAAGGTAACGATCATTTTTTTCCTCTCTTAGAGGTTGCAAGTGGGTTATCTTATACATGGGTTAAAATTGGTTCGTGCTGGGGTGACATCCAACACATTTTTTTTACAAAACTACAAATATTTAGTTTTATGAATACTCAATGTCTTAATATGGATAATGCATACATAGGCCACCTAAGGTATAAAAGAGCATTACCCTATTCAGTGTCGTGTTTATCAATTCCAGAAAATCATAAAATGTTGAAAATGCTTCAAATTTTGGATTTACAAAGTCTGAACACTTTAGTTGAAGTCAATGTGTCACAATGACTTCATTCCATCACAATTACTTCCAAAGCAACAAATCAATGTCCTTTCTTCATCATTTCCAACTCTCATCTTTTGACTTCTTTGAGAATATTCAGTTTCTGTTGTGAGTTTCATTGCAATTTTTGTAATTTTAAAACATTTGGCTTTTGAATACTTGGATGGCCTATGCACACAATATTCCTAGCCAACGTTACAATAACTAATTTTCAAACTAATGTATATTTTGTATTAATAACTCGGTTTGGAGGTTGAAAATATTTTAAACTGTGGGTAACTTTCAACCCAATTGACCTGTTCCATTTTAGCTTGTATATTGGCTTGTTAAAAATCTTGGTTAGCCAATATGAGTTTAGCAAGTTCGAATGGGTTTATCTTACTGGCCCCTAGTTGAGCTTATAAAAGCCAATGAGCCACTTGGTCTATTAATAGTCTAATAAGGCAGAATGTCATATAACCTGAATAATTCAACTTTCTAGTCTTTTGTTTTGCCCTTTTTGCTATCCTGCTAATTTACCTTCGTTGAACTTTAGTTGTAACTTTTTTTAATGCGCTTCGTTTAATTTGATTTATAGGGATTGAAAGTTAATAAATAAAAGGAGCGTATATCAACATAGAGGTCCTATATTAAACTAAACCTGTCCTTGAGTTTTTCACGCAGTATGAGGTTTTGTTTCTACAATTTGGTAAGCGATGCCAGGCAGTAAAATTTCTAGAGTTGGCACATTTCAGTGGAAGTGTTTGCAATATCTAACAACTAAAGATGAGAGACACCTGCGTACTAATTGTAAGGGTTTTACTATTACTGAAATTTCTGATAACTTTCAACTTCCAGGCTTAATGATCAAAGTGTGCTTGTTTGAGGAGCCAGATCATGTGCCGGTCCATACTGAAGACAAGATCTTTTACACTGAAGATGATTTCCGTAACTTTTTGTCTCGCCGAGGCTGGATCTGCTTGAGAGAATACAATGGCTACAGAAACGTCGACGTTATGGACGAGCTATGCCCTGGTGCTATTTATCGTGGTATAAGCTAGGTTCCATCATGTTGTGATGGTCGAGGCTCTGTAAATATTTATGTTAAGATGTTGTCCCTCTTCATGGATACTTAATTGGGATTGCATTCTTTAATATGCTTCATTGCGTTTTTAAACACAATAAGCACTTTTTTACCTTTTCCGAGTGTTTGGATGAAAATAAGTGCTTATTTGAAATTAAAATAAGATATTTCTAAGCACCATTGGAGATGCTTATTTCACTGCACATTTATAGTATGCAGTCCCAAACACCCTATGTATGTATAACTTTGTGTGTGTAATGTTCATTTTTTTTCCTATTGCTAAAAAGTTTGATAACAGTTGTTCAGTTGATAACACTTTTGAATTTTATGTATTTAATTTTTTCATATCCAAGACTTTTCAATAGAGCAGAGTGAAACGTATTTCCGTTTCTATCATGATCCAAATCATTGTAAAGCTATTACTCAAACACACTTGTCTACATTGTAAAGGTATTCGGCTAGAAGCATTTGCTATGTATGAATCTAGATCCCAAGACTGTGGAATTTTATCCAGATAATTTGTTTTGCTGCTAGTGTGTATTGGATTTGGAAGGAAAGGAATGGCAGATTATTTAGGCAGGATAACAATTCTAAAGATAGAGTGAAAGATATGATTCAGGAATGTATTAAGATGAGGATTCCAAGTTTAAAGTTCAAAAGTTATAACGAGATGAAAACTGTTTGGAAATATTAATCAAATGTAATGAGGGCTGCTGTTAAGTGTTCTGGTTTGGATGGATTGGATAACTTGGATGTGCAGGATCGCAAGATAGGGGTGAATGTCATGGTTGCTGAGAAGATTGTGCCGGGTGGGATTGGACAATGCAGGGGATGTTTGTGTATCATTTGTTATTTAGTTAGATTCTTGATGGGAATTGGTAGTATGGATTGGATATTGATTTTGTCTAGGCATAGATGGTTGATAGATTGGATTTTTGGAACATAGATGGGCAATGTCCATCTTGTTAGGAACACTTGCATTTTTCTTTAAAGGGCTAATTAGTTCTAAAGGTATCATACTCGTCAACTTTTACTAATGTAAGTATAAACCAAAATCTCCTCCTATTGTGATAACCGACAGTGTAAATTTATACTAATGTAGTGTCTAAAAATACCACTCGCCACATATGGCGGTTTCATCCAACCTGGCTTGCCACATGGGCCTAAAAATTATCTATGTGGCTTAAAAATACATCCGTTTGCATTCATAGCCCAGAATAATATCTATATATCATCATAAACAAGTAAACAACCCAGATTTCTTTGATCGACCACCTTCTTCTCCAGACAAACACCATTTTTTTCGGCAACCACCATGGCCAAGCATCATTATCAACATCCAACACCCACCGTATCAAATAATACAACAATGATGTGTATAAACATCCAATAGCTTGTCTTAAGATTCCCAATGTTTCAAGATTTACTGATAATTAACTACATTAAATAATAGAAAAACAAGTAAATATAAGTATGTATCTTCACGAGAGAAATTGCAAAATACCTCATCCAACACCAAGTCATTTTATAAATTAATGTACAATTAGATTGACAAAATCATATATAAATCGAAGGAACCCAAAATCTGTAAATATATAAACAAAGTTTGAATCGGAAAATTTTTCATCGGAAAAATATCATATCCATCACCGGGAAAAATATCATATGCGTGGCCGGAAAAATATGCATCGCCGGAAAAAAAGTTTGAATCGGAAAAAACTTATCATGTCCGACACCGGTAAAATGTACCACCGCCGCCTCGATCATCTCTGTCGGTTATTTCCTTCCAAGAGCTTCACAAAACTTAACTTTATGCCTAAATCCGATCCCAGATCTAGATCTAGATCTGGTAACGTTATGCTCACTTCGATATATATATATATATATAGGCACCATCACAATCAACTAACCCGATCCTTTTCCATCCATTCAAAGAACTTCCGTAGTAATCTCCGAAATGATGATGAAATCAATGAAAGTTTACTAACTATCAAATCTCTTAAGGTCCTAAGAAGAAAAAGATTTGTTAGATAGATTATATATAGCGTGGGATAGATATATAAGAGGAGATCGAAGCAGTGTATCTATATCTATATTCAATATAGATAGATATATGTTCCAGTGTAAACGAAAGAAAGAAAAGACATGGAAATACATATATGGAAATACATGACATGGAAATACATATACGGCAAAAAACACACAAAACAGCTGACGCGTAGGATTGTTAAAACCGGATAGTGGTTTTAGTGCCCATGTTACACGGATTTTACACATAGTAATATTATGATAGGAAGAGATTTTGGTTTGTGCTTACATTAGTAAAAGTTGACGAGTATGGTACCTTTAGAACTAATTAGCCCTTCTTTAAATGATTAATAAAACAACAATTAAAACTTTACTTCTAGTTTCAATTTAAGCCAGCTTCTGATTCATAAACTTTTTTTTTAAACAGTTCTGATTCATAATCTTGATTCAAATGATTCACAATTTCTGGAAATATTATGTATTATATGTAAAAGGTTCTTAGGATTATAAAACCTTGTCCAAATGGCTCTAAAACAATTCATCTGGGTATCAATCATACAGAATCTCATCAAGCTTAATGGATGGTGGTTTGCTTATGCGGTCCAAACAAATACAGTCGAAGAAAAATTACCCCAATTTCATGAATATTAATATTACCAAATTTCATACATTGAATACTTTTCGACAGATCCAAGTTGTACGAGTAAAGAGATCAATATTGACAAGAAAAAGGCAAAACATGAAACACTAGCGATGATAAAACTGAGGATTGTAAACCGTGATCCAATTCATATGCAAAGAAAATGCTTTGGGCGAAACACTGCAGTAAGATGTGTGTTCTATCTGTAGTCAGTTGTGAGCACACACAGCAAGTGAACACAGTTATAACAGGAAGGGCCGTGGGTTGAACTTAAAAGCCCTGGTCGTATCGTACACCCACACGATACACGGTACAAAAAGGAATGGCGAGTCCTAAACATGTCGAAAGGCCTAAAGCTTTTGGATCAAAAAATCACAATTGTACTATTTGGTGATATAGATAATAGACAATTGTGAAGAAAAGAAAACAATTTTCATGAAACAGATTCTTCCAAATTTCACACAATTTCTCTCAAGGCATCTCCATGAAAGCCAAGAAAACAAGTTTCCAGATTCAAACTATCACCCGACTTAGCTTACACAAAAGTGAATCAAAATGATTCACATTAATCTTCGAGGATGAACAAGAAAAACACAGTAATACAAGATTAAAGAACAATCCCATTTCTTATTGCTCATCCCATTCATCATTCTTGTAAGACACCATAGTGTCAACCTTGTGTATCTGCATCATAGAAACAACAATACAATGTTAGGGCATTTGCCGAACATAATATCAACCATTTCATTACCATGGCACCAAATGTCAATCAATCTCATTTCTTTTCCACTAAAACTGAATCTCAAACTTTTTACAGTTCAACATATATCCAAACATCAATGGTTACCTTGGTATCGAAAGAATGCAATTTCACCATTTGGGGATTTGTTATCAGTTTAGGGTCACTTTCTGTCCAAGTGAATGGTACCTCAACATCATTATCAGTATATGCTAACACATCGAAGATACCTGCAAGTTAAACATAATAAATGAATTGAACGTTATACTCACATTCATCAAAATCGATTCTTATGCTCTTAAAAAGTTAAAAACAACTTAAAGCATACAAGTTAATAATACTAACAGGGTTCATCAAGGCATGGCAAGTATGTAATACTGGATGCAATCTGTCTCATAATAGCTTGGATCTCCCTCATGATTTCTTTATCACTCTTTTCCCTCGAAACCCTGACAATTAACAAGCATCAATCCACACGAAAACAATGGGTGGACATACTAACAAAAAGTGATGCAAATATAACACACATATATACCCTTTCTCAACAACTTCTTTATCAGACTCTATACTGAAATTCCACCTTTCAAGTACTTCATCAGTGGCCTTACTCATAATCACAAGAACAATCCTTTGTAACTTCCCAGCTTCCAACCACTCTACACATATAATAATCCCCAAATATAAAAACCCGATAACATAAACATTAAAAAGCACAAAGTTCACCAAAAAGTTTGAAACTTTCTCGTGATATTTACCCGAAAGCTGAGTATTCAAATTTGCAATGAAAGTCTTAACAGCCTCGTCTTGAGATAGCAACAATGGAAGTCCATATTTTTTCACTCTTGCAAAAGTTTCTTCAGGATACACTCCGCGATTGTACAAAATACTACACATTTCATTACACCCGATTACCCCAACAAAATTAGTATTTGCAGTGAAATTAAAGGGCCAAGTTCACCAAATGTATCCAACTTTTCATTTTCATTTTTTTATTTTTTTACTTATCAACAGTTTTACAAGTTACATAAGAGGTCAGATACAATCAATAACAATGAATTGAAAGTTTCATATACAAAAGAGACGGTTCGTATTGTAAGCGATAACAAAACCTGACAATTTGAATACAAATTAGGCTAAAACAAAACCCTAAAACGGGAAATTGGTACAAATATTATTACCTGTTTGCTGCATAACCTGAAAGGGGGTTACATAAATAAAATAAAATAAAAAATACATCAGCATCAAAGAAGAATCCAGAAATTAACATAGTGATGAGAAACAAGAGACGATACGTACCGAAAAACTCGCTAACGATGGCAGTGGATCCACGGAGAGTGATGATGTCTTTGCTGGCAGTTCTTGAAGCCATTTGTGATAATAGGAATTTCGTCGAACAGGTTATGAAAAAACAATTTGTTAAGTAGAAGAAATATAGACCGGGTTTAGATAGATGAAAATGATGCGAGCAACGGCTACTTTTGTGTCCGGGGATATGCAAAACGGTCTATTTGTTGGAAGAATATAATAATAAATAATGGTGCTGGTGCGGGCTTAACGGTTCGATAAATGGGTCCCACCATATGAGATTCAAAGTTCTTTACCATTTTTAATAGTAACAGGCCTAGGTTAAGTTTATATAAGGCTGTTAGGTACTAAGTTTTGGTGTGGAATACTCACATATTAATTTTTTAATTCATAAAATTCATGGGGGTCAAACATTTATTCATTAAACAAAAAGTGTTATATAAGTTTAGGTGTGGAATACTCACATATTAATTTTTTAATTCATAAAATTCATGGGGGCAAACATTTATTCATTAAACAAAAAGTGTTAGGTACTAAGTTTTGGTGTGGAATACTCACATATTAATTTTTTAATTCATAAAATTCATGGGGGTCAAACATTTATTCATTAAACAAAAAGTGTTAGGTACTAAGTTTTGGTGTGGAATACTCACATATTAATTTTTTAATTCATAAAATTCATGGGGGTCAAACATTTATTCATTAAACAAAAAGTGTTATATAAGTTAGGTGTGGAATACTCACATATTAATTTTTTAATTCATAAAATTCATGGGGGTCAAACATTTATTCATTAAACAAAAAGGTTATAGGTACTAAGTTTTGGTGTGGAATACTCACATATTAATTTTTTAATTCATAAAATTCATGGGGGTCAAACATTTATTCATTAAACAAAAAGTGTTAGGTATAAGTTAGGTGTGGAATACTCACATATTAATTTTTTAATTCATAAAATTCATGGGGGTCAAACATTTATTCATTAAACAAAAAGTGTTATAGGTACTAAGTTTTGGTGTGGAATACTCACATATTAATTTTTTAATTCATAAAATTCATGGGGGTCAAACATTTATTCATTAAACAAAAAGTGTTATAGGTACTAAGTTTTGGTGTGGAATACTCACATATTAATTTTTTAATTCATAAAATTCATGGGGGTCAAACATTTATTCATTAAACAAAAAGTTATTAAAAAATTAGTATGTGAGGGGTTCCACACGTATACTCACATGTTCGAGAGGTAAATGTCTGAAACTATGGATAATCAAGATTCAATCCCAGTTCTACAAGCCAACACCCTCTCTGACAGTTCACTCAAAGAGAGTCTAGCTAGCCACTTGATCTAAGACTAAGTGATTAGATGAGGCTCCTATTAGATATGAACTTATGCCGTACGACTTCCATTGTCCACGTTATTTGACTTCCATTCCATAATGCACAATTTTTTGAAAATAATTTCACTCCAAGTAAAACAATTAGCCGGCCCATGGGTTTTTTAGTTACCAGCCTTTGATCTTGAAATCGTATTTGTAGTTTTGGTTTCCTTTTCTCCAAGACAACTGTCTCATATCATTTCCATTAAAAAAAAAAAAGAAAACTCAATTTTCGTTTATTTTAGATTATTATTGCATATATTAAAAATAAATTACATGACTAATATACATCATCATAACTTTTAGTCTTTTATAATCAAGTTTTCTCATATATTTCCCATATATAAATCTATGCAATATCATTTTATTACTTTAATTAAATAGACACTACATACAGAAAAGTAAACCAAAAAAAAGTCTTGTCACACGATCATTTTGCCAAAATGGAAATCATACAATTACAAAACAATGCATACTTTTCAATTTATTTACTTTCTATTTATTTTATTCAATTCTGAAAGAATATTAATAATAACACAAATATTACCAGAAAGTGTTTTATGAGTTAGAATTTATTATGAATGTTTTACAACCAAATCGAAGGAACTTTAGTAACAATATAATCTAATCATCCAGATGATGATGATCAGAAATAAACCAGAAAATATTGTATATCAAAGTGATATACAATATATATACAGAAATATATATTGATAAACTGAGAGAGAGTGAGAGAAACGACTGAATGAAATTAGGGATTGTTAACCCTAATCTTCTCATCATCTTCTTTTTATATTGATCCAAAAATACAGCCTCAACCTTCATCTTTAGTCTTTTGACACAATCTACCCTGAGCTTTATCTTTCCTTCTATCCAGAATTGAACCTCCAACTATATCAACTTGTCACTTCCTGCACAGAACCTAATCATACAATAAGTATTACATTTAAGAATAAATTTGATTTAGAGAAAATTTCATTACATACCCCTGGGGTATGTCATATTATCAAGTTTCGCCCCTCTCATTTTTTTGTATCATTACATACCCCTATGGTGACTTTTTGTATCATAACATACCCTTCACGCTAACGTCCGTTTGTCAGTCTCCGTCAACCCTCTCATGTGCATTGCACATGAGGGTATTTTAGTCTTTTTAACGTATTCTCCACCACAAAACACATCTTGAACAACGTGCACTAGCAGATCTCCTGTCTTCTTCATATCTTCATATATATATAGATGTATTATATATATTTCCACCAAACACAGATTTATCTTTCTCTATATATACATACAGACCTAATTTTAAATGGCTAATCCCCACTAAATTAATAAATGGCTTATGTTCCAGATCCAATTTTTCTCCCATAAACCACATAAACTACACACAACCATCACAAATCTACTCCCACCCACCCACAAATCTAGATACAGAATACCCACCACCATAACCCGCCGACCACCCCTTCTCTTTATAGAAACAGATTTGTGTATAGATTTGGGGAAGAGAGAGAGATGGAACGGATGATGTGATTGGAGAACCCGCCACCATAACCCGCCGACCACCACCGCGCCACCACCCCTCTTTCTATCTCAATTACTACTACCGCTTTGACCAACAATCACCACTGCCTGAAACCACCACCATCGCGTTTTGTGACGAGTTGTTGTTTTCATCATTCATCTTCATTTTGATGTCGTGATTTGTTGGAATGTTGGGTTATGTCTTTCATCTTGATAGATGTAAACAAAAGCTAGTAAGTTGGGTTTGAAGGAGTTGTTTTTTATTACAAAAAAAGAAAAAAGAAAAAGAAACATAAGGATTTATCAATGCCGTTAGTTTGGGTTTTACATGTGTATTTTGAAAGACTATATATGTTGGTTTGAGTTTTAGGATTTACAGGTATATTTTTGAAAGTTTAGATAATTTTTTATTTCATTTCTGTTTAATAAATATTATATTTATTTGCGATTGTGATATAAAATGGGTTTTTATGGATTTGTTCATGTTATTATTTATTTTGGGAGAATAAAACTATGGTGGTAATGAATTCATTAGATGATAGGTTTTAAAAATTTTGGTTAGATGTTTTTGTTAGTGATGTGTGTAATGAGGAAAGAGAAGCAAGAAAAGATGAGTAACAGAAAAAAGGGTCAAAAAAGAAAAAAGAAGGGGAGGTTGTTTTATTTGCAAACTGACTAAAATACCCTCATGTGCAATGCACATGAGAGGGTTGACGGAGACTGACAAACGGACGTTAGCGTGAAGGGTATGTTATGATACAAAAAATCACCATAGGGGTATGTAATGATACAAAAAAACGAGAGGGGCGAAACTTGATAATATGACATACCCCAGGGGTATGTAATGAAATTTTCTCTTTGATTTATTAACATCCCCCCTCAGATTTATTCTTAAACATGTCTATCAACCCCAATTTTTCACACAAGAAATTATGTTGATTTATGCCTAAACTTTTTGTAAAGATATCATCCACATTTAACTCAGACTGTATCTTAACAGTGTTCAATAATCCTGCAGAAATTTTTTCTCTTGCAAAATACAAATCAATTTCAAAATGCTTTGTCTTTTCATGGAACACTGGGTTAGCTGCTATTTGAATAACAGCCTTACTATCACAGTGAACATTAACAGGAATAGAACATGTAATACCAAAATCAAGAAGCAAATTTTTAAGCCAAATTATCTCACAAGTCACTGCTGCCAATGCCCTATATTCAGCTTCTGCTGAGGACTTGGCAACAGTGGATTGTTTTTTGCTTTTCCAAGAAACTAAAGTATTTCCAAGATAAACTGAAAAACCTGTAACATATTTTCTTGTAGTAACACACCTTGCCCAATCAGAATCAACATATCCAGTAAGAAGACTGTTATTACCTTTCTGCACATATGACCAGGAGCTTTCTTTAGATACCTCAGAATTCTCAACCCAAGATCAAAATGTTCTTGAGAAGGTGCATGCATAAATTGAGATAGACATTGAACTGAATAACTTATATCAGGTCTAGTTAAAGTCAAATAGATCAATTTTCCAATCAATTTTTGGTACACAGTAATGTTATCAAGCATTTTACCATCTTTAGTAAAAGGTTTAACAGTTTTGTTCATCTCTAAAGGAGTATGCATTGGTTTACACCCAAGCATACCAAAATCATTCAACAATTCCAAACAATACTTTCTTTGAGAAAGACATAATCCATTGTCATTTTCTAACACCTCAATTCCCAGAAAATATTTCAATTTACCTAGATCTTTTATCTTAAACTTAGAGCTTAAAAAAGATTTAACTTGTTCAATTTCTTTAACACAGTTTCCAGTAACTACAATATCATCCACATAAATCAGAAGAGCAACAAAATTACCATTAATATTTCTGGTAAACAAAGAGTAATCAGATTTACTCTGACTGAAACCACATTCATGTAAAGCACTAGACAATTTTGAGTTCCACTGTCTAGGAGCTTGCTTAAGCTCATACAAAGACTTGTTAAGTTTGCATACCAAAGAATTATTTGCACTTGAATATCCTTGTGGAATATCCATATAAACATCTTCACAAAGATCACCATATAAAAAAGCATTGTTCACATCCAATTGAAACAAAGGCCAATTATTATTAACAACAATAGTTAACAAACATCTAACAGTCACCACCTTTACAACAGGTGAAAAAGTTTCATCAAAGTCTATACCAGCTCTTTGGTTAAACCTTTGGCTACTAATCTAGCCTTATATCTTTCTATTTCTCCATTAGCCTTATACTTAATCTTAAAGATCCATTTACACCCTATAGTTTCTCTATCTTGAGGTAAAGTAGTTAAAGACCAAGTATTATTTCTATTTAAAGCATCCATTTCCTCATTCATAGCATTTACCCAATTAACATCTTTTACAGCTTCAAAGAAAGTTTTTGGTTCAACACTTTTGTTTAAATTTGTAGCAAAACAGAAAAGATCAGGTTTAAGATGAGCATAATTAACCACTTTATTAAGAGGATATTTAACTTTTCCTTCCAATTCATAATCAACAAGTCTTTTTGAAAGAGTAATATGTCTAGTAGACCTTCTAAGACCATCATTATTATTTACAACACTGTCCTCATAAATATTTAAATTCATATCTGGTAATGTAGTAGCATGCTCAACAGATTGTCTGGTAGAATTATCAGTATCAGTATGTGATGAGTGATCACTGGTAGCTCTAGAAGTACTGCCAAGTGATGACTTATCACTTACATGATCATCAAAACTGCCAAAGACAATTTGTGGCTCACTGCCAACATTATGATCACCCACCTTAACTTCCTCTTCATCATTGGACATAGCATTACTCTTATATGAATTAGTAGTATCAAGATTATCAAAAAAATTAAGATGATTTGTAGAACTTGTAACAGAATTTAAAACCTCTTTATTATTCATAGTATAAGGAAAAATACTTTCATAAAATTTGACATCTCTAGAAAACACAAAAGTTTTAGACTCAAGACTAAACAACTTATATCCCTTTTTGGAATTAGAATAACCAACTAAAATACATTTTTCAGATTTAGGTTCAAACTTATCAGACACATTTAGTTTAGAAGCAAAACATAAACATCCAAAAACCCTTAAATGACTCAAATTTGGTTCACAACCATATACTAATTCATATGGAGTTTTGCCTTTTAGAATTGAGGAAGGTGTTCTATTAATCAAGTAGGTAGCAGTTAACACACATTCAGTCCATAGATACAAAGGAATTCCCCCCTGAAACATAAGAGACCTAGCAACATTAAGAAGGTGTCTATGTTTCCTTTCAACCACCCCATTTTGTTGAGGTGTATAAGGTATAGAAGTCTGATGCAGAATCCCTTTAGAGTGAAAGAAAGAAAAACAAAAGTTTTAGACTCAAGACTAAACAACTTATATCCCTTTTTGGAATTAGAATAACCAACTAAAATACATTTTTCAGATTTAGGTTCAAACTTATCAGACACATTTAGTTTAGAAGCAAAACATAAACATCCAAAAACCCTTAAATGACTCAAATTTGGTTCACAACCATATACTAATTCATATGGAGTTTTGCCTTTTAGAATTGAGGAAGGTGTTCTATTAATCAAGTAGGTAGCAGTTAACACACATTCAGTCCATAGATACAAAGGAATTCCCCCCTGAAACATAAGAGACCTAGCAACATTAAGAAGGTGTCTATGTTTCCTTTCAACCACCCCATTTTGTTGAGGTGTATAAGGTATAGAAGTCTGATGCAGAATCCCTTTAGAGTGAAAGAAAGAAAGCATTTGATTATTAACAAATTCAGTTCCATTATCACTTCTAACAATTTTAACTTGAACAGAAAATTGAGTTAGAACCATGTTTATAAAAAAAACTTAAGTGATCATAGACTTCAATCTTTGATTTCATCATAAAAGTCCAAACAGCTCTTGTATAATCATCCACAATAGTTAAAAAATATTTGAAACCTTCTTTGCTTGTGATCCTATAAGGACCCCAAACATCCACATGAATTAAATCTCCTAAACTTTTTGTTTTATGTTCACTCAAAGGGAAAGGGTCTCTAGTCTGCTTAGCTTTGTGACAAATATCACAAGGACCTTTAGAACCAGAAGTAATATTCAACTTTTTATAAAAAAACAGATAATGCTTGGTCAGCAGGATGACCAAGTCTCATATGCCATAGAAGTTTAGAATCAGAAGGAAGTTGAGCAGAATTACAAACCATATTAGAACATGCAGAATTATCATCATATAAGTATAAACCACCATGTTGACTACCAGTCCCCAGAACATTCTTTTGAAGTAAATCCTGTATGTAACACTTATCTTCATCAAACCCTATATACAATTTATTATCTCTAGCAAGTTTGTGAACAGACATAAGATTCACATTGTAGTCAGGTACAACAAGAACATCAAATAAAACAATACCATTTTTCAAATGAAGATTCCCAATTTTAGTTACAACAGCACAAGTTCCATTAGGATGACCAATTTTAAGATTAAGATCAGAAATATCAACAACATTTGAAAGACCTTTTTCAGAATTAGTCATATGTTGATTTGCACCAGAATCCATAATCCAAGCAAGAATAGCATGATATAATGCAGAATGACAACTAAAGAACCAAGAATTACTACATAATGGCATACCTGCCATATTGGCATGCAGACCAGCAGAAGTAGATGTAGAAGGAGAGGAAGAAGAATGATTATCTATCAAACTCAACAACTTAGATATTTGATCAAGTCAAAGAAGATAAAGCAGAATCATTCATAGTATTTGCAGAACAAGCAGACTTAGAATCCACATTTACATGATTATTAGAGAATTTAGGATTATTCTGAAAATTAGGCCTTTTATAACCAAGTTGAAAGCACCTTTCAATAGTGTGACCAATTTTAAGATTAAGATCAGAAATATCAACAACATTTGAAAGACCTTTTTCAGAATTAGTCATATGTTGATTTGCACCAGAATCCATAATCCAAGCAAGAATAGCATGATATAATGCAGAATGACAACTAAAGAACCAAGAATTACTACATAATGGCATACCTGCCATATTGGCATGCAGACCAGCAGAAGTAGATGTAGAAGGAGAGGAAGAAGAATGATTATCTATCAAACTCAACAACTTAGATATTTGATCAAGTCAAAGAAGATAAAGCAGAATCATTCATAGTATTTACAGAACAAGCAACTTAGAATCCATATTTACATGATTATTAGAGAATTTAGGATTATTCTGAAAATTAGGCCTTTTATAACCAAGTTGAAAGCACCTTTCAATAGTGTGACCAATTTTAAGATTAAGATCAGAAATATCAACAACATTTGAAAGACCTTTTTCAGAATTAGTCATATGTTGATTTGCACCAGAATCCATAATCCAAGCAAGAATAGCATGATATAATGCAGAATGACAACTAAAGAACCAAGAATTACTACATAATGGCATACCTGCCATATTGGCATGCAGACCAGCAGAAGTAGATGTAGAAGGAGAGGAAGAAGAATGATTATCTATCAAACTCAACAACTTAGATATTTGATCAAGTCAAAGAAGATAAAGCAGAATCATTCATAGTATTTGCAGAACAAGCAGACTTAGAATCCATATTTACATGATTATTAGAGAATTTAGGATTATTCTGAAAATTAGGCCTTTTATAACCAAGTTGAAAGCACCTTTCAATAGTGTGACCAATTTTAAGATTAAGATCAGAAATATCAACAACATTTGAAAGACCTTTTTCAGAATTAGTCATATGTTGATTTGCACCAGAATCCATAATCCAAGCAAGAATAGCATGATATAATGCAGAATGACAACTAAAGAACCAAGAATTACTACATAATGGCATACCTGCCATATTGGCATGCAGACCAGCAGAAGTAGATGTAGAAGGAGAGGAAGAAGAATGATTATCTATCAAACTCAACAACTTAGATATTTGATCAAGTCAAAGAAGATAAAGCAGAATCATTCATAGTATTTACAGAACAAGCAACTTAGAATCCATATTTACATGATTATTAGAGAATTTAGGATTATTCTGAAAATTAGGCCTTTTATAACCAAGTTGAAAGCACCTTTCAATAGTGTGACCAATTTTATGACAATTAGTGCATTGAAGATTAGGATTTGGAGGTCTGAAAGTTCTTGCATTGTTATCAAAAGTTCTTTTAGATTCAAAATGATTATCAAAGGTCTTTTTAGCATCAAAAGTAGATTTTGAAGGTTTAGAAGTATTATTTCTGGTAAAGTTACTCTTTGCAGAAAACACATTTGCAGAATTAACTTTATTATTCAACCCAGCCCTATGTGATTCATCTTTGGAAATAATAGCATAAGCAGTCCTGACATTAGGTAAAGGTTCTTTGGTTAAAATATTAGATCTTACACTCATATAAACATCATCCAAGCCCATAAGAAACTGCATTAATCTAAGTAAATCATTATGACTCTTCACAGTAGTAGCAGCAGCACAAGTACAAACAGGCAAAGTAACCATAGAATCATATTGTTTCCAAAGAGAAGTAAGATTATGATAATATTCAGACAGAGATGCACCATTTTGTGTTAAAGAATTGATTTTATGATGTAAATTAAAAATAACAGATCCATCAATTTTGTCATAAGTATCCTTAAGTTCCTGCCAAACAGAAGCAGCATTTTTAGAAAATATTTGACCAAGATAAAGATCTTGAGACACACAACCAAGTATCCAGTTAAGCACAACAGCATTACACATATCCCATTGACTTGCAAGAACAAAATTATCAACAGATTTTAAGCATGTACCATCAATAAAACCAATTTTATTCTTAGTTTGTAGTGCAAGTTCCATAGCACAAGCCCAGACTTTATAGTTATCAGTACCAAGCAATTTAAAACCAATCAGAGGAGTGCTAACAGTATCACTAGCATGCAAATACAATGGATCACCAAAATCCAATTTACTTATTTTAGTAATCTCAAATTCAGATTCATTATCAGATTCTTCATTATGCACAGAATGAGGAGGAGTATTTCCCCCATGAACAGAACCAGGTGGAGTATTACCATTATGAACAGAACCAGGCGGAGTATTCACCATTGTAATCAACTTAAATCACAAACAACAGACAGATAATCAATTAAAATAACCAAATAATATGCAGATAGGCACAAACTGATACAATTTAAGAAAGCAGAAAGAACACACAATTAATAGAACAATAGAATAATAATCAGACAGAATAAAGAACAAAGAAACACAATTAATCAACAAATATTGTCTTCTCAAATAAAATTTTTTTGCAGAAAATATACCTTAATCTCACAAGAAAGCCAGGGACATGATTCCTAACCTCTCGTATGAAGGCAGGTCAAGTATTAGCAAACTTGTTTATGAGATTGAAGATAAAAAAAATTTGAATATATATATATATATATAAAAATTTGATTTGAGAAGATAATATGAGTTGAAAACAAACAGATATAAAAGAGATAGAGATAGAGAATACAATACAGTGCAATAAGCCGAAGGAAGATGAACCCTAATTATTTACTTGATTCACTTAGTCAAGAAATAATCAGGATCTGAATTTTTTTTTGAATAAACCCTAGTTTTGATCTTGATTCACTCAGTCAAGATACAAAACAAGACGAATCAACCAATAATAGCAGCGGAATATAGAAGAGCGAAGTTTCCAGAAGAAAACCCCCAAAATAATCGAACGAACAAACCCTAAAATCAAAATCTAGGGTTCCAAAGGGAATCCGCCCTAGATCTGATATATCAACCAAAAAATCGAATCAACAATCCACAGAATCACCGTTGTGCTCTGATACCATGAAAGAATATTAATAATAACACAAATATTACCAGAAAGTGTTTTATGAGTTAGAATTTATTATGAATGTTTTACAACCAAATCGAAGGAACTTTAGTAACAATATAATCTAATCATCCAGATGATGATGATCAGAAATAAACCAGAAAATATTGTATATCAAAGTGATATACAATATATATACAGAAATATATATTGATAAACTGAGAGAGAGTGAGAGAAACGACTGAATGAAATTAGGGATTGTTAACCCTAATCTTCTCATCATCTTCTTTTATATTGATCCAAAAATACAGCCTCAACCTTCATCTTTAGTCTTTTGACACAATCTACCCTGAGCTTTATCTTTCCTTCTATCCAGAATTGAACCTCCAACTATATCAACTTGTCACTTCCTGCACAGAACCTAATCATACAATAAGTATTACATTTAAGAATAAATTTGATTTATTAACAAATTCAACTAGAAATAATTTAATAGGCTCATGGGTTTGTCAGCAACTCGAAACTTCATCATTCTAGAAGTCGTATCGATTTCTTTTTCTCCAAGCCCGCCATCACGTGACTCATGTAACCCACCGATTTTTTCTAACCCGCCGTCCCCCTATAAATAACGTCTCATAATGTTTTACACATCACATATTAACATTCTAACATTTTTCATCAATAGAAATCTCTTTCTTTCATAGAAATTATTACCATGGGTAAGTTCTCATCCACATTCTACTCACATTTTTTCAGTTGGTAAATTTTCTTCTAATTTCATATATATTCGTTTATTTTTTGTAGGATCTGATAAGAAGATTAAGATCGGAATTAACGGTACTTATAACTTATTGTGTTTTACATATATATATTTTCTACTATTTGTTACGAGCACAATTTTTTTTTTTACAGTTTTTAAAATTCTGTGTGTTTGTGTGGATTGTTTTTAAAGGTTTCGGAAGAATCGGACGTTTAGTAGCAAGAGTTGCACTTCAAAGAGATGATGTTGAGCTTGTTGCTATTAATGATCCCTTCATTACCACTGATTATATGGTAATCAATTTCTTCTTTTTTCACCTAAAAAACATTTGTATCTATATGTATATACATATATGTGTAAGTATATGTCATTAGCTGTTTAAATTAGTTAAAACTGCATGCTCATCAGAGTTTATTTATGTGGCTATAAATAAGTTGAAATTATTTTTGAAAATTGTAATGTCGATGTTAATGATCCGTAATCTTGTACTATGTAATGGGCTGCAAAAGTTCAGGTAATAGGGCGGATCTATGCCAATGATTTAAGGATTTGTAAATGTGTGTGTGTCTTGATATTTAAAGTCTGCTCAGATCATAGACCCTAAGCACCAAACTGAAAGTGCGAACATGTGAATGAACAAACAAGGTGTTACAATCATTACGAGGCGATCACATTATTAGTATTGTCAGTATGCTTTGGATTTTTGATATATGTTCAAATTGGTGTGTGTGTGTGTCTGTATAGATGTTTGTCTGAACATAGAGATTGTTGTAGGTGTGTCCTCATGCTTTGTTGAATTATACTCGGCTGGCGGGGCGTATGCCAGGATAGTACTTAAGTAGGTATAATGGTGACATTTTCTTCTACACATATATTTACCTGTTAATTGTACATGCAGACATATATGTTCAAATACGATAGTGTTCATGGCCAATGGAAGCACCATGAGCTAAAGGTAAAGGACGAGAAGACCCTTCTCTTCGGCGAGAAGCCAGTCACTGTTTTTGGCATTAGGTAACATTTATCAGAAACCTCCTTAAGCTACTTTTGGGGATGTTTTCCGTAAAGTAACTTATGTCTGATGTTTGTCTTGTTATTTCATTTAGAAACCCAGAAGATATCCCATGGGGTGAAGCCGGAGCTGATTTTGTTGTGGAGTCCACTGGAGTCTTCACTGACAAGGACAAGGCTGCTGCTCACTTGAAGGTTGGATCGATATATGGTTTTTAGATAACTTTTGAAATTGGGTCATGTTTAATTGTTTGAAGGGTTGTTGTTTACCATATATGATTTTGTGATCATTGATTTACTTGTATTGCTTTTGTATAATCAGGGTGGTGCAAAGAAAGTCATCATCTCTGCCCCAAGCAAGGATGCTCCTATGTTTGTTATGGGTGTCAATGAGAAGGAATATAAACCTGAACTTGACATTGTTTCAAATGCTAGTTGCACAACCAACTGTCTTGCTCCATTGGCTAAGGTTATTTCAACTGTTATTATGCTGTCCAGCTCTTGTACTTTTGGCACTTTTTCCGACTGAAATGAATAGTTTATCTGATGCATACTGCTTTATGGAACTCTCAGGTTATTAATGACAGGTTTGGCATTGTTGAGGGTCTTATGACTACTGTGCATTCTATCACTGGTATGTAGTCTTTTAGCTGGTTATTGACATTCTAGAGGTGGCAAGATGGGTGGGTTAGGTAAAGGGTTTAAACTAATAAAGGTCACCCATTGGATATATGTTGGATTTTAACAAAAAAAAAAATTAATTCAGTTCAAATTGGATCATGATGTATGTATTCGTATGCACTATGGGTATATGTTGGATTTTAACAAATTCTTTTAAGTTCACCCATTTGACACATTAGAAGAAGTTACAGATATGGGTTGAAATTGTAATGCCTACATGCACCTATCAGGTTATTTCACTGTTCATACAAAAAAATGTTTTAACTTTGTTGAACAACATTCCAGCCACTCAAAAGACTGTGGATGGCCCATCAATGAAGGATTGGAGAGGTGGACGGGCTGCTTCTTTCAACATCATCCCCAGCAGCACTGGAGCTGCTAAGGTAACACATAGTGCCACTATAATTGCACTTACCAGGCACATAATTTTGGCTTTTAAGAGAAATGTTTGACCATCAATTAAACAACGCATATTATGAATGTTCTTTTAGGCTGTTGGTAAAGTTCTGCCGGCCCTTAATGGAAAGTTGACTGGAATGTCCTTCCGTGTCCCAACTGTTGATGTTTCAGTTGTGGATTTGACAGTAAGGCTTGAAAAGAAGGCTACATATGAGGAAATCAAGGCTGCCATCAAGTGAGTGTTAGAATTACTATGAACACTAGGACCATGTAATCAAGTGAATGTTAGTTATTCACAATAATTTCTGTTGTTTTGGTAATTCAGAGAGGAATCAGAGGGCAAGCTCAAGGGTATTTTAGGATATACTGAGGACGATCTTGTATCCACAGACTTTGTTGGTGACAGCAGGTAATAACCTTGTTATAAATTACACACTTGAGCTGGAGACTAAATTACTCGTATACATATTCGACTTAACATGAATGCTCAATTGGTTAACCAAAGCCAAGTACAAGAAAAATCCCTCAGATACAGTTTTTGATTGGATCTGAACCATGTTGCTTGTTACTTTTGCTTTCCAGGTCGAGCATCTTCGATGCCAAAGCTGGAATTGCATTGAATGACAACTTTGTGAAGCTTGTGTCATGGTATGACAATGAATGGGGATACAGGTACTTACATTGTTCCTCCTATATCTTTTCACATTATATTAAGATACTTGAAAATCGTTTATCTGTTAATGTTTATTTTTGCTTCTGCAGCTCCCGTGTTATCGACTTGATTTGCCACATTGCATCTGTTCAAGCCTAAATATTCTGCTGCTAGTTTCATTTTGGGCCATTTTGTTTGTTTGTTTTGTCTTTTTCTGTCTACTTGTGTTTTGAGAACTTCACTATAATTGTCTAGAAATCAGCTTTTTGGTTATGCCGTTCATCGGATAAACTAGTATGGTTACATATATGGAATAATAAGAATTTTGGTTCTTTGATGTGTTCATATTGTATTTGGACGTGACATGAGTAAGGTATGTTATAACTTGGAAGTATTTTTGAATGAAGAAATCAGTCTTTTGCAACATTGAGAACAGTGGATGTCCCTTGTAGTTTGGGATACTACAATTGTTTGTTGACTTGTTCCAATTATATAAGTAGTCAAATGTTGAATAGTAAAACAGCTACGCAGCTGGTGCTAGCTTGCTTATTTTTTTTTTTTAAAAACATATGTATTTAATATGTCAAAGTTTTTAGCAGGTTTATCGTCTTGTTTTATTTAAGGTTTTTTAAATTTTGTCTATCCTTATTTTTGATTTGACTTATCCATATTTTTTATAATGGTTTTATTTGCTTTCTTTTTTAGATTCTTTTAAAAATAAATTTATTGTATTTAATATGACAAAATTTTAAACAGGGTTATTTTATTTTTTTTTTTTGAACGGCATTCTATTCTACTCCTACTCCTAAATTACACGTATGCCTGGAAACCAGGACTCTCGAAAAACCCCTATTAATCCACCCCCACAAATGTGGGAAGTGGGACTCGAACCCAGGTGGATCCTCCCAAGGTCAAAGACCTTACCATTACGTCTCTGTATTACCTTTCGGATTTTACCACGTCGCAACATTTTTGGTTTTTCTTGCGCAACTGCCTGCCAGTCTGGTTTTTTTTAATAAATAAAACACACCAGGTTTATCATATTTATTTATGTTTGATAGAACAAACGTGTATATATATATATTGATATAATAAATAGACATATATATTTATATTCTTTTTTTATGTTTTTAGTGGTCTGTTGTTTGGCCTTTTTATTTTATATCGCAAACACTTAAACGTAATTGTGGACGTAAACACTATAGTTGAAGCCCGCAGAGCGGGCTTATAAACCAACTAGTATATAACAATTCTAGTCGGCTTATGAATAGTGAACTAGCTAGGCAACAGTATGCCTGCTTGCTTTTTTTTTATCGTGTTGACCTACAAGTTGCCATATATATACATCTAAGCGTTCCTAATAATCCTAAATATTGGAGTATTATAAAATGGGAGGTGATTTGCACAAGGAAGTAATTACTATGCACAAAAAATAAATTATCAAATGACTTCAATGTCCTTATTTTTATTTTTATTAAACCTCTTTGTAAAACTTTTATGGTAATTTGGTATGGATATATTATTAGTCCACTGTTTACCTTTAAGATGATGGCCAAGGGTTTATGCTAATATAATATACAAAACAAAAAATAAAAATGAATAACAAAATAATAATTTAATCTATTTTTCTCAAATAAAACAAACTATATTACAACAGAAAAAAGAAAACGAAGTTAATTTAACAAACCATAAAGTGTGACCAGTTCCATAATATACATTAACAATCTAATAAAGCAAAAATCTTAAAGCTTACAATAACATCCTAATATTTTTCAAACATATTCTAGCAAATTAAAACATATAAGTTTTTTGTTATAATCTAGCAAATAAAAAACATATATATTAATCAGAGTGGAATTCCTTGACATTAGGGGAAGTGATGGTGTTCGATCCATCTATGGCTTTGTGATTGTTTATTACGCTTCATTCTTAATTCTTGCATCAGAGTGGTCTAACTCTTAATTGTTTTGAACATGCATACATGAGAGTGTTTAGCCATATTCCTGAAACTGGATGAAATGAAAACGTTAGGTAACATATTAAAACACCAACTTGACTTTCATTTTTTTTTCTTTCACTGTTTAACTAAGGGTTTAAAGTTAGGATACCAACTCTTTCTAATGGGATTTTGCTAATGACAGGGCTAAGAAGTGTCATTTATATATAAAATGCATAAAAAAAGGTACACCTGATTAATAGCAAAATATGCATGCAATAATTTAATTTTTTGTTCAAGGATTCAAATTGTTAGTATGATAATAATGGTTTTACAATCTGCTGATAATTAATAAGAACTGCATATATGTTATAGTTGTAAAGTGAAGCAAATCTGGAAAGATTGGCTCGGTTCAGATTGTTATCTACTGCAACTCGAGAACATGAAGTAGGAAACGCTAGTAGTATTTGGTGGTTAACTCAACCTCTCCTTTGTCAACTAATACTGTAATATAGTTTTATTTTGACCCATCACCATGTATATATCTTCAATTAAGCCAAAGATCTATTCGGTATGATTATATTTAGGGATAGTATCATATGATAAGTTTATAGTTACCATTAGGAAAGTAAAGAGAAAACACAATGTCTACAAAACATTTAAAATGTATAAATCTGTACATATACAAGAAGTTGATAGTAGCAACAACAGGCATTCTCATAGTCTCATCTTCTTTCACTTTTTTACTTTTAGTTATCTACAAAAATATTTCCAAAATTAGAATGAGCGGTCATGGTTAATTCAAATTACAGTTATACAGATAAATAGCTGCTTTGCTGCCAAACTTCCATTTCCTCTCATTTTCCAAATTTTCTAATACATGTGTGATCACATTGTTGGACCCATATATATTTAGAAACTCTTTCTGAAATCTGAGGGCACAACTCAAATCCGTAGGTCTATCTTTTGTTATATATTCTTGATCTTGGTTCATTGTTGTACCTCAAAATCTTTGTAAGTAACTAAATAAGGTGGTACTTATGGAGACTAGAGGTGATTCAAAGTTTGATACTAGAACTGCTGAGGAAAAAGCTATTGATGATTGGCTTCCGGTCACTTCATCAAGAAACGCAAAGTGGTGGTACTCTGCGTTTCATAATGTCACTGCTATGGTTGGTGCTGGTGTTCTTAGTCTTCCTTATGCCATATCCGAACTTGGATGGTATATATTCAAACGCTTTTTCTTGATTTCATGTTTAGTTGTCCTAAGGTATTTTTTTTTTTTGACGATATAATCATATAGAGTATAGACAGACTTTTTTAGAACGCTTTTTTCCCACACTCCCAGTAAAAGTCCTTTGGGCTAGCAGTATGCTTTAATCCAGTTTGAATAAAATATGAACATGTGAATATTTGGATTTATAAAGAAAAGGTCCTTGTCCCAATTTGGATTTGAATTTACGACTCTTGGTTGTCACCTTGATACCACAAGCACGAGGTCAATGACCTGTTAATTTTGTTAGGAACTTTATCTTTTTTAAATTATTCATGTAATGTTATTTGGTCATTCTTATGATGCAGGAGCTTCGGTATCACGTGCCTAGTCATGTCTTGGGTGATTACGTTTTACACATTGTGGCAGATGGTGGAGATGCATGAAATGGTTCCTGGCAAGAGGTTTGACAGGTACCATGAGCTAGGTCAATATGCTTTCGGTGAAAAGCTTGGACTTTATGTGGTGGTTCCTCAGCAACTTGTAGTGGAAATCGGTACGTGCATTGTGTACATAGTCATTGGAGGTAAATCGTTGCAGAAGTTCCACGAATCGATCTGTCCGGATTGTAACCCTTTGAGGACAACATACTTCGTCTTGATTTTCTCGTCCGTTCAATTTGTGCTAGCTCATCTCCCCAACGTTAACTCCATTACTGGTGTCTCTTTGGCCGCTGCTGTCATGTCCTTGAGGTATAAACCATGAAGCTATTCTAATTCATTGAACTGGACCTCTTTCTATGTGGCAACATGTTCTGTGGTGTTGCCTTGGAGATAACTTTTGACTTGGGTTATACGAATATTCATCTAACTGGTCATAACTCATAAGGGTTTTTGTTTTACAGCTGAATTATATATATGTCAAAGTGCTCAAATATTCTGAAATAGTTAGAAAATCGTCCAGAGTGCCTGAGTTTTTATGTATATAACCCCTGAAATCATTTTATTCAAAAACTAGAATAATACTGAAATAGTATACTTTTTGTTATCATATTTGTCACATTAACAAAGGAGGTCAAAATTTTTGACCAAAATTACATGTTTGACGCCAAGCAGTTTTGACCCGTTACCCATTGCTCTAAACTGCCCATTATGCCACCACAGGGGTAGTTGATCTTAATCTAAGATGGTCATGGGCTTGGGGATCTACACCATACATTGCTCAATAACTGTTTCGGGTACTTGCAGTTATTCATTTATTGCTTGGATAGCTGCCTTGAATAGGAGAACTGATGAGGATGTGGATTATAGCTTGAGGTCAAAAACAACTGTGGGACAAATGTTTGGTATATTCAGTGCCATAGGTGATATAGCTTTTTCCTATGCCGGTCACAGTGTGGTCTTAGAGATCCAAGCAACCATCCCTTCGACTCCTGAAAAGCCGTCTAAAGGACCAATGTGGTTAGGTTGTGTTGTTGCATATACTATTGTTGCCATTTGCTACTTTCCTGTTGCCATAATAGGGTACTGCATCTTCGGTAATGCTGTTGATGACAACATCCTCATCACTCTTGGCGATCCAAGATGGCTTATTGGCATGGCTAACATGTTTGTCATTATCCATGTCATTGGTGGCTATCAGGTATATATGACTATGTGTCTCGTGTCTTGTTATTCCATGTTCTCAAACCTTTCATGTGATGACGTGAAAAAAAAAAAATCAGATTTATTCTATGCCAGTGTATGACATGGTTGAAACCTTCTTGGTGAAATCAATGAAGTTCAGTCCAAGTGCTATTCTTCGATTCACTGTTCGTACATCATTCATTGGTAAGACTGCTACTTTTTAGATGTGTCAATATGGATGGGCCAGGCAAGTTGGTTACTTCTTTTTGTAACTTTAACGGCTAGCAGGGCAGAATCGACAAACACTAGTCCTTATATACCATCATACTTTTAAAACTTGTTCCTCTTTAACCATTGTATAGCTAAGAATCGAGAAAAGACAGACATATTTTTTATCAGTTATAGATAACCTGACATAATTTAGTTTGTAAACAAGTGATATAGTGATAGTGATCTGTGAATTCTCAAAAGGTTAGTTGAGCAGTTCTAGAAGAATCGAAACATTATTATTAAAGAACAGATATTGTGTCACATCACCCTCACAAGAAATACTTGAATGCACTTAAGACATACTTTTCAAGAGACTTTTGACATGTACGATCCATTTGGGTGGTTTGTATATGTAGAATTCACCAATTGGACCTTGTAAGAGATACAATAGACTGGATCACCTTGTCTGTGGTATTTAAACGGGGCACC
>CM067167.1:231673227-231700727 GCA_034093135.1 Erigeron breviscapus | reverse complement strand
TTTATATTTATATTTATATTTATATTTATATTTATATATACTTATATATATTTAATTATTTATATCGTGTCCTTATATATATTTATATTTACATTTATATATCTATATTTATACTTATATTTATATTTATATTTATATTTATATTTATATTTATATTTATATCCATATTATTCCCAATATATTTAATTACATTTATATATCTATATTTATACTTATATTTATATTTATATTTATATTTATATTTATATTTATATTTATATCCATATTATTCCAATATATTTATATTTATATTTATATTTATATTTATATTTATATTTATATATCTATATTTATACTTATATTTATATTTATATTTATATTTATATTTATATTTATATTTATATCCATATTATTCCCCAATATATTTATATTTATATTTATATTTATATTTATATTTATATTTATATTATATATCTATATTTATACTTATATTTATATTTATATTTATATTTATATTTATATTTATATTTATATCCATATTATTCCAATATATTTATATTTATATTTATATTTATATTTATATTTATATTTATATTTATATATCTATATTTATACTTATATTTATATTTATATTTATATTTATATTTATATTTATATTTATATTTATATTTATATTTATATTTATATTTATATTTATATTTATATATATATTTATACTTATATTTATATTTATATTTATATTTATATTTATATTTATATTTATATCCATATTATTCCCCAATATATTTATATTTATATTTATATTTATATTTATATTTATATTTACTAAAATGAAGTTGCATATATATTTATATTATATTTAATTATTTATATCGTGTCCTTATATATATTTATATTTACATTTATATATCTATATTTATACTTATATTTATATTTATATTTATATTTATATTTATATTTATATTTATATCCATATATGTCTATATTTATACTTATATTTATATTTATATTTATATTTATATTTATATTTATATTTATATCCATATTATTCCCCAATATATTTATATTTATATTTATATTTATATTTATATTTATATTTATATGCACTAATGATTTATTAACCAATAAAAATCTTATATTTATAAGTTTATTTAATATAATAAATAATAAAATAAAGTATATTTATATTTATATTTATATTTATATTTATATTTTTATATTTATATATATTTATATTTATATTTATATTTATATTTATATTTATATTTATATTTATATTTATATTTATATTTATATTTATATTTATATTTATATTTATATTTATATTTATATTTATATTTATATTTATATTTATAAGTTTATTTATATATATTATATTTATATTTATATTTATATTTATATTATATTTATATTTATATTTATATATCTATATTTATACTTATATTTATATTTATATTTATATTTATATTTATATTTATATTTATATCCATATTATTCCAATATATTTATATTTATATATATATTTATACTTATATTTATATTTATATTTATATTTATATTTATATTTATATTTATATTTATATTTATATTTATATTTATATTTATATCCATATTATTAATATATTTATATATCTATATTTATACTTATATTTATATTTATATTTATATTTATATTTATATTTATATTTATATCCATATTATTCCCCAATATAATTATATTTATATTTATATTTATATTTATATTTATATTTATATTATATTATTTTTTTAAGTTATTTCTTTTTTTATCATAAATCACTTTCATTAAAAACATAGGATTAATAAAAAATTAGTGGGAAGCCAAGATACTATCTGAGCCCACTCCTCTAGCCTAGCAAAACTAATTACTATTATTATTCTATTATTTTTATATTAGTTCTTATTATTATTACTACGGTTCTTTTTTATTAGTCTCACATATAAATTTGTTATAACTTAATATTACTTTTAATTAATCAAGATTTAACATATTTGACATATATCATATATTCATAAATCATAATCTTATTATATGCATCAATCGTAATATGATAGTTTGTATAATATCATAAACAACGAATAATATTGTAATTATCAATTTTTTTCATTTACGTTATCTGTCAGGCCCGGACAACGTCCGGGTTTAATCTAGTTGAAATATAAATTGACAAGCTGTTAAAATCCTTTAAAGATAAAATGAAAAGAAGAAAAAAACACATGGCCTACCCACTTTCCTCTCCTTTTCCACTTTTAACGTCACCAAAACAAAATCAAAAGAAAAACTCTCAAATCTCAATTCTAACACCCACCACCACCACCGGCCGGACATCAAATATCAAATATCTTATATAAATTGACAAACTCGTATTTATGATTTATCACCCTTCCATTTCCACCTGATGCTATAAGAAACCCAACACCCACCACCGTCGGACATCACCAACCACCACTGCATGCACCACATTAGCATCATCATACGCCACCACATAAGGGAGAAATACCAGGTCTGGCAACAATCGATAGGATCTTCAACGATTTGACATTTTTGGGCCGTTGATGATACAGAGAATAATCAAAGAGGAGAGAAATGTGATTTACACACACAAATTGTATATTTCATATATGAAAATAAAGGAGTACAACGGCTATATATACAACGGTTATAACAACCTAACCGACTTAACAGCTAAAGTTTCACTTTGACAACTTCAGTCCCTCAACTTCTAATATTGCCAAACTAGGGACTCTGGATAAAGCATCAGTAGCAAGGTTATTGATGTGTGAAATCTAGTTTTAAAAGTTATAAAACAAGAAATACCGATTAACTGATTACTACACACTCTCGGGCAGTGTACCCGTTCGTTTGCAATATAGTTTAAAGGTAAGTCCAGGTCGAATCCACAGGGACTGTATAAGAATAGCGAGTTTTAAGTAGTTCAAAATGCTTTTAGATTTTATGACCTTCGTCAGTTTGATTTGAAAATTAAATTAAAACTAAAATGAAAACTAAATAAACTTGAAAAGATTTATCAGAAACAATAATATTAAAAGGTCATCTACTTCGACTCCATGATACATCAAATTCAGGTTGCACTTTAATTGAAAGACCAATTCAAATATTACGACTTATAATCGAGAACCAAACAAAAAAAAAAAAAAAAAAAAAAAAAAAAAAAAAAAAAAAAAAAAAAAAAAAAAAAAAAAAAAAAAAAAAAAAAAAAAAAAAAAAAAAAAAAAAAAAAAAAAAAAAAAAAAAAAAAAAAAAAAAAAAAAAAAAAAAAAAAAAAAAAAAAAAAAAAAAAAAAAAAAAAAAAAAAAAAAAAAAAAAAAAAAAAAAAAAAAAAAAAAAAAAAAAAAAAAAAAAAAAAAAAAAAAAAAAAAAAAAAAAAAAAAAAAAAAAAAAAAAAAAAAAAAAAAAAAAAAAAAAAAAAAAAAAAAAAAAAAAAAAAAAAAAAAAAAAAAAAAAAAAAAAAAAAAAAAAAAAAAAAAAAAAAAAAAAAAAAAAAAAAAAAAAAAAAAAAAAAAAAAAAAAAAAAAAAAAAAAAAAAAAAAAAAAAAAAAAAAAAAAAAAAAAAAAAAAAAAAAAAAAAAAAAAAAAAAAAAAAAAAAAAAAAAAAAAAAAAAAAAAAAAAAAAAAAAAAAAAAAAAAAAAAAAAAAAAAAAAAAAAAAAAAAAAAAAAAAAAAAAAAAAAAAAAAAAAAAAAAAAAAAAAAAAAAAAAAAAAAAAAAAAAAAAAAAAAAAAAAAAAAAAAAAAAAAAAAAAAAAAAAAAAAAAAAAAAAAAAAAAAAAAAAAAAAAAAAAAAAAAAAAAAAAAAAAAAAAAAAAAAAAAAAAAAAAAAAAAAAAAAAAAAAAAAAAAAAAAAAAAAAAAAAAAAAAAAAAAAAAAAAAAAAAAAAAAAAAAAAAAAAAAAAAAAAAAAAAAAAAAAAAAAAAAAAAAAAAAAAAAAAAAAAAAAAAAAAAAAAAAAAAAAAAAAAAAAAAAAAAAAAAAAAAAAAAAAAAAAAAAAAAAAAAAAAAAAAAAAAAAAAAAAAAAAAAAAAAAAAAAAAAAAAAAAAAAAAAAAAAAAAAAAAAAAAAAAAAAAAAAAAAAAAAAAAAAAAAAAAAAAAAAAAAAAAAAAAAAAAAAAAAAAAAAAAAAAAAAAAAAAAAAAAAAAAAAAAAAAAAAAAAAAAAAAAAAAAAAAAAAAAAAAGTTAAAAAAAAAAAAAAAAAAAAAAAAAAAAAAAAAAAAAAAAAAAAAAAAAAAAAAAAAAAAAAAAAAAAAAAAAAAATTAAAAACTAAAATGAAAACTAAATAAACTTGAAAAGATTTATCAGAAACAATAATATTAAAAGGTCATCTACTTCGACTCCATGATACATCAAATTCAGGTTGCACTTTAATTGAAAGACCAATTCAAATATTACGACTTATAATCGAGAACCAAACAAAGACTCACTCCGTACCCGTCAAGTTCGTTACTTTATTTAATCCCCTTAATCAACTAGATCCATTACTTAAGACCGGTACCCCGAGACGCCTCTTATAACTTCACTAATTAACTAATTGTTTTGATTATTAAGATAACAATTATGCCTATTGATTGTACCCAACCATTAACCCGTTAATCCTTATTACCGATTGATTCCCTTCTATCGTCATAGAAGCAATTACTTATACCTAAGCAATCAAAATATATCTTACCCAACCCTAGTTACCACTGAGATTAAGCAAGATCTATCCGAAATCAGAAGATAAATGATAAAGAATTAATAAGCTAAGATCACGACACAACGTTAAATCAAATCGTCTCGAATAACATAAATCATGCAACCATCATTCAATAATATCACTTCATCTCAGTAGATGATGAAGTAATTAGCTACTCATAGTCAAAAACAGAACACAAAGAGTAATTGAAAAGAGAAACATAGTGTACCGATGTGTTTGATCTAACTAGAAAGCAAAGAAAACGTAATCGAAAGTCTTTGATCTCACGAACAACTTCGTAGCCTTTGAGAACGTAAGAGCTGCTGCAAAACCATAGAAAACAACCCTAATTTCGTAAACAAGTGATAAGATCTCCAATGGTAGGGTTTTGGTCTTCTATTTATAGGGTTTAGGAAAGTTCCAATTCTGCCGACCTAATATGTGCGCCGCATGGATTGAGTTTTCTGAAATTTAGGTGCCCGTTATGCGCCGCATGGATCTCTCATGTGCCGCATGGATTCATGACCTGAGCTACTGCCTCGAAATCTCTCTTTTTGTGCGCCGCATGTAGCTTCCATGCGCCGCATATGTCTTCAGAAATCACTAAACTTGTATTTTCCATCTCGTCTTCACACGAACTCATCCTCGAACCTTCTATATGCATCCAGAAGTCGTCTAAAAGCCATTTCTAACCATTTTGCACTCCTGGAACCTGAAATCACACAAACACTATGAAAGTATCGAATATTCATGCATTTAACTCATAATTAACTCTAAAAACGGCTTATTAACGATGTGGAAATATGTATAATTATGAACACATCAAATTCCCCCACACTTGAGTTTTGCTTGTCCTCAAGCAAATTCAAGACAAACCATTAAAAATCTGGACACTTAAACAGTTTTTTTCTACTTTTCAAACCATTTAAAGCATAGTCATGCAAAACGTTTAAGAGAAATGCTTTAGACAAAATCAGAAAGCTATAACCTACGAGGTAAAGATACTTAGTCAATCAGATCTAAAAGCCAACCTTATACTCGTGTTAATACCTCTAAAACCGTTCTATAATCCCAAGTGTCTTACAGCTCAGTCTTACTCTTTTATGCAATAAGTTAAGCACTTAATAAAGGTTTGTATAGCAATTAGTTCCAGTAGCTACTAGCAAGGCACGTTATCTTATTATTGGCTGTACTTGTGAATCACTACATAGACATACTCTTACACTACGGACATGCTTCCTAACTAGACACCAAAGCAGTTATACGATATTATCATCTTTAATAGTTGAGACAGCGGTGACAGGTCGGTGGTTCCCCACGCGCAAAGCGACATAACTCAACTAACGGTTAGAGTTTATACCTTACATCAAGACAGCGGTGACAGGTCGGTGGTTCCCCACGCGCAAAGCGACATAACTCAACTAACGGTTAGAGTTTATACCTTACATCAAGACAGCGGTGACAGGTCGGTGGTTCCCCACGCGCAAAGCGACATAACTCAACTAACGGTTAGAGTTTATACCTTACATCAAGACAGCGGTGACAGGTCGGTGGTTCCCCACGCGCAAAGCGACATAACTCAACTAACGGTTAGAGTTTATACCTTACATCAAGACAGCGGTGACAGGTCGGTGGTTCCCCACGCGCAAAGCGACATAACTCAACTAACGGTTAGAGTTTATACCTTACATCAAGACAGCGGTGACAGGTCGGTGGTTCCCCACGCGCAAAGCGACATAACTCAACTAACGGTTAGAGTTTATACCTTACATCAAGACAGCGGTGACAGGTCGGTGGTTCCCCACGCGCAAAGCGACATAACTCAACTAACGGTTAGAGTTTATACCTTACATCAAGACAGCGGTGACAGGTCGGTGGTTCCCCACGCGCAAAGCGACATAACTCAACTAACGGTTAGAGTTTATACCTTACATCAAGACAGCGGTGACAGGTCGGTGGTTCCCCACGCGCAAAGCGACATAACTCAACTAACGGTTAGAGTTTATACCTTACATCAAGACAGCGGTGACAGGTCGGTGGTTCCCCACGCGCAAAGCGACATAACTCAACTAACGGTTAGAGTTTATACCTTACATCAAGACAGCGGTGACAGGTCGGTGGTTCCCCACGCGCAAAGCGACATAACTCAACTAACGGTTAGAGTTTATACCTTACATCAAGACAGCGGTGACAGGTCGGTGGTTCCCCACGCGCAAAGCGACATAACTCAACTAACGGTTAGAGTTTATACCTTACATCAAGACAGCGGTGACAGGTCGGTGGTTCCCCACGCGCAAAGCGACATAACTCAACTAACGGTTAGAGTTTATACCTTACATCAAGACAGCGGTGACAGGTCGGTGGTTCCCCACGCGCAAAGCGACATAACTTGATGTGTATAATTTTACTCGTTTAATAGCTCATAGAACTCATTTATTAATCTAAATAAACATCATCATGAAACGAAATCGTTTAAACGCCAACAGAGGCGCATTACAAACCAACTGAAATGAAACATAAGATAATAAAGTTCAATAATGAGATCACTCTACCACACTTGATGACTCAATGCCCACGGTGCCGGCATCGCCATCACAATATCCAATCATCAAGAAGCATCAACAAACTCTAAAAAGGCTACTCATCCAACGGAAAGATCGAAGGGCTACCACCGCCTTCATGAGTATCATGAGCTTCAGAAAAGAGCATCACCACCAGGAATAATATTAGGCGTACCCGTGGTCGCCCTACCTCCAGCCTCGTCACCCTGTGGCGTGTAGTAACTAAAATAGTTACCGCTGTATCTCGGTGCACCGGTGTACATCCCGTATCCTGTACTCTGAGTAGTGTGGTCATAATCTGCAGGCTGGTATCTGTACTGATCCTGAGTCCTGACTATAATCCTGCTGAGGGAAGAAAAAGTTAAAGGAAGGCTCGCTAGGTGGTATTACTGGTGGTAGATCATATGCGGGAATCTCTGGACGATCTCTCTGTGGCATGTGATCATACTCTCGCTCCATCTGTCTCTGCCACATGGGAGTAAAATGATCCTGCGTCTCCAAGGTCCTGTGAACTATACTGGTCATAAATCTCTGCTGGTCCAAGATCATGTCAGTGGTCCCTTGCAAACCAAATATGGCATGCTGCATAGAAGAAAGATCAAGGGGATTAGAAGAAGAAGAAGCACCACCGGTATACCGAGCCTCACTAGTACCATCATCTATTTGTCGCCTCCTAGTAGGCCTCTGCCCCTCAGCCAATGTACCAACAAACACATCCCTGTTATCAACAACTACCACTAGTCCCGATCGTTTCAAATCATCCAACCCAAAAGGGATAGTCGGGACTCTATTAATTCCTCTGTTGCACCTAGCATTCTGCAATTCTAACCTCAAGTAAATATGGGAGATGTACTGCCCGCAGAAGAGACTATGATCCCTGTGGGTCGTCATGTATCTAGCCAAAACAAACGGGGCACAAGCATACCTATAAGGTGCTCATTCATGAAACAATCTAATGAGCCAAACATCTAATGGCGAAACCTTATCCGTGTGATCACCTCGAACCAAGAAACAATGGGTGATCATCTTATGCAATACCCAAAGCAACGGATCAGCAATCTCCACATGCTTACTACTCGACATCTGCAAAACTCCACTGCCTCCAATCTCATGCCAGAATTCATCCAAACTCTTGTCATCATTAAAACCAGAACGCTTCTTATCTAACATTCCATTACATAAAAAGTCATAAGTATCAATATCCTCCAACTCCTCTCTACTAACCATCCCTGTCAAATAAGCGAACTCTGGCACAGAACAGTGCCTCTGAACACCTCCAGCTCTAAAATGAATCAATTTCTTTTCGTTGAACTCACTTGACCATAAACTACTATCAACTCTCAAAGTACTTAAAAATTCAAGACACCATTCTCTAACCGGCAATTGTGAACAACCAAAGATATTTTTCCACATTCTAAAAGTCTTAACTTGACCATTTTCGTTCCTAAATTTGCATATTAACATCCTTTGAATATCCTCAGCAATGCCTATACTAGCAAAATCTCGCCAACTTACAATTTTAGGTTGCATCACATTATCATACCTCATTTCTTGCAACTTGTTCAAATACGTCGTCCTTTCACGACCTGTAACACCTGGAAACTTAAGCCAATCATGGGCTTCAACCGGCATATTCTGTGCACCAGCATCTAACAGAAAATCCTTAAACCTAAAGGTGTCACTTGGTTCCGGGTCCGTGAAGTCATACCCTCGAGGAATGCCCGGTACAAACTCGTTATCACTTGAGCTTGCTACTGCCTTTCCTCTCTGCAAAAACACAGTAAACATTCATTATAACCTACTGAAACATCAATCATACCTCAAACAAACTTGAATTGAGCTAAAAATCGAAAATGTTTCAAACAGAACAGTCTATGCGGCGCATGGAATCCCCATGCGGCGCATAGATCCATTTTTCAGAAATTCCAGAATTACAAACAGCCCGATATGCGACGCATGGCAAATCCATGCGGCGCATATATCCAGTTTTCAGAAAACTTTTTTTTGTTTCAAAACTAATTTAAACGATTTCCCACTAAAATTTGAACTTATGTCAACATCATAATCAAAATTCCAGGTCAAACATGGTCAACTTTCAATCTTTCAATCAAATTCACGTTCAAATCCATACCATTGATAATGTTAAACACAAATTAAACTCGAATTAAGGAAACCCAAACCAACAATACTTCAATTCAAGCATCACATCAAAGACCCTAGTTCAATTTCATAACCATGAACCCTAATTTCAATTTCGGACTAAAAACATGCAATAGAGCCTAATTGAAACAAGATATAATCAATTAAAGCTCAAAGAAACCATCCCCAAGCATAAACAATCAAAAGCCCCAAACAAGTTTCGATTTCTTCATGAACCCTAGATCCGAAAATTTTAATTCAAAGAAACAAGTAATTTTGATTTTTATTGAAACCCATTGAAAAATCTTTGAATTTTCGGACCTATTATTACTTACTAATGCTAGACCAATCAAATAAAGGAATGGGAAGAATACGTACCCTTGATGGTCTAACCATGGTGGAATAACACAAGAACAATAAAAGAAAATCCGAATTTGGAGGGGGTGGATCGGTTTTGAAGGTGTTTTAGTGTGTTTTTATGTTTTGAAAGACTTTGAATGATAAAAACTAAAGAAAGAACAATAAGAGAGGGAGAGAAAGCAGATTTTTGTGGGGCCCCTTATCCAAACACAATCACAATCTATTTAGAACCTGGTCAACAAAAGTCAATGTGAAAACCCTTCGATATGCGGCGCATGGAAATCCTATGCGGCGCATGGATTCATTTTCCAGAAAAACAAAGAATTTTTGAACACCCGATATGCGGCGCATAGGATTTCCATGCGGCGCATAGATCAATTTTTCAGAAAACAGTAATCCCCCAGACCACGATATGCGGCACATAGAATATCCATGCGACGCATATTTCACTTCCCCCACACTTAAAACTTACCTTGGCTCGTTTTGACTTACCGTAACGCGTGTGGGTGTCTCCAGACCTGCACTACTCAACAAAAAGCTATAAAAACGAAAGATAACAGTAACAAAACAAAGAAAAACAGAAATGACACACGGGTTGCCTCCCGAGAAGCGCTTAATTTATTAATGAGTCGTTAGCTAGACTCGTTCCCCAAAGGTTACCATGGTGGGGTCTTAAACGCCCCCACACTTAAAGTGTCGGGCGGTTTACGCGAATAAGTGATATGTCCATTTATATGTATAATCCCATGTTGTTTCTAAGTCGTTCTAAGCTTGATTTTATGCGAATTACGTGTATATTCGATGCTTTGATGGTATTGTTAGTGATTGCAGGCTTAGAACAGGTAAAATGGTTAAAAATAGCTTGTGGATGGCTAAAAGAGGCATTAGGATGGTTCGTGTACTAGTACGAGAAGAAACGAGCTGGAAATCACAAGTTATGCTGAGAAAGGGGTTGAGTGCGCCGCACCTGGAGCTTGGTGCGTCGCATATATTGATCAGGAAGTTGGCTGGCTTTTGAATTAAATGAGTGCGCCGCACCTGGAGCTTGGTGCGTCGCATATATTGATCAGGAAGTTGGCTGGCTTTTGAATTAAATGAGTGCGCCGCACCTTGTATTGGTGCGCCGCATATCGGGCAGTTGAAGATTTTTGAAACAAGTAAGGTGCGCCGCACCTGGCAATTGGTGCGCCGCACCTGGAGGTCGGTTCAGCAAGGGTTTTTGTAACACTATAAATACATGCCCTAAATTGGCCCATTCGACTCTCTCCCTCTTTTAGTCGACTTTAGGGTTTCTTGAAGCATTTCTGAGCAGCTTTTACCTTCTCCAAGATCTAAGGGTTGCTAAAGAATTTCAGGGCATTCAATCATCGATTTCTTTAGCTTTTCATTGTCTTTCACAATTCGGTACAAGATGTTTATTCTTTCTTTTGCTATTTGTGATTTATTTATGATTATGTTAGGCTAAACACGTCATCATCTACTCCGATGAAATGACACAATGAATATTGGTTGCATATTATTTTGAATTCAAGTTGATTATTAAACGTTTCATCAAGATCTTAATGTATTGAATTCTTATGATTTATTCTATTGTGTGTTGATATGGTATAAATGGTTTTAATGGTAGTTAATTCCAGGAATGCATTATTCTAGTTGATTTGGTAGAATCAATAGGTGTTAATTCGTGGTAGCGAGTTGATAAACCACAATAGGTAAAAGAATTCAATGTGTTGACGGTTTGGTAGAATCGATAGGTGAAATTGTTTAATCATAACAAAACAAATTAATCGGATAGGGAAATCTTAATAGGGAAGGTGGTAGCCGGATCTTTAGGATTGAATTAATTGGTTAATGAGTTCGGGTAGGGTAATTAGCTAGGAGGCCTACTAGTGAGTTCCTTATCATAACTTAGTTATCGGAATCAACATATTTGAATTGGCTTTAACCTAAATGCAACCAAGATGAAATGTGTCATGGAGTCGAGGTAGATGATCTTTTAAATTCTTGTTTTTTTTTAAACAACAAAATTATCCTGCGATTAATCCTACGGGATTACTAACAATTTTAATTAACTTTTGCAACGTGGCAATTCGGCCATAAAACCCCCCTTATTTTCTGTATCATTTAACAATTGCTTATAAAAGTCCTTGTGTTCGACCTCGTACTTACCAAGTAACTATATTGCATACGAACGGGTACACTGCCCGCAAATGTGTAGTAGACAGTAACTAGGTAGTTCGTGTTATAAATTTAAGACTCGAAATTACACATCAATAAGGTGAATAAAATGTGTATCTAATTTTAATAATCACCCAAACCATTTCTTTCACCTTAACAAAGTTCAATTTTAAGATGTCAAAATTCTTTGTTTTCTTTTCAAAGTTCATTTTAAAAATCCACCTTTCATCCTTACATAGAATATCTCTAAAATTTTGTTATGGCACGGAATTTTCAAGTGTTTCATGTCAAGGTCATTCCATTCAAAAGGGTCGGGAGCTAAAGATTTCGAGGCTAGTTTAGAGAATAAAAAATCATGCATGAAATTATTACTAGCCCTAAGATTACCTAACCTAATGCAATTAAATTTATAATTCAAATCAGAATAGGTAAGAGTAAGAAAACTTCCGATATAACCCGACTTGGGTTGCAAATCATCTTGCCCCGTGTCCTTGCATTCAGCTATCGTGAGAGCCGTATGCCCTTTATCCGGCTCCTTCTTTCGTGCCATGACCTTCTTGAAATATTTCAGCGGCCTTGGAACTCTCAAACTATCACTTGGCTCCATAAATTCATCTAAAAGTTCCTCCATTCTCATGTCACCAAGATCGGACTGCGAATGAGACAATTCGAGTTCCTTCGTATCCTGCAAAAGAGAGTTAGTAGTACTTGAAACATGATAAGAAACATGAACTACCTCACTTGAAAATGACATAATATCTTTTGCATAAACAACGTCATCCAAATCCTTAATGCTCGTGGAAGATAGCTCGTGCATCTCAGAATCAAACTCCACATCCTGCAAAACAGAGTTAGTGAGATATGAAACAACATCAACAATATCACTTTCCTCTTCTGAACATGTAGTATTAACTTCCAAATCTGCCACATCTTCTTCATTTTCATCGTTAATGGGTAATGACTCGTGTAGTTCAGAATCTGACATTTGATGACTTTCCCATATTTCACTTTCTTCCGAATCCTCATAATCTCGCCATATTGCCTTACTTTTGGCAATGTCACCCATTCCTCCGGTTGAGCGTGTACCTCCATGTAGTCAAATATATCATCTGGATTCATTGAGAAGAATTCGTCTCCTAAAATTTCCTTCGTTTCGTCTTCCAACCCATGACAATATATCGAAACAAGTTGACTAATGGTAAGCCCGTACATTCCAAAATTTTCAACCATTCGCCTTATCCTTAACCAAGCTTCCTCTTACGTTTCATCGGAAAACTGCTCAAAGCTCCAAAGCTCGTCAGGATATTCTTCCTCGGATACATAGTGTCGATATGCCATTGGTGATGCTAATTCTGCAAAACAACACTAGCACAACCCGTGAAAAGCACCGATGGAAGAAAAAGGAAACAATACTAATAGATACTAAATTAAACTAAAAAAAAAATTATCACTAAATTACGCTAACCTAATAAAGACAAGTAACTTCCTCGTAAATAAATACAAGAAAGGATCGAACTACAAAATCTCAAACTAAAATCCTAAAAACAGTCCCCGGCAGCGGCGCCAAAAACTTTGATGTGTGAAATCTAGTTTTAAAATTTATAAACAAGAAATACCGATTAACTGATTACTACACACTCTCGGGCAGTGTACCCGTTCGTTTGCAATATAGTTTAAAGGTAAATCCAGGTCGAATCCACAGGGACTGTATAAGAATAGCGAGTTTTAAGTAGTTCAAAATGCTTTTAGATTTTATGACCCTCGTCAGTTTGATTTGAAAATTAAATTAAAACTAAAATGAAAACTAAATAAACTTGAAAAGATTTATCAGAAACAATAATATTAAAAGGTCATCTACTTCGACTCCATGATACATCAAATTCAGGTTGCACTTTAATTGAAAGACCAATTCAAATATTACGACTTATAATCGAGAACCAAACAAAGACTCACTCCGTACCCGTCTAGTTCGTTACTTTATTTAATCCCCTTAATCAACTAGATCCATTACTTAAGACCGGTACCCCGAGACGCCTCTTATAACTTCACTAATTAACTAATTGTTTTGATTATTAAGATAACAATTATGCCTATTGATTGTACCCAACCATTAACCCGTTAATCCTTATTACCGATTGATTCCCTTCTACCGTACCCGTCATAGAAGCAATTACTTATACCTAAGCAATCAAAATATCTCTTACCCAACCCTAGTTACCACTGAGATTAAGCAAGATCTATCCGAAATCAGAAGATAAATGATAAAGAATTAATAAGCTAAGATCACAACACAACGTTAAATCAAATCGTCTCGAATAACATAAATCATGCAACCATCATTCAATAATATCACTTCATCTCAGTAGATGATGAAGTAATTAGCTACTCATAGTCAAAAACAGAACACAAAGAGTAATTGAAAAGAGAAACATAGTGTACCGATGTGTTTGATCTAACTAGAAAGCAAAGAAAACGTAATCGAAAGTCTTTGATCTCACGAACAACTTCGTAGCCTTTGAGAACGTAAGAGCTACTGCAAAACCTTAGAAAACAACCCTAATTTCGTAAACAAGTGATAAGATCTCCAATGGTAGGGTTTTGGTCTTCTATTTATAGGGTTTAGGAAAGTTCCAATTTTGCCGACCTAATCTGTGCGCCGCATGGATTGAGTTTTTTGAAATTTAGGTGCCCGTTATGCGCCGCATGGATCTCTCATGTGCCGCATGGATTCATGACCTGAGCTACTGCCTCGAAATCTCTCTTTTTGTGCGCCGCATGTAGCTTCCATGCGCCGCATATGTCTTCAGAAATCACTAAACTTGTATTTTCCATCTCGTCTTCACACGAACTCATCCTCGAACCTTCTATATGCATCCAGAAGTCGTCTAAAAGCCATTTCTAACCATTTTGCACTCCTGGAACCTGAAATCACACAAACACTATGAAAGTATCGAATATTCATGCATTTAACTCATAATTAACTCTAAAAACGGTTTATTAACGATGTGGAAATATGTATAATTATGAACACATTAGTTATCCAAACCTTTTTTATAACTAATTTCATAGTCAAAACCCATTAACTTGGATAACCACTTTTGTTGCAGTGGTGTGACTATTTTTTGATCCAATAAGTACTTAAGGCTCTGGTGATCAGTCTTGATGACAAAGTGATTATTCATCAAGTAATGTTGCCACTGCTTGACTGCCATAAGTACTGCCAAAAGCTCCTTCTCATACACAGACATAGCTTGTTGCTTACTCATTCTAACTTGATGATACCCTGACCTCAAATCTAACTTGGAAAATAGGACTACACCTTGTAACTCATCCAACAAGTCCTCAATCAAGGGGATAGGAAACACATCCTTAACAGTGGCATCATTTAATTTTTGATAATCTACACACATTCTCCAAGAGCCATCCTTCTTTTTAACCAAAACCACTGGTGCAACAAAGGCACTAGTACTATCCCTTATCACTCCAGTATCCAAAAGCTCCTGTGTCATTTCCTCTATCACATATTTTTGGTGCTTTGGATATCTATATGGTTTGAGGTTCAAATTGGGAGCACCTGGTTTAAGCACAATCTTATGATCTATGGCTCTTGAGGGAGGCAGTCCCCTAGGTACCTCAAAAATATCACTATATTTCTCCAATAATGCTTCCAACTCACTATTAGAGTCTGTTGCTCTAATCATTGGCTCATAAAAAGGTTTTTCCTCCCCTGTTGGCTGAAGTGCAAACAGTTGAGCTTGCACCACATTGTTCTCATTATGTAAAATGGCAGTCATTTTCTCCATAGAACAAGAGCTCACACCATTTTTCTTAGTGCCTTTAAGCAAAAAATTCTGTCCTCCCAACAGTGAATTTCATTGTCAATTCTTTAAAATTCCAAATGATATCATTAAGTGTCTCCAACCATTGAACACCCAAGACAATGTCATAATTGGTGAGTTGAATCACCAACATATCAGCAGTAAAGTAATTACCCTGCATATTCCACTTAAAATTCCTACACAAGCTCATACAACTCATATCATTTCCAGAGGCCACCACTACCTTGACATCAGGAATCATGCTTATTGGACATCTAACCTTATTGACCACCAAATTACTCACAAAATTATGTGTAGAGCCACTATCTATTAAAATATGCAGACACTTTGTGCCCACAGTGCCCATAACTTGCATAGTAGAGTAAGATGGGATTCCTAAAATAGCATTCAGTGAATTTTTTGGTTCTCCTTGAATCATAGGAGCATCCTCCACCACTGTAAGTGCCAAAGGTTCAACTTCCTCCCCATTATCCTCAAATTCCACCAAAAATAGTTGTTTCTTCCCTTGACACACCTTTGTATGGCCTGCTACAAACTTTTCATCACAGTAGAAACATTCTCCCTGGCTCTCTTGTCATCTAGAATCTTATTGCTAATTTTCTTAGGGACAATGCTAGTAGAAGATGTGGCAGTGAGAGGAGTAGGTAACAAAGGCTGTTTAGAGGCACCACTGAAAGTACAGGATCTAGGTGTATTAGACCTATAACTAGATGAAGATCCAGTGCTAGTGATTCTTCCCAAAGCTTTATTAGCTTGATATTGCATCTTAGCTAATGAGATAGTTTCTTTCATAGTTTAGGTCTAAACATCTTAATATTACATTTAAGCTCAGGTTTCAATCCTTCAATGAATAAACTGACAGAGTATTCTTCACAGATGCTAACCTTATTGAGGAGGAGATCAAACTCATCACAATATGTGTCAAACCCACCAGTCTGAATAAGAGCCTTAAGAGCTCCCATAGCATCCTCCACTGCAATGGAACTGAATCGAGCAGTAATTGATCTAGAATATTCCTCCCAAGGTATTTCATCCATCTCCCTACCAGCAGAGCTCATATACGCTTGGTGCCATGAGAGTGCTCTACCAGACATGTGTATGGCAGCATATCGGACTTTACTTTCCTCAGGAGTGTCATCAATACTAAAATAATGAGTGCATTTATACATCCAGGCCTCCACGTCATCACCGTCGAACTTAGGGAACTCTAATCGAGTTAGTTTGCCAGCAAATGAATGATCATGGTCCACACGCGCCACTGTTGATTTCTGCTTCAATAATTTGTCCATATTGCGCTTCATAGCTTCAACTGTAGCATTCAAATTAACAATTATTTGATTTTGATCCTTAATTTCCTTTTTCTGATCGTTAATCTCCTTCTGTTGTGCTTGATAATCTTTTTGTAACTTCTCCATATCCTGATTTCGTGTTGACGTCATCAACGTCAAAATTAGGGCTCGAATTTAGGATTTTGATGAATTTCAACTCAAATTGAAGAATTAGTAGTAGAATTGAACATAACAATAACAATAACCAAATCAACACTAACAATAACAATAACAGTAACAATAACAATAACAATAACAATAACAATAACAGTAACAGTAACAGTAACAGTAACAATAACAATAACAATAACAATAACAATAACAATAACAATAACAGTAAGTTTTATACAAACAACTTACAGAAAAAAGTTTAGAGAACCTAAATATCAATAACAAATAACATAACAATAACAATAACATAACAATAACAATAACAATAACATAACAATAACAATAACAATAACAATAACAATAACAATAACAATAACAATAACAATAACAATAACAATAACAATAACAATAACAATAACAATAACAATAACAATAACAATAACAATAACAATAACAATAACAATAACAATAACAATAACAATAACAATAACAATAACAATAACAAGTAACAATAACAATAACAATAACAATAACAATAACAATAACAATAACAATAACAAGTAACAATAACAATAACAATAACAATAACAATAACAATAACAATAACAATAACAAGTAACAATAACAATAACAATAACAATAACAATAACAATAACAATAACAATAACAAGTAACAATAACAATAACAATAACAATAACAATAACAATAACAATAACAATAACAAGTAACAATAACAATAACAATAACAATAACAATAACAATAACAATAACAATAACAATAACAATAACAATAACAATAACAATAACAATAACAATAACAATAACAATAACAATAACAATAACAATAACAATAACAATAACAATAACAATAACAATAACAATAACAATAACAATAACAATAACAATAACAATAACAATAACAATAACAATAACAATAACAATAACAATAACAATAACAATAACAATAACAATAACAATAACAATAACAATAACAATAACAATAACAATAACAAGTAACAATAACAATAACAATAACAATAACAATAACAATAACAATAACAATAACAAGTAACAATAACAATAACAATAACAATAACAATAACAATAACAATAACAATAACAAGTAACAATAACAATAACAATAACAATAACAATAACAATAACAATAACAATAACAAGTAACAATAACAATAACAATAACAATAACAATAACAATAACAATAACAATAACAAGTAACAATAACAATAACAATAACAATAACAATAACAATAACAATAACAATAACAATAACAATAACAATAACAATAACAATAACAATAACAATAACAATAACAATAACAATAACAATAACAATAACAATAACAATAACAATAACAATAACAATAACAATAACAATAACAATAACAATAACAATAACAATAACAATAACAATAACAATAACAATAACAATAACAATAACAATAACAATAACAATAACAATAACAATAACAATAACAATAACAATAACAATAACAATAACAATAACAATAACAATAACAATAACAATAACAATAACAATAACAATAACAATAACAATAACAATAACAATAACAATAACAATAACAATAACAATAACAATAACAATAACAGTAAGTTTTATACAAACAACTTACAATAAAATAAGAATAATAATAACAATAACAATAACAATAACAACAACAATAACAATAACAATAATCTTCCAATGTGCTTCTAAGTTGAAAGATTGAAGTTGAAAGTGTGTGGTGGTGTGTGGGCCGAAATCTAGAAGGAAGAAAAAGGGGAAGAATTGTGAATTAGAAATCTTAACCTCTTATCTTCCATTGTTGAGGTAATGATTCCTTAACCTAATTTGATTTCTATTTCTTGAATTAGGGTTCTTACTATTAAATTGAAATGGGAATTGGGGGTTTTTCTTAAAAGGGGTTATTTGTTTAAAAACAAGTTAGGGTTCATGTAATTTAATCAAATTTAGGGTTTTAGTTGGGTTGCATGATAGATTTGTTGAATGTTAGTGAGAATAAGTTGGACAGATTCTGTCTCTGAGTTTGAAATGAGTTAAACACCCCCATGACAGAATTTTCAGTTGTCGAGTCCTAAAAAGAAAATGTAGGTTATTGTGTTATCTCAAATTTGCCACTGGAATGGGTTAAAAAGACGAAGTAGAACTCTAGATATGAATTTTTGAATTCAGGGTCGTCATGCTGATCTTTCAGCAAAACTGATTTTTACGTCTGTTATTAAAACGAGTAAAACGCATTCTTATGAGTAAATTCATGTCTTGGTCACTGAAGATAAAATGTGCTAAATTGTGTTAAGAAGAAGTTTCCACTGGAATGAGGTCAAAATATTGTGTAGAACTCAAGTTATGGTCATTTGAAGTCAGTAAGGTCAAAGCTGTTTAACAGCAGCAGTTTTGGTTTTTAAAACGACCAGAAGTCACCTTTGGAGGACAATTCACATATTGGTCACTAAAGATAAAAGGTAGGTATATGTGTCATGTAAACTTGGCCACTGGAATCAGGTTAAAAGAGTAATTAGAACTCAAGTTACGATTATTTGAAGTCGGTAAGGTCAAATCTGTTTTGTGCGTAAGGACAGCAACTGTTTGTGTTTTTAAAACGACCAGAAGTCACCTTTGAAGGACAATTCACATATTGGTCACTAAAGATAAAAGGTAGGTATATGTGTCATGTAAACTTGGCCACTGGAATCACCTAAAAAGATTGAGTAGAACTCAAGTTATGCTTGTTTGAAGTCACCTTGGTCAAATAATGAAAAGGATACTTTTCGTATAAAAATGAGTTTGGCCTTATGATAATGATGTAAGAGGCGAATATGTTGGAAATCAAACTAAGAACAATGTGAGACTATAAAAGATGGGTTTGGTTCTAAGATGCAATTGAATGTGGCTAAGTGACCTTGTGTGTGTTTGATGACATTATATGTATTTGTGAATTATTGCCAGGTTGAAGCATAACTATTGTGTAATTGCGGTTTTGATGGTTTTTGATTTGTGGTCGCGAAGGAGGTGAGTACTCTTGCATACGATTATATATACGTTGGGTCAATTGACCACATCATGTTGAAGTTGTTTATCCATGTGTGGAAAGACCACCATGTTGAAGTTAGTTTATCCATGTGTGGTAATTGATTCGGCGTCAGGCCCATTTGGGGCATAGTATTGTTGAGGCCTAAGAACCTCCGGGGCCTAAGAATCCCGATAGTTGTTTTGAAAAGAGGCCTAAGAACCTCCGGGGCCTAAGAATCCCGATAGTCTCATTGGTTAGCTTATATGGATCCATATATGTTGTTTAGCGTGCAAGGTGAGTATTATAGATATGACACGACGGTGTCATAGTCTATATGCAACAGTCCTTGTGCATTGCCCTCCTTCGTATATATAAACGTATGCAATGGTATTCACTAAGCTTTGGCTTATTCTTTTAGTTGTTTACCTTTTTATAGGTGGTCCCGGATGCGGAAGAAAGTTAAGCAATGTAAAGATTGAAGTTAAAGATGCTTTTTGGATATTGATTGCTTTAGCTAAATGCGGATAATGGAATTGGTAATAGGACCCATAGCGACCCCTTTTAACTATCGGCTCTTTGTACTCTTGTTATGTCTTTTTGGAAAATTATTATGATGTCTAGTGTTAGACTCAAGTTTTGGGTATTTAAAATGGGTCGTTCTGTAGTTGTAATGTATTGATTTTGTTCAAATGTGTTTTGGAGAAACTCATAATCCGTAACAGGTTTGGATGATGATTTTACGAATGGGTCATGCCGAAATTTTCAATTTTGAATGTTGTCTTTTGTAATGTGTCAACTTGGGTAAAATGACCCGTTTGGTTGTAAAATGAATGTTTGGTCAAAGGATACTTTTGTCATGCTTATTTCCGAGTCTAAAACTTATTTGAACTTAGAAATGTGATATTATGAAGTTTGGTTTTGAGCTAGGAAGTTACAAGTTGATTTTAAGTGTCAAGATGGAGTTTTGGAAAATCTGGGCAGCAGGTACCCACTGCGCCGCAGTGGGCAGGTTTAGCCCCACTGCGCCGCAGTGGGGATAATCTGTAAAAAAAAAAAAAATCTCTTATTTTTCTAAAAGTTTGAGTTTGGGTTCTTTCAAGTGGTATCAAGAGTGTTGTGATTGATTTGATGATTTTGATTTTTTTTTATTCGATAGATCCACCGGAGATGAGGTATCGCCGGAGAAGAAGAAGAAGAACGGAATCGAGTTCGCCGGAGAGAAACTTTTTTTTTTTTTTTTTTTTTTTTTTTTTTTTTTTTTTTTTTTTTTTTTTTTTTTTTTTTTTTTTTTTTTTTTTTTTTTTTTTTTTTTTTTTTTTTTTTTTTTTTTTTTTTTTTTTTTTTTTTTTTTTTTTTTTTTTTTTTTTTTTTTTTTTTTTTTTTTTTTTTTTTTTTTTTTTTTTTTTTTTTTTTTTTTTTTTTTTTTTTTTTTTTTTTTTTTTTTTTTTTTTTTTTTTTTTTTTTTTTTTTTTTTTTTTTTTTTTTTTTTTTTTTTTTTTTTTTTTTTTTTTTTTTTTTTTTTTTTTTTTTTTTTTTTTTTTTTTTTTTTTTTTTTTTTTTTTTTTTTTTTTTTTTTTTTTTTTTTTTTTTTTTTTTTTTTTTTTTTTTTTTTTTTTTTTTTTTTTTTTTTTTTTTTTTTTTTTTTTTTTTTTTTTTTTTTTTTTTTTTTTTTTTTTTTTTTTTTTTTTTTTTTTTTTTTTTTTTTTTTTTTTTTTTTTTTTTTTTTTTTTTTTTTTTTTTTTTTTTTTTTTTTTTTTTTTTTTTTTTTTTTTTTTTTTTTTTTTTTTTTTTTTTTTTTTTTTTTTTTTTTTTTTTTTTTTTTTTTTTTTTTTTTTTTTTTTTTTTTTTTTTTTTTTTTTTTTTTTTTTTTTTTTTTTTTTTTTTTTTTTTTTTTTTTTTTTTTTTTTTTTTTTTTTTTTTTTTTTTTTTTTTTTTTTTTTTTTTTTTTTTTTTTTTTTTTTTTTTTTTTTTTTTTTTTTTTTTTTTTTTTTTTTTTTTTTTTTTTTTTTTTTTTTTTTTTTTTTTTTTTTTTTTTTTTTTTTTTTTTTTTTTTTTTTTTTTTTTTTTTTTATTTTATCTCTGTTTTATTACTTTATATAGAATTGTTCTTTCAAAAAATTAGGGTTAATTGATGTGAATTGTGATTGATTTGATGATTTTGATTTTTTTTTATTCGATAGATCCACCGGAGATGAGGTATCGCCGGAGAAGAAGAAGAAGAACGGAATCGAGTTCGCCGGCGAAGAAAGAGCGGCCGAACTTTGATACCAAATGATACAGAGAAGAATCAAAGAGGAGAGAAATGTGCTTTACACACACAAATTGTATATTTCATATATGAAAATAAAGGAGTACAACGGCTATATATACAACGGTTATAACAACCTAACCGACTTAACAACTAAAGTTTCACTTTGACAACTTCAGTCCCTCAACTTCTAATATTGACACAAACAGTCCTAAATGACTTATTATACGTAACAATTGACCACCGTTGACCGTCGATTTTTACACCATTGGTTAAACCAAAAACACACACATACACCCACCTACGTACAACAAAATTTCCGATCACATTTCCGGTCTTCTTCTTCATCATCGCCGCCATCGTTCGGATCTACCTTCCACCAGTCGCCGCCATCAGATCCACTGTTCCTCATCATAACATTGTCGTTCTTCTTATCTGGTGATTGATGGGGAATAAGATGGAGCTTGCTGTGTGATATCTAAGGGCAATTTCGGTAGTTCAGGAGCTAATGGAAGATTAGGACAAAAAAGACGGGGGTATTTTAGGCGTTTCAATTCCTTAATTGAGAATTTGAAAAAAGTTGATGTTTTATAAATAACTAGCTTATTACCCGCGTAATACGCGAGATTTGTATATTATTTTTACATTAAAAAACTTTTAATATATGAAAACGATTAACATCTAAATAAATATTACAAACTTTTGAACCACATTAATAATATCATGTTCATTGAAAGTGGAAAAATGTTAACAAATAATGTTTTCAGCCATAAAACTAAAAAATATGCATGGACCACGTATATTTCTAATAAGTGTGTAAAAAAAGGGTAAATGCCCAGGAACCCTTAGTCCCGTAGAGGAATTTTTCCTCTCAAGCTAGCGACCCTGCAACGCTGCGTGGCGGTGAGATCCCAAGTTCACCATTATATTAGTTATGAGATATTAAATACATATCTTTATTAACACTAAGTTATAACTACATAACTTTTACTCATATTAGGAGTACCAAATGTGTTATTTTAATTTATGCAATCACATCAAAAAAAAAATCATGTAATATTCGTATCAACCCATTCTAAATGAAAATTTTGTCAAATATTCGTATCATTTACACCACATTAGAAATACAAATATATAAACTTTGTATACATGAAAATATAATATACTATATAAATGATTTTATTTATTTATAAGTTATATACATTAAAGACTACGAAGTACCATTATTGTACTAAAATAAATAAATATAGAAGACTTTATAAGACACATTTATTTATATAAAACTATGAGGACCAAAAGTGTTATTGACTAATTCTTTAGTCAATGATGATGTCATCAAAATGATCTAATGGTGGAGAATAAGAGATGAAATTCAATCAATGGTCCTTACTTTTCCAATTTAGAATTAAGGTTTTGTTTTAATATATATTAAAGATATAGATATAGATAGATGTTTTATTTAAACCATAACCATCATATATACATATACTCATAAAAGCATTGTTAGGAACCGGTTTGTAAACTTGACCCATGGGCAGTTTTCGTGAGAGTCTAGTTTAAGCTATTTATTTGATCTTACGACCAGCCGAAAAGAATTATACGCTCTTACCAACTGATCCAAGGGCTTATTTGTTTGTTATGCGCAAATTTTTAATACATTGATTTACCATTTTATATATTTTTCAAAAAATAAAAATAAAAACTTCGGGTTTTAATTCAGCCCGACCGCTTAGACCATCCTGTTAAATTCTGGTCCAACAAGAAGTTTAAATTTAACTGATTCTTATCCAAAATAACTTTGAAAGCCCAATTTGACGATCCACGTTAGCAGTACTATCTCTCCATCCATCCACACATGACACACCCACCAAAGGACTCACCAAACCAAGTTTTCGCGCCACCTAATTGTATTTATATTGATTTTCCCTCCCATTTTACAATTACAGTCTGAAACCCTAGATCGGCATGGAAGAACAAATTAGAGCTGAATTCAAGAAGAACAACTTTGTTCTAGTTGAAGAAGAAACTATTCTTGAAAAATGTAAGTATCATTTGCCCTACTAATTTCTTTGAGTAATCTAAAATATATGCTTTGTGTAACTGATTAGCTTTGTATTTGAGAGCAGGTCTTACCTTTTGTATAAATTACAAATTAAGTCCTTCAGATCTTGTTTCCAGCTGGGATTTATATTCTATCAACAGGTATTTTTAGTTTACATACACTTTTTTTTTTATATGTATAGCTAATTCACGTATATATCTGGCATCATGTCTATGTTATTCTATATAGGTATTTTTTTAGATTGTTTATTAATTAAGGGAATTATAGTTACTTTCAGTTAGGAATGGCAATAGGACGTGTTCGGGTTGGATAGTATCATATCTGTACCGAAAACTAGACCAAGCCCCCAACCTGCCAATTAGGGATCTTAGTGGATACCTCGTTAGGTCGACGGGTTCCTCAAAGCAGACGCAATCCTGTTCACCGTTGGGAATCTTAGTGAGTTACCCCAACCGAATAAGTTAACATTCAACACAACACATACCATTAATCTTGTCTCGTTTTTCGTCCCAAAACAACCCACCCCATACCCGATAAGCCATCCTCAACCTGCCCCCAAAAATTCGGTCTTGGAATTTGGCTTTTTTGCTGCCATCTCTGCGTACAAATGACAAATATAGAGTTTACATAGTTGTAACTTGTTAGTTTGGTTGATAACAGTTTAAAGTGTTCGGGGGCTTGAGCTGCTAGTTTTTGTTTGTCATTTCCTTTTTTACTTATATTTCTAAGAACAACCATAAGGTTGGTGTATATACTTTTATCAGTGTAAAGGAAATCATATGTAAGTGAAAGCATTGCCATTAATCAATGTTGCCAAATCTTTGAATTGAAGTCGACTGTGGTAATAGCAGCTAAACTAAAGTAATTTTAAAAATCGAAAAACCCTTACGGAAAACATAGGTTTTTCTAATTAATGGAGGGTTAGTGTTTTGCATGTGAAATTAGTATTGTAGTGGTTGCTGTCTTTCCTGCTAGTGCTAATATACACTTGGTAAGGACTTTCTGACATTCCAAACAATAAAAATACCATGCTCACATCTTTCTCAACTAAAAAGCTAAGTTTACATTTGAGGGGATTTAATTAACGCTGAAAAATGGTGAAGGTATATTATGAAGTATTTGTCATTTCAATATTTCATCTTAATCATCAATGATTTATGGGCCGTCATTGCATGAAGTAATCTCTCTACGACTCTACCCATAGGGAGAGGCATGACTGCACATCCCATCTCTCCATACACTGCCCATTGTGGGATTGGGTATCTTTGTTGCTGTTATTGTTGTTGCTTAACATCCCTTTCAACATCATTCGGTGGCATTGTGTTGTCTTAACAGGATTTTTATCTTTATTTTGCTCAACTAAACTAACCTGTGAATGAAGTTTATGTAACTCACTAATGAGCACAATCCTCTTTAATGTCTGCTATTAACATATTGATGCTTTTGCCTATTAGATTTACCAAGGAAGTATACCTTTGATTTAAGGGTATATTGGAGGGATTAATGTCTATCAAAGTGTTAATATTTTTCCCTTCTTTTGACAGGCAACTAGAACTAACAGTATCCGATGCTCATATGGATGCATTTCGACAGCAACTACAAAGTGAACAGAAACAAGCTATTACTGAAAAGGAGCAAGAGCTACATTCATACACAGATGTCACCATGTGAGCTTTTCTACATGCTTGATCTTGTGCTTCTTCATTTATTCTTTTTTTTTTTTTTGACATTATGTCAAAGTCACTGATCTGTCGCTTTTATATATTTGGATTCTAATGTTGCCGGAATTATACAGTTTTCTTTCTGAGAAATATATTCCACATCAATAACTTCTATAGGATAGTAAGAACACAAACTTATATATCATAAGTATGAATCAATAACGAGAAACTGTTGTCACAGGGAGGTCATTGATGAGGATGAAGACGATAAAGAGGTAGTCCCTTCGTCTCCAGAAGTACAAAAAGTTGTACAGTTGGAGTCATTTGATGCGACACCACTAACAAATGGGAAAATGCATTCCTTGGGGAAACCATTGGATCTTTTGACACCCTTTGGGCAACGGAAGGACAAGTTTGTGGTACACTCTACTCTTAATAGCCTACCCACAGTTCAAGATATCAAGAAGGAGCAGGGTGAGGATAATTCTGATGATGATGTCATCAAGAGGGTACAACCTAGCGAAAGGTGTTCGCTTGAAGTTCATTCTTCCCAACCTGCATCTGGATGCAAGTACATGTATGACAGGATAGAAGACAAGGTATTGTCATTGTTCCATGCATTTGATTTCTTTTGGTCACCATGATCATGCTCATACCACTAACTTATTTCTCTTTGGAAAATAGTTCAATTGCCTTGAAGATAGAATCGTGAAATATTCAAAAGCCCTTGCTGCATCTCAGCTTTTTGAGGAACTTGTGGATCCTTCTGTTGCTTCACAAGTAAATTTATTCTTTTTTCTAGTTGATCTGTTTATTGGCTCTTTTGAGTTCGCATGGTTCTTAGCTATCATGCATCCCTTTGTTTTGCTATCGTCCTTTTAGAAAAGTATAACTGCGGTTGGCATGATTTGCTGTGAAGAAGAAGGTCGCTTAAAGGAAAAACCAATTGTACTCCAAAGCAGGTATATATTTTGAGGTGCTTCTTTGTAGTATATCATTGTAGTGTATCTGTAAGCTCTGTTTAATAATTATTAGAGGTGAAGAAATGGGGCTTTTGGGCATGAGTCAAACCAGGATCACACCAAAATAGTTTGACATTTTTTGCGAGTCAAAGTGGCCCGGGTTGACACGAAATTCTCATTGATCAAGCTATTTAACTTTTGCATAAACAATTATTGTGTCAAATATGATTACAGAATTATATTGTACAACAGTAATGTAATTAATATATAGAAAAATTGTTCGAACGTTTGACACCCTACGCCGAGAAACAC
>CM067167.1:231608643-231672227 GCA_034093135.1 Erigeron breviscapus | reverse complement strand
ATTACCCCGATCACGATCAAACAACCCTTTGCTTGTACCCTCTAAAGTCGAACCAAAGCAAAACCAAAAACCCCTTGACTTGCTACCTACGGCCGAACCAAATAAGAGAGGAAAAGAGGAGAGAATTTTTGTGTGTAGGAATATCTAAACCCTTGGAATTAAGCCCCTTTATATAGGGATATATCTAGGGTTTTTATCCTTGGTGGGCAAGTAATCTCAAGGCTTTCCAAGCCTTGAAATTTTCGGCCCAACCCATTAGGAATTAGAGCCCAACTCTAATTTCCTAATTTCACATTTTAACCTCCTTTTAATTAATTAAATAAAATTAACCCTTTAATTTATTTAAATTAATCATTTCGTGATCAAATTAATTAATATATTACTTTAATATAATAATTAATAGTATAGAGTTACCGTGTCATTTCGTGTGACCCCGTAGGCTTAAATTACTTCCGGACATGCGTTTATTATAACGTGATCACATACCAACAATTTATGAAAGCCAACTTAACCAACTGTTTCAGGTTATCAAAGCGAAAAAAAGGAGACTTGGCCGAGCACAGAAAACGATAGGAGATTACTGTTTACTAGCTGGATCACCTGTGGATGCTAATGCTCATTATTCTACTGCCTTAGAGCTTGCTAGGCTGACTGGGGATTACTTCTGGTATGCTGGTGCAATGGAAGGTGGTGTTTGTGCGTTGCTGGTAAGCATATGAATGTCCAATGAACTAAAGATGCAAAAACTATCGTTAATAAGGTGTTGACATTTGGTATCTGGTTCTTTTATATCCATGATGTTACTGTAGCACAATTTCCATATGACATATCAATTTGAGGTTCTCTAATAAGAACATGTCTGCCTATCATCCATATTTAATGTGCCTGGTTTGAGTTTGTATGCTTGCTCATGATGTTTAATATTGATCTGAAAGTTAGTTGTATTCCCTTTGTAATCTGAACCTAGGTGTCACTTCTTAGTTTAATGCAACCTAGGTGTCACTTCTTTAAAGAGAATTTGATAGATGAGTGGATGGACCTGATATTGGTATTGAACAAAGGAAGTATGGACATATATGCAGCTAAGAAAAGAACCCATGCAAGGAAACAACATCAATTAATATATAGTTATTAATTTTAGATAGAAATTCCAAATGGAACTATTCCTAAAAGGCTAAAAGGAAGATGTTAGTATCACGGAAATGTGTGATGAACTACTTGGTGGGGTTCAGCATGAATTAGAAATATATGAAAGGCATGAGTTTATAATATAAGATTCTAAATACGTGTATCTGTAATTCTATATGTGGCAAGTATAATGTCTTAGAAGGTATGGATGGGATGTGCACATAAGGCACGTTCAAATGAATTTGGTGATTCCAGCTGTTCTTTTCATTGGCTCTGTGATCTGATTTGTTTAATTATTGTTGCATGCTTGATTGCTGACAAGATCTCTATCTATCAATATGTTATCTAATTTTTGTTTGTATTTTGTTTATGTGCTACAAGATGGATAAAGAAGTTCAGAAGGATCCGGTTATAGAGGAGGAGGTCAAGTACCGTTACAACAGTGTGATCGTGCATTACAGGAAGTCATTTATACATGACAATGCTCAGAGGTAGATCCTTACAAATTATTCACTAGGATAACATCTTTAACATATGCACTTGTAAAACATTCCTCTATCATTCAAGTAAAATTTTTCCCTGTTTTAGAATATCACATACTTGATGTAATAACTGAAAGGGTCTATTGTCACCATAGCAAACTTTGCTAAGAGACCGTGGGTTCAATTTGGTTCATTGAATTTGCTACAAGTCAATTTTTTCTAGTACTTCATTCACTACAAAAATGTCTGTCTAGTGTTAAAATGTCATGCTTGTGAAACGAAGGGAGTATTCTCCACTGTGCCTATCATATATTCCGAACGGTAGCAAGGTAGCTGTTTTTCACCATGAGTGCCATATGATATGGAGATGTGCTATTACACCTTGTTGTAGACACATAATTAGTAGTTCTTCAAATATCTAATAGTCTATGGTGGTTATATCCACATAACTGTAATATGTATTAGCTTTACTTAGGCTAAAGGTGCCTCGATGGTGTACAGGTAAACTGTAAACTTAGTTACTCATGGGTTAGTTCATCGTTCTTGAAAGTGTTTTTCCCAGCGTCTATCTTATTGCCCCCGGTCATGTTGCCACTACATCGTAGTTATTAACAACTAAAATATATGTGGTAGACTGCTTGCTTGAAATCCATCTTCTATAGTTCTATATGTATTAGTGAAAATTTAGGAGGTGTTTGCATTATAAATGTACTTTTAGCAGCTTCAACTCGTTAACCTCTTCATCCAGTCCCCTTTTTAGTTAATAGTTTTAGTTTGACCCGTTTGAGATAACTACTCCACCCAAATTGACATATGCATAAGCAAAATGTAAGATATAGCCACCTCAATTTGTTTGATTTCAGGTTAGTTGAAGCTTAATTGTTTTTACTAGTGTGTTTGATCCTACAGCAAGGTTAGATATTCAAGCTGGAGCTGCGGGAATTATTGTATCCAGTCATGGATCTCGTCAACTTGACTATGTCCCCGCAACTATCATGGCTATAGAAGAGGTATTCTTGTTCATACACTCAATGCTATGTTGTCATGTATATTCAAAATGTGTATGTTTGTGTGCCAGAAACAAATTCGGTTGGATTTTTGCTGTACTTTTATTGTTTTTTATGTATGATTATGATCACTGTTATTTAATGTCAATCCATTTAAGTCAGTAGATTGTACAGATGTGCTTAATTGGACTCAAAAGTGTTAAAGGCGATAGGCCAATAGCTTTTTGGACTGACTTATGTTATCATTATAAATTTTACATTTGCAATTCTTTTGAGAGAAATGGTGTGTCACATTGTAATACAAGAAGTTTACTTTTAACTACGTGTAAATTATGTATTAACATTATCTGTGTTACTTATGTGCAGAGTTTAGCTGGGATGATGTGAAGGTTGGTAAATCGAGAAAACTATCTAATCTCAAAACCATGATGTATAAACCCAAACAAGAAGTAAGCAAGTTGTTGTTCCTTGAGAAAAATGTATCATGATATTTATGTACCTATGTAAATACAAATAATAATATGCGACTGTCCTATATTGATCATTCTTTCGCTTTTATGATTTAAAATATATGATGTAATATATTGTTGTTTCACATAAGTTTTTTTATTTTGTTATTATTTGTTATAAATAAATATGTAATTCACGAATATTATACCTTACACATGTGTAAGTTACGCATCAAAATCAAATGATTATTCAGAATGGTAAGTTGTATAACTTACACATGTGTATTAAAATCAAATGATTATTGAGAACTGTAAGTTGTATATCTTACACATGTGTAAGTTGGATACTTACATATGTGTAAGTATAATCTACACATGTGTAAGTTAGATATCCAAGACAAATGATTATTCAGAACAGGTACTTACACATGTGTAAGTATAACTTACACATGTGTAAGTTATAAATAAAAAGCAGATGAATTGGTTACTTACACATGTGTAAGTTATAAATAAAAAGCAGATGAATTGGTTTCAACATATGTAAGTTAAATATCAAAAGCAAATGAATTGGTTTACACATGTGAAATTAATTGATTTGTACAGGTTTAAGATTTAGGATTTTGTAGTAAGCTATCTATGTCTCGACACAATAATTTCTAAATTTTTTTCTAAAACCATAAAAATGAACCTCAATCTATAAGGAATAGATTTTATGTTGTATGAATTTTAAATAATATAAGACTTTGTTATTTTGAAATCATAAAGTTTTGGACATTAAACATATGATAGCAAACGAAAACCGACTTTAGAACTGTCACTTGAGATTCTAAAAGTTAATTAGCTTATACATAAAGAATATGTGGGTAAATATATAAAAAGGCTAATAATGTATCAAATTTTCATAAAAATGTATCAGGATGTTTATACACATTATTTTTCTATTAACAACCTTGAAAACCAATACTAATTGTCAAGGCTAATAAGTTAATTTCAGAGTTTCTTTCTAAATCAACTTGAGTCTACCTCACAAGCTACATTAAGATAATCTGTAAAGCCCATCAAGATAGAAATATTTTGGATGGGAAAAATAACCAAACTTTGATTATTTTTGATAGAAGCTTCAAGTAGTTGACTAACCAAAGCCCATCAAGACAAAACAGCAGTAGAAGCAAATTCCGTGAAGCTGCAACCTCAAGCCAATGGCAGAAATGTCACCAGAGGTAGCAGGCCGCCCAGATAGCCGATCCCATATAATCCCTTAAAAATATAGGATATCCATGTAGGACCTATATATACATTAAGTAGCTACATCCAATTAACCACTAGCAAAAAGCATAAACAAATACAGCAAGAAACAAGCATAATAGAAACAACTCAAATAAGAGTAGTGTTAAAAGCTCTAGGCGTCAAGGTATGCTTCAAGCAGGGACCCAACACGTGTTAAAAATGACCGAAACCATGTTAAAAGGAGTAAAAGTTAGCGAAATTGTAACCTCCTAAATTTTTGTATTCAAAATATTACTTGATGTGAAACAGTATTATTTGTGTAATCATATTTAACACACTAAGTCACCAAGTACTTAGCACTACAAAAAGAAGAAAAAATATTTCTATTTTGAAAAGAAAAAAAATCGCTTAGCCACGATATATGCAATTCATGCTGATGATGCGTGGTTATGTAATTCGAAACTTTTTACGTATGAGAGAAAAGAAAGAAATCAAAATATATATGTGAAGAAAGTGTATTCAGCTTGATGCTAGTTACTATAGGGACATGTATGCCCAGGAAGGTTTGGAAGGAGTTGAAAAGTGTATTCAGGTTGATGCTAGTTACTATAGGGATTATCTGCTAAGTGACTGGAAGTAGTATGTTTCTTTCCTTTCTTATCATTCTGTATTTTCTGCCATACTTACTATCGTAACCGGCAATTTCATGGAGTTTGGGAGGCTGCAACTATGGTAAACGGGTCCAAATTGGGGCAGATGCGAAAAATAGTTTTTGAGCACCCGGGTCCCATTGGGTGAGATTTTCAATTTGCAAAAAGATTTTCAGAATTGCAGTTGGGTCTGCATGTTAAAAGGGAAAGCATGGATCACTAACCTCTGCATATCTACGCCAGATTTGGTGATCTCCATCTTTTGGTCTTCTGAAAGCACGGGAACAAGTAAGACAACAATTTAAACCAGAGATAATTAATTGGAAATTAAAAGTTACAGATGGGTTATACCTTCATCCTCTGGAATGTCAGTAAGTCCACAAAGTGAGGTTATCCCTAAGGATCTGTATAATCAAAGTGCCATCTTTGTATGATTCCTCACTCAAAGACTCGAGCTCTGAGATAGCTTCATCAAACGCTTGTTTTGCCAGGTGGCAGGCTATGATAAACCAAAAGATTTAATAAGATATTTCATATAAAATGTACATTAAGATTGTTAAGGATTCCACATTACCTTTCCGGAGAGTTCATGATCTCATAATAGAAGACGGAGATAATTCCTCTGCAGAAATAAACATGTTTCATCACGTCATTAATCAGACAAAAGAAAGCCCCTTATTCTAGTTATTAGCCTTCTCATAGTTGTATACTTAAAAGAAAACTAGATTGAAAGAAATGAGCCAGAAGTCTCTAAAAGTGTATTATAATTGTATGTCACATCCCAGATCATTTTATTAAAATAGAAAGGATAATTATTGAACTAATATTTTTTTATAATCAAACTTGCCACATTAGTTATTGAAAAGATTTCAGTAAATTTGCACTTCAGGTCAACCCAACCTATGCCTAAATGTTAAATTTTTTGACCCAAACCATATTGACCCGTTATCAAACCCCAGTGACCGGTCCACGTTGCCACCTAAAATAGTTATGATGGCAGGGCTACTTCTACAATTAATGGGTCAACATGAAAAACTTTTACCAACTAAACCATAATTGATCAGTAACTTACTGTTTTTTGACCCAACTCAGCAAAGAAGCGGTCAAGTAAACTGCGTTTGGCTTCACGCACTTGACAGTGAACCACAGATTTTGGAACCGAGTTCACCAGGCCTGAAAGAACCATATTCACGTACTGCAAAACAGTTGTTCCTGTATTCAGTTCAGGCTAAGTTAGCGACCATTTTCCTTTTTCAAATATGTAACATGTTAGGAAAAATATGATAATGATTTAAGGGTTCCAGACCAATTCTTCTAAGATACATTTCATTATATATGTCGAAAATGAATTGTGTTGGGTTCCCGCCTTTCTCCATGTCTTGAGGAAGTTTGCGAAAGAAGTCAACCGTCAAGTAACAACATTCCATATCAACTAGCATAAGTGTCGCCTTTTTACTTTCAGCTTTCATTCTTTCAAGAGACTCATTTGCAGCCCGTTCCACTTCTTTTCTCAAACTTGGGTACTGCTTCAAGCTCCTGATCAAGTAATCTTTGTTATAGATAGAAAAAAGAAGGGGCAATCTTGACCTATATATTTATCTATGACTGGATCCATCTGAACTTCTGTTTTTCTTTCAAATCATTAGTATTAATCACAATTTTTTGTTATTTATCAAATAAAAATGAGCAAGGTAAAAAAGAAAATATTAGCCCGTCAAGGTAACCAAGCATTGCCCATATTAATACGAAGTCCTTTTGACCCATTACACAAACCATCCAACCCTCCTATCTTGCCACATCTATTACAGGTACAACATTATGGAATACAAGAGTGCACTTCAAGAAACACACCATGGTCTCACTGATTGCTTTTCGAACCAGCTCCTGTAATATGACATCAACCTAAAAATAAAGTCATGTTAGTTTAGATTTAAAACTAGTAATTGAAAAACATAAGAAGCTTTTGTATTTTGAGTTACCGCATTCACTGAGGCTTCCGCAGGCCCTTTGATGGTAACCAACGAGGACTCAATAATGTGACGATATCCTTGTTCAGGAGCAATTAGATGTGGTTGATATCCGTCAGCTTCTGTGATCAGTTTCTTGATATTCTGCGGTGATAGCTGTTTATCAAACTGCAACTTCTTAAGGGCAGAAGGCAGCTGGCTTTCAAAAACATGGTAAATTTTTTCTCCTCCTGATCGCCTACATAACATGAAACCAAAACTTGAGTTCATAAAAACACAAGATTCAATTTCAACCAATATACATACATACGGGTTGATTCAGGTTTTGTAGTATCTATAACGGATCAAACAGGTAGGATAGAAATGATTAAGTTAAAAGGTAACACGTCAAATAGGTGAAAACCATCTATAGGGCATTTTTAATGCATAAAACCTCTTAAACTGATTATTCTAAAATACTATTGAAACCATATAATTTTGTAATCATATTTGCACACTGATTTCAGAACCAGTTTCGGCTGGTACATTAATAATCCCTTGTGACCCATTACCTGACCCATCCAATCAGACCATTTTTGCCACTAGCCACCTCTATGGCTCTATTCATAATGTATATAAAGCCAGTTAGCAGGGTGTCTTTGAATTTTTGATACGGACTAGTCCACCCAACCCAAGCCTAACTAGTGCTAAACAAAGGTACCCAACATCTTTCTTCAGTTTAGAGTATAAACCCAATATGCATTCCCTTGACTATATACAATGATGATACTTTTTTATGAAAAAAACTACAGATATGACCATCTTAATTGACTTGAGTTGAAGAATATATGATGACTAACAGTTGAGAAATTTGAATTACAAAAATACCAATTATGTTTAGGTCTTTTTACGTACATCTTTTATGTCATTATAAGGTTTAAAATTAGTATTCTTGTGGGATTATAACTATTTGAAAGTGTTTTTGGATTGGATTCAGACTAAATTGTATTTTGATTCCGATATCTTCATCTTTTTCCCACTCAAATTGATGTATCAATATACAAATTAATTATATAAACTCGATCGCAATTTTAATTGTCACAGCTATCTAAATACAAAAAATAACATATATTTTATATGTCACTGATGCCTTACACTATAAACCCTAATTAGACATTAAATAATGTTAAATAATAGTAAAATAAAATTAATTAAAAGTTACCAAATCAGTGTCGCTACTAGTAGACAGAAGATTAGAAGATTCATCTTCAGAATCAGAATCTCTACGTTTCCGACCACCGCCACTCTGTTCCGTCAACGACGATTCATCACCGCCGGCGTCACCAAACCCGGTCACAAAGCTGCCAATTTTGAGCTCCAAATTCTGTTATAAACTGAAATTGATCGGAATAACGACGGTTGAGATGTTAATGGCGGAGATATTGATTCCAGAATGAAAGAAGAAAGAATAATCACCAGAAGCTAATAGGCAAGATGGACAAAGTGTTAACTAATGGGCCTATACATCACTGTCAGCAAAAGGCTAAATATGAAGTGCGGCCTACAGTCCATATGGAAACTACATTCTCCCTTAATTCTTGAAACAACTCGTTTGCAGCTTCCTAACGTTTTGCTTTTCCAAGAGTGCTAATTAGACTACAATAAGCAGCCGGGCAACAAGGCTTTTTCCACTCTATTTGTTTTACAAAAGCCGTCAATGAGAATAGAGTAAGTAAAAGAGCTAGGGACAATGCCATTCTCCTTCATCTTTTCAAATAACAAGAAAGCCTCCTCTATGGCTCTATTCATAATGTATATAAAGCCAGTTAGCAGGGTGTCTTTGAATTTTTGATACGGACTAGTCCACCCAACCCAAGCCTAACTAGTGCTAAACAAAGGTACCCAACATCTTTCTTCAGTTTAGAGTATAAACCCAATATGCATTCCCTTGACTATATACAATGATGATACTTTTTTATGAAAAAAACTACAGATATAAGTCTACCATGGGTATGCATTCACTTGAGTATATACAATAATGATGATACATTTTTATAAAATGATGATACTTTTTTATGAAAATCTACCACGAGTATGACCATCTTAATTAACAAATTGGTGCAATTATTGACAAATGACCATCTTAATTGACTTGAGTTGAAGAATATATGATGACTAACAGTTGAGAAATTTGAATTACAAAAGATACCAATTATGTTTCGGTCTTTTTACGTACATCTTTTATGTCATTATAAGGTTTAAAATTAGTATTCTTGTGGGATTATAACTATTTGAAAGTGTTTTTGGATTGGATTCAGACTAAATTGTATTTTGATTCCGATATCTTCATCTTTTTCCCACTCAAATTGATGTATCAATATACAAATTAGTTATATAAACTCGATCGCAATTTTAATTGTCACAGCTATCTAAATACAAAAAATAACATATACTCACTCCGTCCCATTAAAAAAAGTGTCCACTTTTGAATTTTCAAAGTCTTTGTCTCGCAACTTTGACCTTAAGTATTTTTATTTATAATGTATAATATTTGGTGAAAGTTACATGAGTTGATAGAGGTTTCGATATGTTTTCATTGAGTATAACTTTCATCAAATATTATATAATGCAATAAAATTTATGGTCAAAGATACAAAAGAAAGACTTTGACAAAATAAAATTGGACACTTTTAATGGGACGGAGGGAGGGAGTATTTGATATGTCACTGATGCCTTACACTATAAACCCTAATTAGACATTAAATAATGTTAAATAATAGAAAAATAAAATTAATTAAAAGTTACCAAATCAGTGTCGCTACTAGTAGACAGAAGATTAGAAGATTCATCTTCAGAATCAGAATCTCTACGTTTCCGACCACCGCCACTCTGTTCCGTCAACGACGATTCATCACCGCCGGCGTCACCAAACCCGGTCACAAAGCTGCCAATTTTGAGCTCCAAATTCTGTTATAAACTGAAATCGATCGGAATAACGACGGTTGAGATGTTAATGGCGGAGATATTGATTCCAGAATGAAAGAAGAAATTGGTCGGATTTGTATGATGAAGACAGAGAAATGATGGCAGAGGAAGAAGCTGGTTGAGAAGAGGAAGGATTAGTATGCGTGGATCTTAATTGGAAAGGAGAGGATAAAATTTTGTTTTATAGTAAATTACATAAGTACCCCCGCAGCCTAAAAAACACGCGCGTTGATTTCTCTCGGATATAATCTGGAGCGTTCAGATTTTATGATCGGACGGTCAGCAATTGGACCCCTGGACTTTTTTTAGGAGCTGGACTCATTTTATCTTTTCCCTATATATATAGTTTATCAAATTGATTTCAATGGTAAAAGATATATATATATGTTGGTAATGACTAAATAAATATATATATATATATAACCGTATATAAATATGTATATATATATATATATATATATATATATATATATATATATATATATATATATATATATATATATATATATATATATATATATATATATATATATATATATATATATATATATATATATATATATATATATATATATATATATATATATATATATATATATATATATATATATATATATATATATATATATATATATATATATATATATATATATATATATATATATATATATATATATATATATATATATATATATATATATATATATATATATATATATATATATATATATATATATATATATATATATATATATATATATATATATATATATATATATATATATATATATATATATATATATATATATATATATATATATATATATATATATATATATATATATATATATATATATATATATATATATATATATATATATATATATATATATATATATATATATATATATATATATATATATATATATATATATATATATATATATATATATATATATATATATATATATATATATATATATATATATATATATATATATATATATATATATATATATATATATATATATATATATATATATATATATATATATATATATATATATATATATATATATATATATATATATATATATATATATATATATATATATATATATATATATATATATATATATATATATATATATATATATATATATATATATATATATATATATATATATATATATATATATATATATATATATATATATATATATATATATATATATATATATATATATATATATATATATATATATATATATATATATATATATATATATATATATATATATATATATATATATATATATATATATATATATATATATATATATATATATATATATATATATATATATATATATATATATATATATATATATATATATATATATATATATATATATATATATATATATATATATATATATATATATATATATATATATATATATATATATATATATATATATATATATATATATATATATATATATATATATATATATATATATATATATATATATATATATATATATATATATATATATATATATATATATATATATATATATATATATATATATATATATATATATATATATATATATATATATATATATATATATATATATATATATATATATATATATATATATATATATATATATATATATATATATATATATATATATATATATATATATATATATATATATATATATATATATATATTGGATCATGAGATCTATGGTCTAGATTTGATGGATTTCCCCCTTAAGAAATATAACACGGAGGGGCAAATTAGACATTTTGCCAAAAAAAAACCCCAAACCCTTGCTGCTTCTCTCCCGCCCACTCACTTTCTTTTTCGCTCAAACACACACAATCACACACATACTCTATCCTTCTCCGGCGACGTTTAAATTTCCGGTAAGTGATACCGGTTAGTTGATTTACACACACAAAAACACGTACAAACTCTATCATTTTCTGGTGACGCTTAAAATTCCGATTAGGTTATTTCAATATTTCCGATTAGATCCGTTTTGTTAAGTGATTCCGATTTCATAATGTATTCGATTATTCAATTTTACGATTATCTATCATATTAGTCGCTGTAGTTTATTCGATTTTACAATTTTTACATTTTTTCGATCATATCCGTCTTTGTAACTGTTTCCAATGATCGATTCCGGACAATTTACGGCGGCTGTTGATAATGAATAAGCTTAAGCGTAATCGTTCAATAGTTGTGAATCCAGAGGTCATATCATTGAAATCGTCTGCGGATTCAGGTAATTAAATCAAATTCGTTGTATTTTATCGGTTGTTTCCTTCTTAATCTATGAATTGAGTGACTTTGATTTGATGAATGCAAGCCGTCTGTTCATAATAATATGTTTGTGTTTAATCATATGGTGATTTAATGTATTAACTGATGGTAGATGTTATAATCACTTATTGATTTACTTAGTTCTTACATGTGTTGATACATCCAAGTGCGTATGGTTTAGGTTCGAAGCATGAGATTATTGCAGTTTAGGTTCGCATAAATTGGATGTTCTGTGTTGTAATCATTTGGTGATTGAAGGTATTAATTGATGTTGCATGTTAGTATCCCATGGTGATTAGGTGTTAAAAAACACAAACAGATCTGTTAATCATTTATGTTATTGTGTTAGTCTAATCTGTCATTTATTGTGTGAGTTTTTAGGTGATTGTGTATTGTTTTCTGATACTGTATTTTTGTTTATTCAGATGTTTCGAAAGCATTGATTACATCGAATAAGAGGTCTAAGTTGTCACAGAATGAAGAAAAGCCGTCTTTGAAGACGGAGTTGGATGTGAATGATGGTTTCCGTACAATGAAATTAAGGAGTTCACCAAGTCAACTTTGTGTTGTTATGACTGGTCTTAGTCCGAATAAGCAGCAGGCATTAAGAGATTTTGGATTTGGGTCTTTATTGGGGTTTAATATAAGCTCTTTACCAGGAAGGTTAGTTTATTATGTAGTTGACAGTTTCGATTCGGAAAGGATGGTTATTAGTACTGCTAGGGGTGATATACCTTGTGATAGGGATGCGGTCTATGACGTGTTTGGAATCCCGAAGGGTGAGACTGTGATACTTGATACTCCATCAGTTGAGAATTCTGATTTTGTTGGTCTGTGGTCCAGTCAGTTTCAAGTTAGTACCAAATTTGTTAGGAATAGGATGATATCTACTAGGATAAATGGGGATTTTCTGGCAGACAGGGTTTTTATAATGAACGTGCTCATGCTTTTCGTGAATACCATGGTGTTGTTGTTTGGGGTAGAATTTCCGCTGCTAAGATCCTGATAAGAATTTACACTTTAGTCCTTCTATGATAAATACTTAACAATATGTTGTCTTAAAGGATCCTTAGTCCCTGTTAATTTATTAGTTCTGATTGTGTTATGTTATTATCTCGATATAACAGGATCTTGATATCTTCAGGATCCGTGATTTCACTAACAAATATATGTCTAGTACAGTAGATATTATGTGCAGGATTGAAGTACAAACGTGTTACAAGAAGAAAACGTGTTTCAACGGATAGTTTACCACTTCAACCACAAGAATCGGGATTGATAACAGTTTTACCATGTGAAGAATAATGCTCAACGGTCATCTATGCCATTTCTTCAGCGTAAAGAGCAAGTCCAGGAAGATCCCAGATATTTCGGAGATACAGTTCAACGTCTAGCTCTATAAATCGGAAAGGATGTCGTTCAGAAGAGGAAAGATCACACACACACATATACGTTCCACACACACATATACGTTCCATACACACACATATACGTTCCACACACAAGCAATCATCACACAAGCATTCATCCGCTCTACAAACACACAACAACAATTTAGTTTACTAGCTATTATTAGTTTTCATATTCATTCATTCGTTCATTTCATTGTAATCATTCCAAAACAACAATAATAATAAAAGAACAGCAGGTAGGATCGATTGAATCCTCCCGGGGTTTTTTACCTAAGATCTCTTAATTGGATCAAGGGTTTTTCCTCGTCAACAAAATTCTGGTGTCGTTGTGCTTTTCGTTTTTTCTTTAAGATCCTAGCTTTAATTTTCAGTGCTTTACTTTTATCTTCAACAGTTTTCTTAATTACTCAAAGTATTTCTGTCTCAAAGGCTTTCATAAAACTCTTTTTGATAAAAACTCTTAGTTTTAGTCATTATATTTAAGAAAACTTTACTTTTAATTGAAGATCCTAAAACACCAAACCCCACTTACAAATCTTTGGTACTTGAGTTGTCTAAAATCCTTCCTAAAATTATCTTAGGTAATTTTTGACCGAAATAATTTGGCGCCCACCGTGGGGCAAAAAGGTGTTTTTGCAAATTAGATCATTGTCATAAAAACAAAGTTTTTTATTTAAAAAAGATTTTGTGTTTCACGAAAAACTTTTTCTAAGAAAATCATGTCCGAGCAATCTCAAAATCTTCTTCTTCTGAATTGGTTTACGATTATCCTTATGTGAAAGAAAGCTTGAGAAACCCTCCTGAAAATGCAAGATTCTTAGCTGAACAAACTCTGAAAGGAAAAACTGAAGGAATACCCTCAGTAGATCCATATCTAGCTATGTTATGGAAAAAGCATTTCGATCAATTCTCTGAATTGGCTATTAATAAACAGTCATCAAAAAGAATAGGGACAATCTCTCTATTAGATACAAACGATTGACAAATGAATTGGCCAATAAACTAATCATAAACCAGTTAAGAGGACTAGGGGTAGAAAAAGACAAGGATATACTTTTGGAGAAATTTTGTGATATTCTTCCAACAAAATGGTCTCACATGATTCTGGTCTTGAGGCAAGGTAAAAACTTGCATTCCCATACTTTGTCAACATTGTATGGAGCCTTCAGATTCACTGAAGAAAATCAAGCCCAGAGGATTGAGGCAGAAAAAGATTCTTTTAATCATGCTTCCAGTAGTTCCACAGTGGTCACTAATACTGCACCACCTTGTGCGGCATTAATATCTTCTGAGAATGTATTTTCTATGAAGAAGGTGATGTCTGAACTAATGGATTCTGGAGTCTGTAATGATATCTCTCCAGACTGTGATGAAACTGACAGTGATGACCTGGTTGCAATGATGGCCAAAACGTTTAACCGTTTTAAGGCCAGAGCAAATAGGCCCACTGGACAACATGCACCCAGTTCTTCCACTGACAAGACCAATCTGACATGCTTTAAGTGTGGCAGAAAAGGTCATTTCATGAAAGAGTGCAGGTCCAGTCAGTTTGTCTCTCAGTCTGGTTCAATTGCTTCTTATAACAAGCCTGATGATAGCTATAAGTTGAAATACAAAAAGCTTAAGGCTCAGATTGCTCTCTTGTCTAAACAGATGGAAGACAATAACAAATGCATGATAGCAACTACTGAAGAAGCATGGGTTCCCTCTGATGATTCATCAGTTGATGAAGAAGAGGAAAGAGATTGTTGTTTTATGGCTCTGGCAGATCAAGAGCATCTGGTGAGGGATGATGTCACATCTGGTCGTTGGGTCGACATTGTTATTAAAAAGGTTAGTGAGTATGATCTTGTTTTTCTTGAATCAATTGTTCAGTTACCAGAACCTGGGCTTAAAATGCCAGTTCAATGTCTTGAAGTTCTTTTAATTTTGATTTTAAAGCATTTATTTCAGAAGAATCTGTTTCTAGACCATTTAGACTGTCAAATCTAACAGTTTCCATAAAAATTAAATCAGAATTTAGAGCTTCAGCGATGTCCAATTTAAGTTCAGGATTAGTTTCAAGATCAGACAGAATTTCAGCATTACTGAACCACTTCACATGCTTTATATGGACCTCTTTGGTCCAGTGAATGTTCAGACTCGTGCTGGTAAAAGATACACCCTGGTAATCGTAGATGAATTCTCCAGATATTGTTGGGTGATCTTTCTTAGGTCTAAAAATGAAGCTGCTGCTGAAATCATCTCTCTTATCAAGCAGATTGAACTGAAGCATAAGCGAAAAGTGTGTCAGTTAAGAAGCGACAATGGAACAGAATTCCAGAACGCAACTCTGGAGAAATTCTGTACTGACACTGGCGTCTCCCAGAACTTCTCATCAGCACGCACTCCAGAGCAGAATGGAGTGGTAGAAAGGAAAAATCGAACGCTGATAGAAGCTGCCAGGAGTATGCTAGCTGAATCTGGTCTTCCTACCAGTTTCTGGGCTGAAGCAATTGCAACTGCTTGCCACACCCAGAATCGATCAGTGTACGTGAAGCGACACAAGAAGACTTCCTATGAAATATTGAGAAATAGAAAACCAAATATTGGTTATTTTCACGTTTTTGGATGTCCAGTTTACATCCTGAACGACTCCAGTCAGTTAGGCAAATTTGATGCCAAAGCTGATGAAGGATATTTCTTAGGATATTCAGCCATTCGCAAAGCCTTCAGAGTCTACAACAAGAGACTGGAGATAGTAAAAGAATCCATACATGTTACTTTCGATGAATCAAATGCTGCAATCAACAAACCAGCCCTTGACACTCCCCAGTAACTCCAATTATCTTTTGTGAATCTGATCAAATAAACGAGAAAATTGAAGATTCACTAGACACAGTTTCCAGTCATCCTGATCTGGAACCTGTTCAGAAAAAGAAACTCTCCAGTAGTACCCCATTCTATCCTTCTATTGATTTCAAACTACCATCAGAAATTAATATTGGTTCAGATGTTCGTACTACTCCCCCAGTATCAGTGTCAGTTGAGAGCATACCAGAATTGTGTTCAAATGAAGAAATTCAAACTGAACCTATACTACAAGAAATGCCTTCATATGAAGAATTTCATGATGCAAATCGTGATTTAAATGAATCAGATGAAGATGTTGAAGTAGTTTATGAAGAACCTCCTCCTGAAGCAACTTCAGAGGAGACTCAACTAAATTCTTGCACTGATATTATTGTCAGTAACAATCCTGGTCAGTACTCCAGATGGACAAAAGCTCACCCTATTGATCAGATCATAGGTGACTCCAGTATAGGAGTTCAGACCAGAAGAGCCTCCAGTGATCAATGCTTATATGTCAGTTTCCTATCACTGAATGAACCAAAGAAGATTGACGAGGCTATGGAAGATCCAAGCTGGGTGACTGCTATGCAAGAAGAGCTTCACCAGTTTGAAAGGAACAAGGTCTGGTATCTGGTTCCTTTCCCAGTTGGAAAGAAATAACCAATTGGAACAAGATGGGTCTTCAGAAACAAAGTAGATGAAGATGGCCACGTAATCAGAAACAAGGCCAGACTGGTAGCACAAGGCTACTGCCAGTCAGATGTCGATTTTGATGAATCATTTGCTCCAGTGGCTAGACTTGAAGCGATCAGAATATTCTTAGCATTCGCTGCTCATCATCAGTTCAAGGTCTACCAGATGGATGTAAAGAGTGCCTTCTTAAATGGAAAGCTTGAAGAAGAAGTTTATGTCAGACAACCTCCAGGTTTCGTTGATGAAAAGCATCCACATTGGGTATATCGTCTGGACAAAGCGCTATATGGCCTCAGACAAGCCCCACGTGCCTGGTATGACACTCTGACTAAACATTTATTGAAAAATGGTTTTAAACGAGGTGCAATTGACAATACCTTATTTATTCTTCATGAACGAGGTAATCTGTTAATGGTACAAATTTATGTTGATGATATTATTTTTGGGTCTACTGATGAAAACATGTGCAAGAAATTTTCGAAAATAATGTCAACTGAATATGAAATGAGTTTGATGGGTGAATTAACATATTTTCTTGGACTCCAGATTAAACAAAACAAAGATGGCATCTTTATTAATCAGGAAAAATATGTTAGAGATCTTTTAAAGAAATATGATATGAACTCTTCACCATCTAAACCCACTCCAATTTCTGCACCACTGACACTGGACTCCGATCCAGATGGTAAACCAGTGAACACCACTGTCTATAGAGGCATGGTTGATTCACTAATGTATTTAACTGCCAGTAGACCAGATATAATGTTTTCAACATGTTTATGTGCCAGATATCAGTCTAATCCAAAGGAATCTCATATGCTTGCTGTAAAGCGCATACTGAAGTACCTTAAAGGTGTCCCCAGTCTAGGTCTTTGGTATCCCAAAGGCTCAGGCATGGATCTAATGGGTTATTCAGATTCAGATCATGCAGGTTGTAAGATAGACAGGAAATCCACTACTGGTGGATGTCATTTCCTTGGTGGCAAACTGGTCAGTTGGACCAGTAAAAAGCAAACTTCAGTTTCATTGTCCACTGCTGAAGCTGAATACGTGTCTGCAGCCAGTTGTTGTGCTCAGATACTCTGGATGAAGAACCAGTTGCTTGATTATGGTATTAAGTATTCAAAGACTCCAATCTTTTGTGATAATACCAGTGCCATTGCTATCTCAAACAATCCAGTCATGCACTCCAAAACCAAGCACATTGATCTCAGGTATCACTTCATTCGTGATAATATTGTGAAAGGAAACATTGAACTCCATTTTATCCCCACTGACAAACAACTCGCTGACATTTTTACGAAACCACTGGATGTCAAAACATTTGAATATCTTGTTGGTGAGTTGGGAATGTTAAACCCTTAAATCTGGAACCTTAGTATTGAACGCCATTGTGTACTACTAAGGATCTTTGATTTAAAGATTCATAAATTTATTTCTGGATCAACATTCCAGGGGGAAGACTTTGAAAGATATATTTTTCTTAAAAAATGTTTAAAGTTCAAAGGGAATTTATTAATTTATTTTCTCACTGGACAAAATTTTCTTACTGGACGAATTGTCCAGAAAATATTACTGGTGCTTTGTAAATGTGTCCCTCTCACTGGTAATTGGACAGGTTGAAGTACGTGTTTGAGGAGACTTTTGTCTTCTTGTAAATGTGTCCCTCTCATTTGTCTGTATTAGTTGACGTGCATGTTTGAAGTTACCAGTCTTTCAAAATGGTTTTCACTGGTACTTTACTGGAGTGTCCCTCCAGTGTACCATCAGTACATGCTTCACTGGACTAATCCACCAGTGATACTGAAGTGTCTAGTCAACCTTCAGATGGACTGAATTGAGTCACAATATTTTTTAAATACTTGGTCATTGTGCGTGCCACGTAAGCAAACCTTTTTTTAATCCTACGTGGCATGTAAATTTTTCAACGCAATGATGGTCTTTTTACCTTGGGAAAACAAAAAGTACAAGTTGTTACTGTTTTGTGGGCTGTAAACCGTCATGCATTTATGTATGATGTGATGTAATTAATGCGGATCTCAGAACCCGATCAAAAACTTTGTTTGATAATTTCAAATAAGACGTTTGAGTTCCACATTGTTTCTCCTATATATACCCACTTTCAATTTCAATAGCATTTACTTCGAACATAAATCCCAAATCTTTCAAATTCCTTCATTAATTTCTTTCTTCATTAAATTTCAAATCATATTTATCTCTCTTACTTACTCCATTTACATTTAATTCTTTCATCAAATCTTCATCATATCCTTAAATATTCAATTTCATTTTCATCTATTCTCATAAATGGCACCTAGACAGTCAAGATCTCTTAGAAATTTGCTTGCCAACGAATTTGCTCCTACGGAAGATGTTGTAAGGGCACCTCATATCAATCTTGAGGCAAGTACCATAAGAATAAATATGAATAACTGGATGGCTAGACTCTCTATGTCCAGTGTTCATGATGCCCAATCAATTATTGGGAGATTAAACTCATTCTTCCTTTCTTGCCCATTATATGGTGCATTAACATTGAATCCAGGAAGGATGTACCATGAATATTTGTGTGAATTCTGGTACACGGCTACATATGACGATGAAACTTCATCGATCAACTATACTCTCAAGGGAGGTACCAGATCCCTTGGTTTCACAGCTAGTCTTCTCAGGTCTGTTCTCCAGTTAAGCTATCATGAACAGAATGAGTTGCCTATCGAACTTCCCACTGGTATCAACACAAGGGAAGTATGCAGGTTGATGGGGCATACAGATATATTGGATGAGCATGGCCAGCTATCCAGAAAAGGAACTATCTACATGAGCAAGCTGTCAGACTCATGGAGATATTTCTTCACTTATATTGTTGAGTGTCTAGGAGGCAGCTCTGGAGGATTAGACCAGATTAATCAAACACACCTCCAGATTGCCTATTGCTTGTGGTTTGGGCTTAGGGTGGACTTTGCCCAAATTCTTTTTGATGACCTGGTTGAGCGCCTAAGAGTGAAAGGAAGAAAGCCATTTGTTCCTTATATTCGATTCCTTTCACTGATGTTTAAGAATGCACTTGGCGACCAGTATGATATGGATACCACTCACTTTTCTGTGAGTGAGTATATGAGGGACCTAGTCAATCTTAGGTCTCCAGTGGATGAGGTAGATATTCCTCAGTCCATGCTTTCCTTCCAAAGGGAAGAAGTTGAAATGGGTCCAGTTAGAGTTCAAAATGTTGAAGGACCATCTGGTGATGATGTACAGATAATAGAGGCTGTATAGCCCATAAGACAAGTTGCTCCAGAAGGTCAAGGTCAAGAAGTTGTTGAACCTTCCAGACGACCTAGAACTAATAGGCGTCTGATGAGAGCTGGAATCCAGGTTATTCCAGAAAGACATCCAGGTGATGTCATGAATCTGGATGGGTCTCCAATATTTGAATCTGAAGAGGTTGTTGAGCAAGAAACTGATGAACAAGCTGAACATGTTTCCCAGGTTGTTGAAGAAGTTGTTGAACCTTCCAGACGACCTAGAACTAATAGGCGTCTGATGAGAGCTGGAATCCAGGTTATTCCAGAAAGACATCCAGGTGATGTCATGAATCTGGATGGGTCTCCAATATTTGAATCTGAAGAGGTTGTTGAGCAAGAAACTGATGAACAAGCTGAACATGTTTCCCAGGTTGTTGAAGAAGTTGAAATGGGTCCAGTTAGAGTTCAAAATGTTGAAGGACCATCTGGTGATGATGTACAGATAATAGAGGCTGTATAGCCCATAAGACAAGTTGCTCCAGAAGGTCAAGGTCAAGAAGTTGTTGAACCTTCCAGACGACCTAGAACTAATAGGCGTCTGATGAGAGCTGGAATCCAGGTTATTCCAGAAAGACATCCAGGTGATGTCATGAATCTGGATGGGTCTCCAATATTTGAATCTGAAGAGGTTGTTGAGCAAGAAACTGATGAACAAGCTGAACATGTTGCCCAGGTTGTTGAAGAAGTTGTTGAACCTTCCAGACGACCTAGAACTAATAGGCGTCTGATGAGAGCTGGAATCCAGGTTATTCCAGAAAGACATCCAGGTGATGTCATGAATCTGGATGGGTCTCCAATATTTGAATCTGAAGAGGTTGTTGAGCAAGAAACTGATGAACAAGCTGAACATGTTGCCCAGGTTGTTGAAGAAGTTGTTGAAGATGTTCAGACTGATGAACATGCTTCTGGTGAGCAAGAGGCTCCACTGGACTTGAATGTTGAGGTTGGTGAACAGGTAGATATAGAGACTGGTGAACAGTCTGGTGAACAGACAGTTGGGATTGCTCAACAATGGGATGTTGTTGAATCTCCAATGTCTGAAGGCTTTGATGTGAACTTGAACTTTCTGGGTGAAGATGTACAAGAAGAAGAAAATCTACCAGAAATACCAACACCTTCACCAGAAATGCAAACAACTACACCAGATATGCCACCACCAGAACCAAACATGCCACCACCACCACCACCACCACCTTCAATTCCAGAAAACACCCAATACTTCACCTTCAGAATCTCAACCTCCTCCTCGTGCACCGGAGTCATCAGTTGCAACGTCTGAAGCTGCAACTGAAGAGGACTGGGCACAAGTTCCTCTAATGACCATATTACCCTCCACTCTTGAACCTCCCACTGGTCTCTCCACTTCTTCTTCAACCGAGGTCCAAGGCCTTTTAAGTAAGGTGGCGGACCTGGAGAGATCACTCCAGACTTCATCTCAGGTTATTTCAGACTTCAAATCTTTACTTTCAAATAACCTTGCTTCAGAGATGAATGTCTTCGCTGGAAATGAGAAGCTGGTTTATGAGAAGCTTGATAAACTGGTACTGGCCACGAACACCAACACTGAAAAGATCAAGGTGGCAGTTCAGGGATTAGAGAATAGGTTGGTTACTTCTGTTCAGAGTGCAGTCACTGATGGACTGGCAGGTCTGAAAGAAGAGGTTCAGAATTTGGTTTTCAGGGTAAGCTCTCTGGAGAGTAGGCCCACACTGGACCAGAGTGCAGTTGTTAGTACTCTAAGTGATGAATGTACAAGGAAGTTCAGAAACAACATGTTAAAAAATTATGTGAAGAAGTTTCTGGGACTGTCCTTCGTAGTATTTATGATGGGGTGTTACCCCAAGTAGAGAAGCTACTGGATGAGAAGTTGCCAAAGCACTTGCCCAAAGCTGTTGCAAATGTTCAGAAGGAAGTGCAGGAACTTAAGAAAGTTGTGTCTGAAGCAACTCCAGTAGAAGGTACATCTTTTGGTCCACTGGACAGACTTATGCTTGAACAAATGTGGAATGATCTCAAGTCAAGAATTGGAGATCGTTCCAAGGGGGAAGAGTTGTCTGGTGACCAATCACAAAGAGCATATGGCACTGAAGCCGGGCTTACTGAAGAGGCTGCTGGTACTGAAGCCAATGAGCCCCAGTTTGAGACCTTCCCAGATATACCAACAACTTTGAAATCTGTAAAGAGAAAAGGAAAAGAACAGGTATCTGGTGAAGAAGAAGAGCAAACTGAAGATGTTGATGATGACACCTCCAAAAAGTTACAACAACAATGCATCATGATTGAAATTTTCAAGACAAATCAAAGAGATGAACTGCTGGCCCATCATAGGGATATGGCTAATCATGGGACTCTGGACTCATACAATGCTGGAAGGTTAGGCATTAACATTGAAGTTTTCAAGAAGATGAAGGATGATCCCAGAGTTCATCAATGTCTAGATGCATTGGATGATGTTCATATACGCTCGTTCTACGCTGAAGAAGAACAGGTATACGATTCATTAATTTATGGTGTCACTATTCCAGAATTGATAAGGCAGAGAAGGGAGGAACTGGTGAGTCTCCAGAGAAAGATAAGGAAAAATGCTGGTGCTCTGGAGTTAGAGTATAGAAAAAGATTGACTGGTCTGCCGAAGCTTACTGCCAAACAAATCAAGGCAATAAAGGATGCTGATGTGAGCACTTTCATTCCCCTGGATACTTCTCTAAGAATTAATCGCCAACAACTCCAGTCCACTGAAGGACAACAGAGTGGTGTATCCAAGGAAACTGAATATATGGTCCAGATGGCGAAGCAGAAAGCATCTTATGATCAAATGATGAATTTCAGGGCTAATGCCAGAAGGATTGTTGATGCTGAAATTAAGTTGGCTGAAAATCATCAAGGAATGACCAGATTTAATATAAAGTTGACCAGGGAGGGTAACTTTACAGATGAAAGGAAAGATACATCAGTCCAAGCTTTTGGATGGACTGAACTGAAGGAGATAGGATTGACATTTAAAGGTAAAACTGATTTATCTCCAGATGTTAAGGCCTTTATGAAGAGAATTGAGAAGGTCTGGAGAAGAATACAACAAATGGAAGCTGTGTTGGTTTGAGACCACCAGTGTCTGTTCCATCATCTCCATCACCAAAGAGGAAGGCTACTGAAGATGCACCAGGGCAGTCATCAAAAAGAAGGGCCTGAATCTTTTATCATGTACTTATTGTAATTAATCGTTTGATGAAAGTTGTAACTATTTTCCAGTTGATGATAGTAATATTAGTTGCAATTTTTAATTTCATATAAGTAAATGATCAGATTTAGTCTAAGTTAGAACTTAAAAGATGAAACTGAAAACACTCATGATCTATAAAGTGTTTTCCAGTAACTTAGATTTTTTAGACTTAAATCGACCAAGTGTTTTCCAGGCATACAAATTTGTATATCTATAAGCCTGAAAACACTTGCATTATTTCTAAACAAATAGGGGGAATTTGTTAGGTCCAGATTTACTGGACTCGCTCCAGACTCGACTACTGGAGCTTACTGAAGATCTGTCCAGAAACGTGTTCTACTGGACCTACTCCAGACTTGGAAACTGGAGTCCCTCTGAAGATTTGTCCAGAAATAATGGAAGACCAGTGAGCAAATACTTGTATAGGAATCTGGAGTATTCTCCAGATTATCTCACTGGACTTCACCCCAGTCCAGATCTACTCTACTGAAGACGTTCTCACTGAAGTCAAAGACTGAAGTAAGAATAAAGAAGACTGACAAATGGCGGAGTCCACTGGAAGTCTTACCAGATCTGAACACTGGAGGATTGTCTGTGTTCTAGACCTTACAAGTCTGAACACTGATATCGAGGATTTGACTTTAAGCCTTTACACACTTTCCAAAGAACAACCCACTTGTTCTTTACCAAAGTATACGTGTGTTAAGGTGGTTGGATAAAAGGATACACTTGCACTTGATGTGACTTTATCCTTATTCCTTATCCAATACATTTAATGTTCTTGTCGGATCATTAAATGTATGCAACCATATTTGTACGACACAAAATTCACTGGTGAATTTTGTTGCCTATAAATACAAAGTCATTTCTTTGAGAAAATCACTTTTTAGCAAATTGGTGAACTTGTTTAAATACTCTCGATCTAAACAGTTATACTTCACAACTCTAAGTATATCGATCAAAGGAGTTTATTTAGCAAGTATAGATCACTTGTAATTCAAAGATTGTTTAGATACTTACATACGTGTAATATCTAGGTTCCGCAACGATCTTGTATTTTGTTTATACATCAATAAAGAAAATACACTTGAAAACTACATTTGTGTTCCACCATTTATTTACTTGTTTAAATATTGCTTAAGTCATTTATTACTTTGTTTATATTCTTGCATATTTATATTGAAGTAATACTAGTCCGATTCTAGTTCATACTTGTCTTGTATTTTACACTCGTGGGTTAAACCATCGTGTGAGGGACTTTACAGTTTCTATGAATGAAGATGTTAATGTTGATAAGGTTGATCATGGTGACAAACAGAATCTTGATGTCGATACTGTTGTTGGTGTTGAAGCAGTTGATGATGTGAAGGAGAATCGGGATGTTGTTGGCCGGGCTGTAGAAGATGATAAAGACCAAACTTTTGTTTTTGAAGTTTCTCATGAGCAAGAACAAGAATATTGTAGCCAATGGTGGATCGAGAATGCTGATGAGATATTTAAAACATGTGATATGTCATTGTTAAATTTGAAGAGACAGCAGCTAGAGAACAGTTACACAAGACAAAAACTTTTTACGAGTGATGATGCACCGAGTTTTGATATTCTAACCCCAGCTCCTCCAAAAAGATCAGAATTATTGGCTGAAGTTTCTGGTATTTCCTCAACTTCTCAAATTGTTGAAGCAGTTTGTATAAAGAGATCCATTAAGCCATCAATGGTTCTTAAATCACCGTATGTGAGTCATACAAGTGTTGTCTCGGAGCGTCTGTCAGGATCTGAGTATGCTGTTGCTAACCATCTGTTTGCATGTTTCGGACATGGAACGTATGTTTCTATGAACCAGCTTTCATTTCCATTTGTTTCTATTGAATTATATGGTGATTGGATAAATAATCTCTTAGTGATTTTGTTGAAATTCATTTAATTATGTTTTGTCTTTATGACAGGGATACTGTTTTTAAATCAGAAGATGGAATAGTTGCAGTTCGAGTTTCGTTGGAAACTTTATGTCCCAACTTGATGATAGAAGCTTCTGTGGTTGATTTGTGGGGAATTCTTTTGAATTATGAAGAGAAGTCAAGAAAAGCCCAATGGGTTCATAGGTTGTTTCTTCCCACTGGTGTCCTTGTAAGTTATAATCTCTTCTTGTATAATTCCAAGTTGATTTTCAGTATTAATTTTTTTAATTTTTTGCTTTAATAACTTTTGTGACAGCATAATGATGTCCTCAATTCTGATAAGAGAATAACCTTGAAAGGGAAAATGTATGATTATTTTCGTAGATCTTTGGATCCTTTATTCTATGCAAACAAGTTTGACTTGAATAAAATAGATCTGGTATGTTTTTGTAACTCTTTTTAAGTACTGTACAATTTTTTGTTACATTTAATTTTGTTCTTTATGTTAACTATATTCCTGTTATACGTATACAGGTTTTCCTTCCTGTGTGTAGAAATCGTCACTTTTTCCTCTTTGTGTTTGACCTTCAAAAACCTGAATTGTCTATTATTGATAACATCTATTCTGGATCAGATTTCATCTCTAAATACCAAAGGGTCATGAATTATGCAGTAAGTTTAAATAAAGTTTTTATGTGTTTATTTTTTAAATTGTTAGTTTTTTATTATGTTTTGACTAAATTATTTTTACAGAAACAATTCATGCAAAACCTTCTCGTAGAATTTGGTCACAAACATGCTGATGCTATGGGTCAAGTGAAGCATCGTCTATTTAAACTCAATTGACAAACAAAACAAAACAGTGTGGATTGTGGAGTTTTCATTATGCGACACATGGAGACTTACATGGGAGAGAATGGGAGTAGATGGGATTGTGAATTACCCAAGGAGTCTAATGAACAAAGAGTTAAACTGAGGAGGTTAAGGAGCAGGTATGCATCAAGGATTTTGACACACCCACTGAACCAATTGGCTGTTGATAATGTACAAAGAGCATATGACTTTGTAAATGCTTACGACAAGGAAGAAATGAAGCAACTTGTTTTTTAGGGCTGAACGTGAAAGATGAAGAAAAATGAGTTAAAGTATTCAAATTTCATGATTTCCATTGTATGTTTGTAGTTGTTATTGTGAAGTTTTTAAAAATGTGATCAAATTATTTCTTGTTTTTTAAAATGCAATATTTCAGTTAAATGAGTTATGTTTTGTTCAATGTACAACTGTTCTTTGGTTATTTATTTTACTGGATCATTCAACATAACAGAATAGGTAATTATCTACTGAAATCATTTAGTGATTACCAATCACCTAAGGATTATTTTCAACAATCACCAAGTGAATCCTACCATCATATAGTGATTAACAGAATCTCTTAGTGATTAACAATCACCTAAGGATTATTTTCAACAATCACCAAGTGAATCCTACCATCATATAGTGATTGGATGACCAAAACACATTTATTTGTATCATCAATCATATAGTGATTGATCAACACATTAGTGAATCACACCATCATATAGTGATTGGATGACCAAAACACATTTATATGTACAATCATAAGGTGATTAACACAATCTCTTAGTGATTACCAATCACCTAAGGATTATTTTCAACAATCACCAAGTGAATCCTACCATCATATAGTGATTGGAAGACCAAAACACATTTATTTATATGTACAATCATAAGGTGATTAACACAATCTCTTAGTGATTACCAATCACCTAAGGATTATTTTCAACAATCACCAAGTGAATCCTACCATCATATAGTGATTGGAAGACCAAAACACATTTACTTATATGTACAATCATAAGGTGATTAACACAATCTCTTAGTGATTACCAATCACCTAAGGATTATTTTCAACAATCATGAAGTGTATCCTACATTCATATAGTGATTGCAAGACCAAAACACATTTACTTATATGTACAATCATAAGGTGATTAACACAATCTCTTAGCGATTACCAATCACCTAAGGATTTTTTTCAACAATCACCAAGTGAATCCTACCATCATATAGTGATTGGATGATCAAAACACATTTACTTATATGTACAATCATAAGGTGATTAACAGAATCTCTTAGTGATTAACAATCACCTAAGGATTATTTTCAACAATCACCAAGTGAATCCTACCATCATATAGTGATTGGATGACCAAAACACATTTATTTGTATCATCAATCATATAGTGATCAACACAATCTCTTAGTGATTGGTCACAAAATTGAAATGATACTTTAATCTTCATTAAATCTGCAATTGAATTTTTCAACATTAACATTTTATTTTATGAAAACAAGACTATTGGGCCTTTGGCCCATATATTTTAGCCATTAGGGTTTAGCATTTAATTAGGGTTTAGCATTTAGGGTTTAGATTTTCTAGTGTTTTTAGAATGTATCTTTCCCCTCGGATTAGCAATTAAGCTTTAGGGCGGCTAACCCTACAACTTCAAACCCTAAACCCTAAAGCGTACCGTATACATCCGTCCCCCTCCTTTAGGCTTTAGCATTTTAGGGTTTAGCATTTTAGGGTTTAGATTTTCTAGGGTTTTTAGAATGTAGCTTTCCCCTCGGATTAGCAATTAAGCTTTAGGGTTTAGCATCTTAGGGTTTAGATTTTAGGGTTTTTAGAATGTAGCTTTCCCCTCGGATTAGCAATTAAGCTTTAGGGTTTAGCATTTAGGGTTTAGATTTTAGGGTTTAGATTTTAGGGTTTAGCTTTTAGGGTTTAGATTTTAGGGTTTAGCATTTTAGGGTTTAGATTTTAGGGTTTAGATTTTAGGGTTTTTAGAATGTAGCTTTCCCCTCGGATTAGCAATTAAGCTTTAGGGTTTAGCATTTAGGGTTTAGATTTAGGGTTTAGATTTTAGGGTTTTTAGAATGTAGCTTTCCCCTCGGATTAGCAATTAAGCTTTAGGGTTTAGCATTTAGGGTTTAGATTTTAGGGTTTAGATTTTAGGGTTTTTAGAATGTAGCTTTCCCCTCGGATTAGCAATTAAGCTTTAGGGTTTTTTAGGGTTTAGGGTTTGAAATTGTAGGCTAACCCTACAACTTCAAACCCTAAACCCTAAAGCGTACCGTATACATCGATAACTGAACTTGCTTCATTTATCGAGTTTTGAACAGGTATGTTCTCGTCTCCATATCTGTTTCTTCTTGACCTTAATTCTGGGGGAATAACATTCTTCATCCAACGTTTCATGACGTATTTTTTGGGTAATTCATCAATTTGGAAGTTCCTCAACACCCAAAAACAATGTCTGCATAGAAGCCCAAGTTTAAGGTACTTTTTGCAAGTACAAATGATGTCACCTTCTTGTTGGTTGAAAAGTACCTTCAGCAAACACAAACAGGGGGGTAAAAAACAACTTTTATTGAAGCAATCACTTAATTATCAAATGTAATCATTATATTATTGGAAACAGTTTGCATGTTACAACTTGGTTTTGTTTACCTTGTATTGAATCGGCTTTGATGAATTGATACTGCAATCATTGATAACACAAGCAGAAGTTTTGGTTTCCTCATCCTTGCTCATCTGATCCAACGTACATTTGTAAAATGAACCTTCTATCTCCTCTTGGATGAACTCAAACATTGTATGTGTGTACACATTGGACGCCTGCTTTTCCATCTTCAGTTGTGTTTTCAGTTGTCTTGTTTTTGTTATGGTAAAGGCATCCAGTTTTGATTGAGTTGATCTCTGCTTGAACATAGCAGACTCAAACCCGCTCATGAAGTTCACTAAATTTGATCCAGACTTTGTGAAATGAGAAAAGAATGCGTTCTCGCTTTCGGATCTTGAAGTTGTTCTCATCAACCCATACATTTCTGTATCAATAAAGTATGCGGGTATCCAACTCGATCTAATTTCAAACATATGTTTGAACCAGGTATCGTTCTTCAATGAGAAGTCATTCATCAGCTTGTCCCATTTCATTTCAAATTCAGCTGGTTCAATGTGCATATTCCAAACTATGCTATCAAATCTTCTCTTGAAGTCACTTTCTAACTCATCCTCTATACTAGGAATGGCATCCCTAACCTATGGCACGTGTATATATTTCAAGATAATTAGAATCATTCAGTGACTGGGTAACACATTTAATACATTTTTTTTTTTTGCCTATTTCATAACTAAAGTGTATGCAGATTGTCAATAATACCTTTTGGCAGCTTTTTTTTTTTTTTTTTTTTTTTTTTTTTTTTTTTTTTTTTTTTTTTTTTTTTTTTTTTTTTTTTTTTTTTTTTTTTTTTTTTTTTTTTTTTTTTTTTTTTTTTTTTTTTTTTTTTTTTTTTTTTTTTTTTTTTTTTTTTTTTTTTTTTTTTTTTTTTTTTTTTTTTTTTTTTTTTTTTTTTTTTTTTTTTTTTTTTTTTTTTTTTTTTTTTTTTTTTTTTTTTTTTTTTTTTTTTTTTTTTTTTTTTTTTTTTTTTTTTTTTTTTTTTTTTTTTTTTTTTTTTTTTTTTTTTTTTTTTTTTTTTTTTTTTTTTTTTTTTTTTTTTTTTTTTTTTTTTTTTTTTTTTTTTTTTTTTTTTTTTTTTTTTTTTTTTTTTTTTTTTTTTTTTTTTTTTTTTTTTTTTTTTTTTTTTTTTTTTTTTTTTTTTTTTTTTTTTTTTTTTTTTTTTTTTTTTTTTTTTTTTTTTTTTTTTTTTTTTTTTTTTTTTTTTTTTTTTTTTTTTTTTTTTTTTTTTTTTTTTTTTTTTTTTTTTTTTTTTTTTTTTTTTTTTTTTTTTTTTTTTTTTTTTTTTTTTTTTTTTTTTTTTTTTTTTTTTTTTTTTTTTTTTTTTTTTTTTTTTTTTTTTTTTTTTTTTTTTTTTTTTTTTTTTTTTTTTTTTTTTTTTTTTTTTTTTTTTTTTTTTTTTTTTTTTTTTTTTTTTTTTTTTTTTTTTTTTTTTTTTTTTTTTTTTTTTTTTTTTTTTTTTTTTTTTTTTTTTTTTTTTTTTTTTTTTTTTTTTTTTTTTTTTTTTTTTTTTTTTTTTTTTTTTTTTTTTTTTTTTTTTTTTTTTTTTTTTTTTTTTTTTTTTTTTTTTTTTTTTTTTTTTTTTTTTTTTTTTTTTTTTTTTTTTTTTTTTTTTTTTTTTTTTTTTTTTTTTTTTTTTTTTTTTTTTTTTTTTTTTTTTTTTTTTTTTTTTTTTTTTTTTTTTTTTTTTTTTTTTTTTTTTTTTTTTTTTTTTTTTTTTTTTTTTTTTTTTTTTTTTTTTTTTTTTTTTTTTTTTTTTTTTTTTTTTTTTTTTTTTTTTTTTTTTTTTTTTTTTTTTTTTTTTTTTTTTTTTTTTTTTTTTTTTTTTTTTTTTTTTTTTTTTTTTTTTTTTTTTTTTTTTTTTTTTTTTTTTTTTTTTTTTTTTTTTTTTTTTTTTTTTTTTTTTTTTTTTTTTTTTTTTTTTTTTTTTTTTTTTTTTTTTTTTTTTTTTTTTTTTTTTTTTTTTTTTTTTTTTTTTTTTTTTTTTTTTTTTTTTTTTTTTTTTTTTTTTTTTTTTTTTTTTTTTTTTTTTTTTTTTTTTTTTTTTTTTTTTTTTTTTTTTTTTTTTTTTTTTTTTTTTTTTTTTTTTTTTTTTTTTTTTTTTTTTTTTTTTTTTTTTTTTTTTTTTTTTTTTTTTTTTTTTTTTTTTTTTTTTTTTTTTTTTTTTTTTTTTTTTTTTTTTTTTTATTTGTTTTCTGTTTTTTCAATTTTTCACTTTTTTTTTTTTTTTTTTTTTTTTTTTTTTTTTTTTTTTTCACTTTTTGATGAACACATTCAGATCACGTGACCAATTTCTAAAGTCGACAACTGTTCCATTCACGTTCTCTTCACAACCCTTCATCTTACAGTAGAGCTGATGTGCCTTTGTCGGACCAATATTCGCCTTTGAGGCGTTGTATATAAAGATTTGTTCGGCATATTTGAGTTGTCTTTCTTGCTTTGACAGATGCTTGTATTCAGGTCTCAACAATTCATGGTTGTGTATTGGTTGTATATCTGCTACTTTGTATTTGCAACTCCCAGTTATCTTCACAAATTTGATTTGAGCCTTACAGCATGTACGTTCCAAGTTTGATTTTCTAACTGGTTGTTCACCTCTTTGCAATGTGTCCACTCCCATTGGCTTTGGATTACCATTTATGTTACATACATAATACTTCTTCACAACAACCCCAAAGTCATTTGTGGTTTGACTTGATTTTCTAACATCAAATCCTGAAGCCAATGCATATTTCCGATACATTTTCACACAATGATCTAGGTTTTCCAAAACCTGTCCAACAAACGGTTTCAACTTCTTGTCAACAATTGGTTTGTCATAACACGTTCCTCCCGGTGTTTCATGTTTCTTTGTTCTGAAAACTGTTTTCGGTGTGACATTCCTACTAGAACCTGTTTAAAGTAAATAAAAAAGCACATGTCATGCATCTCTGAGAAAATAAACAACTGATTATAGTTCAATCCCAAAGTGATTGGCACACAAAGCATCCGGACATTGCCATATATCCACATGAATCAAATGTTAAATCATCAAGTGATTATAGCATGCAGAATCAATTAATACATTCAATCACCATAGGATTTCAGCACAAAAAACTAATTTGTTCCTGCCTAAACTGTAATTATCTTATGCTTATGGACTGTTATACTACAATCACCTGGTGATTGTAACATAAATCATTCAGACATGGATGTATGACCGCATGTTATACAAACGACGTGCATTCAAATAATCCACATGATTTAGATACAAAATCAACAACTTATTTGAAAAATAAACGTTTAGATATATGATTAGGTAAGTAATTTACCTCTAACCTCTTCGATTTTGTTGATTTCTTCATCGGAAATTTCGCGTTCTACATCCATTTATTTGACGATCAATATAACGGTTTACGACTATTTGATTACTGTTCAAGTCAATTAACGGCGAGCCGCTGCTATTGATTGCTTCAATTTCCGGTGAAATTGATTTTCCGATTAGGTTTTGAATTTTCGTCGGCGTTTTGTTGTTTGATGTAGTGTTACTATCAATTTGTTTCTGCTGTTGTTATGCGAACGATTTTGACTACAAAAACTGTTTTCCAATCGTTATTTGACGGTTAATCGGTTTTCCGGTGAGTTTCTAGCAGTGTGTGTGTTTCGATGTGTGTTTGTGTGTGTTTTACTATGTGTTTTGTGAGACGAGTGTGTGTTTGAGCGGTATATATATGAATATGCTAAATGACCTAAATACCCTTCCAGTGTTATTTTTGATTTGATCTTGACCCTTGATTCTTGTTGATCCAACGGCTCCGATCTCTTCATTTGTTTGCACCAAAAACCCCATGTGCACAGGAATACAAGTCACAATTTGATAGTAACCTCTTTTATTTTAGATAAAAATTGTGTACATGTCGATCTACTCTTAATACTTTTGAAGACAGTATTAAAACTCGTAACATATGAAAACGACACTGAAAGTTGTTTATTTTAAAAATATCTAAATTAACAACACTAAAATAGAAAGTTGGAGAAAATAGAGGGTTGATTGGCGAAGTATACAACCAAACAAAAACGTCTTCTTGTAGAGGCAATGCACAACTGCCACCCGTTAATCACAGACACATCTATCTATCCTAAAATATACTAGGTGCGTACTGTATGTTGTGCTGTGTTGGCTTTCTAGAGAGAGAAAGAAACCACCCATTTTTCTAGAGAGAGAAAATAAAAAAGTAACACCTCACACCCCCATTTTTTTTATTTTTCCACATCCCCAATGTTCTTCTTATTTTAACTCTTTTTTTTTTCCCTTTCTTTTTGGGTTTTTATATTTGTATTCATAAATATCAAATCTTTAAGCCAACGATCTAGCGTTATATCTACATTTATTTATTTTTTGATATTTTTTTTCGAGATCTTATAATAAAGTGCGTGTATGTGTGGGGGGTTTTATCATTATTTTTGAATTTAATTTAATATATAATTTAATTGTGTTTTTGGAATTGAGATTTGAATGACATAAATAAAGTAATGGAAAAAGTTTATATGATGGCAGAAGGGGGATCTCGTTATTGTTCTAAAAAATCAGATGATTTTTGTGGTGATATTTGTGATGAGGTAATATCATTTATTTATCTATTTCATTTAATTATATTATTTGCATTGTTTGTTTGGATTCATTGTTTAATGGATTTGATTATTTCATTGTATGTTTTTAGGTTTATTTTCTTTAATCATTTTTTTCTACTATCATTATCATTTTTTGTATCTTTTTCTGTTTCATTGATTTTTTAATTGTATTTGATTATAGATTCTTAGGGTTTTTCTATTTTTTTAACAACAAGTGTCTTAATTTTGTGAAAATTTGGGTCTTTTTTAAGCAAGAACCCACAAAAAAGATAACTTTTTTTTCTCCTTCTGTATAAACATGACTTATAGATTCAAGAAAAACAAGTGCTTCAAAAAAAAGTTTGTTTACAATGAAGGAATATTTTGTGGAATTTTAAAAAAGTGTTACTACTTTTTACTTGCAACTGATCCATGTTGATGCTCTATAGATGTTCTTTCCAGCTAGAATTAATCTGTTATTGTTGTATAGCCAGCTAAATGAAAGTGCACATTTCGTCTTGCAGGATTCGGGAAAGCCATCCACAATGACAAGATTACGCTGCATTCTACGCGGGCTAGAGTTTAAAACGATCATAATTTCTTTAGTAATGGTTCCAACTATAATTCTCGGTTTGTATGTTCATGGACAAAAAGTATCCTACTTTTTACGACCCTTATGGGAATCACCACCAAAACCGTTTCATGAAATCCCACATTATTATCACGAAAACGTTTCAATGGAAAATCTTTGTAAGCTTCATGGATGGGGAATTCGTGAGTTTCCAAGACGTGTGTTTGATGCTGTGTTGTTTAGTAATGAAGTAGATCTTTTAACAATCAGATGGCATGAATTGTACCCTTACGTTAATGAGTTTGTTCTCTTAGAGTCAAATTCGACATTTACAGGCTTACCTAAGCCCCTGGTCTTTGCCAGTCATCAAGATCAGTTTAAATTTGTTCAGCCGAGGTTAACTTATGGTCAAATTCCTGGGAGGTTTCAGAAAGGAGAAAATCCGTTTGTTGAAGAGGCATATCAGAGACTTGCATTGGATTTTCTTTTAAAGAAAGCCGGAATTCAAGATGATGATTTGTTGATCATGTCAGATGTTGATGAGATACCAAGTAGACACACCATCAATCTTTTAAGATGGTGTGATGACATACCTCCAGTTCTTCACCTTCGGTTGAAGAACTACTTATATTCGTTCGAATTCCTTTTGGATAATAATAGTTGGAGGGCGTCTGTACATCGTTATCAGTCGGGGAAAACAACTTATGCTCATTACCGACAGTCTGACACAATATTGGCAGATGCAGGGTGGCACTGTAGCTTTTGTTTCCGCCACATCAGCGAGTTCATCTTCAAAATGAAAGCTTACAGTCATGTTGATAGAGTAAGATTTAATAAATTCTTGAACCCTATTAGGGTTCAGAAAGTAATCTGCAAAGGGGCTGATCTTTTTGATATGTTACCAGAAGAGTATACTTTTAAAGAAATCATCAGGAAAATGGGACCCATACCACATTCCTATTCGGCTGTTCATCTTCCTGCACATCTTATTGAAAACGCCGATAGATACAGATTTCTGTTACCCGGAAATTGCATACGAGAAAGTGGGTGAGCGGGTAATGTCTTCTATTATGTAAAGGTTGATGCTCTGAATCTGAAAGACTATCCTGCAAGTTTGACCAAAAGAATAGTCGACTCTGGTATGTATTCTTGATGGATTTTGTGGGGGTGGTAATGTATATAGTCTTTGTTTTTCGCTTGTTCTTGGTAGAGTTGGCTTTCTTTCAGAATCTTGGCATACTGATTTACTGGGTCGGGGGGAAGCTGTGCTTCCATGGAGTTGCGATTCATGGGTTTGTTTGCCTGTTTATTACTGGGCATCACCATTTTGAGAGGCCCCCCTTTGAGAGAGATAATCCAGACAGCTTCAGGCTTCTTTTGTATTAGGAAATTTTGAATGTGAGACTAATCTGCCATAAATAATTATTCAAAATTCTGTTTATTTTTTTTTAACTTTGTATCTAAAGTTTGTCCTGTTTGATCATATCTTTCTTTGAAGAGGGTTGTGCCAAAAATGATTCTATATTGTTTGATCTTTCAAGATTTCTATATGAGATTTATCGGTTTCTTTATATACCGCTTTTAAACATGTGTACTTAGTTACTGCTTTGTTTTGTTTAATGATCACATTTTTGTTCCGGTTTATGGATTTGGACCCATGAAGATAAGCATGGAAGAAGTCCAAATTTCTGAAGGAAAAAAAAAAGAAAGAGGCAAGGCAATGCTATGGAAGATGCTCGAGTTCATGAATGTCAACTAGAGTCGAGGTTGCAAGCATTTCTTTTCGGACTCGGATCGGCCAGGGTCTTGATAAGAGTACCCAGGATAATCTGGGAGTTCTCAGGATCGGAATACTTTTTTATATATAAAAATCAATATATCTTGATTTGTGTATAATAGAAGTAGACTAGAACGGAAACGTAAACATAACCTTCAAATCCTTTAATTTAAGGGGGAAAACTCGACTTTGACTATTTTGACCGAGTGATTTATAGAATAATAGTGAGTATCAGATATGGTACTTATGATGTCACTTTAATTAGTCTTGTAACTAATGTTAAAACAGTACTCTTGATTTTATTTTGGCATTAGGCAATTTGGTTCTTGAACCAGATCAACCTTCAAATATGAAGACTAGAGATTAAGGTTTACAATCACCAAACTGCAACAAAGAAAGCAAAGATACAACATATGACAGATAAAGAATGCATCAAAAAGCTAATTAAAAATGCAAAAGGAGATGAGGACATGGAACAAATCAGTGAAGGTGAAGCCATGTATGAAGTGACATGAGATAAGATGCTTAAAAGTTAATTGAGTGCAAGATTGGAATAGATTATCGCCGTTGAATTTCGGGGTTACCACGATTCCATGATAAGATAAAGATAATTTCTAGCTGGAATCACTGGCTCCTCCCCTATAAATAGAGCAATAATATACACATCAACACAAGAAGCAAATTAGTTCAAGAAAATGGTTCTCCAGACTGAACGTTGCCCCGGTGGTTCTGGTTCCCCATTTCAACAGCAAAACTATTTGACTTACCAAGAAACTGGTGGGAGAATCCACGATGGTGGCTACACCAACTTCTTAGCCACAACAGGGCATACAACGCCATACTCAAACTATCCTCAGCACCAACAATCCAGTTGGTCTAGTGGTGGTGGCTACCATGGCAATGGACCCAGCCACTACTCTGAGAGTTCACACAACCATAGCAACTCGTTTGGCCATGGCCATCACGGTTATGGAAGTGGTCTAAACTACGGACAAGGTCCCAATGGCGCAAACTATGGTTACCAGACCACATCTTGGACAACCAAGAACATTGATGAAGAATGAACATCTATGAATTAATCAAATCGGAAAATGTGTGCTCAAGTTAATCATAAATAACGTCTGTACTTTCTTGTATAGTATATATGTATCAAAATGCATAAATAATGAAAAATAAACTGCAGTAATGTGGTGTCTATTTGACGCATAACGGAAGTAATAACACATGTTACCAGCGTTTGAAGAGATTAAAATTTTGGTATTTCGAAAATGATTTCACACAACCCTATAGATATACTGACAAATAAATATCAGAATGTTTAAGACTAAATTCTTTTGGGCAAAATAGTAAAGCATATATGATGAAAAGGATGCTCTAGCAAGGGTTAGCTGCACTAAAGTTTCATGACAATCTTTTCTTTCTAAATACATCCTGAAAGTAACATTGACACCGATACTATTCTTTCCTCATCAAAAAGACTATAAAAAGGATCAAGTTTTTGCAGTATCAACGACAATAACAGTTTGCTGCTTGAAGTCATGTTAGTAAACAAAGTTTTGGTACAAATTTCCATTTAACTATGCTCTTTTTATCAGTTGCTGTTACTTCTCTTCCCATTGTTCTGTTTCGTTTTGTTGTTTCAGACAATAATAATTAAGGATATCCCTTCGTTTCTTGACAAACCTTAACAGTTAACAATGTAATTGAAGAAAAATGAAACCAATATCAAACACTCCATCAATAACATAAGCAATGGATTGATCTTTTAAAAATGGCTGGGGTCTTATGACCCTTTAGGGCTCTAGCTGGCTTCAAGCTACATGAGCATATGGCGTTGTCAATTCATGAAACTAACGAGTCAGATCCTAGAGGAGACGATGCTTTTCAAGCAAGTATAACACTAGATCCATTTAAGTTATACAACATTTTTTCGGGCTCGAATCTTGTTCTGTGACAGTTACCTCACAAGCAAAATCATACTTTTGATCTGGAAAGACCGTATCAGATTCATGGCAACATCATGACATGGCCCAATGATCAAAGACTTCTAAATCAAGCTTCCAAATCGTTCTAGGCCTCTCCGGTCCACAGCTGTTTGGTTCGGTACTTACATGTGAAGAAAATGATGATCTGGGGATGCTTATTAAGCAAAACCATATTCAATTCATGGAATAACCTCCAATTGGGATTCACCTTTTAGTTAGTTTACGCCGAAGGATCTGGTGAATCAGGCTTGATGAAAAGAAGAAAACCATTAAAAGTTTCCAGTAGCGATGATGGTCATTTCTAGTAGACATTAAAGTTTGAAAATAGACTACAATCTTCAAGTAAAACTTATTTGGAAATAAGTCAAATAACCAGTCGGCAAGGCTTTACACTTTGAGCGTGCAACTATCCTTCCCTAAATGTAATATGTAGTTCTTTATATAACCTATAAGTTTTTTATACTTTTGAAAGTTGGAGCGAAGAAATGGAGAGACAAACGGCACGTTCCCTATGTAATTCTTAATATAACCTATAAGTTTTTGCAATCTTTTGAAAGTTTTGTATCTTTACATTTCTAGTACCCCTAACGATTTAGCAACAAACTAAACATCAAAAACTGCAGGCTAAATGTTACTCAAAAAAAAACTTACTGTTTCAGTAAGATGAATGAGGCTCAGCATTACTGATTACACTGATTCTGCCTTCCAATTGCAAAGCCATTCTCTAGTGTCCTCACAGGAAATTGTCAGCACCACCAATCTGCTTGCTCTGCTGGTGTTGGCTAGCATGGCCATGGACCACTCTGGCGGTGGTGTGGTTACTACCGGACTGCAAATACTAGAAGATATGAAAGTTCTTACCATGATATTCAGAGCCATGGCCACTGAGGAATACTACTATGAAAATGTCCTAAATTTATGCGGCAACTTATCATGCAATACATGGTGTTGTTTGGCAGAAACTATGAATGTACAAGTTTGAAGTCATCAAAATCAGCACCCACTAAAAAACAACGAGATATCTTATAAGTCAAGAGTAATTGTATCAAATAAAGAAGCTTTCATCCACAATGATCAAAAAAATTGAGATACTAACACGATTCCATGATTTGACAAGAAATGCCATTTCTTAGTAATATTAGGGTCAAAGAAATGCCATTTCAAGAAAAACATATAGTTATAATGCATCATCTTCAATTACATTATATACTATAAAAATACATACATACGTGAAGGCGTAAAATCCATCACTCCAACATAGTAGATGTCTGATACACAGATGAATAAACCATCAACTTGTTAGCTGAAAGGATTGCAACATTAGAGGTCATTCCATTGATTTATTGAATCCATGATGGGCTTAAAAGTGTTACCTGTAAATTAATTTTTCTGCAATTCATCATCACAACATATTCATCCTAGTCTGAATAAACACAATAGGAATTTCCTAAAGGAAACAGTAGACCTGATAAAATCCGACACCACATTTTTCAAATGAAATCACTATCACAGACTCACAGTTAAACATGATATCCTATGATGGATATACTAATTATTTTGCTCAAGCAATAATTAAAAAAGAGGAAATATAATGCAAAATCAATTAGTCAAGCTAGATATTATTTATATAACTGAAGCATGTTGTAGTAAAGACCCAAAAATGAGTTCTAAATAACCTTTTTGACTAATTTCCTTCCCATGAGGCTAAATAAGGCCAGATAATGACATTGACACCCATTCTTTTCTTTCTTCATTAGAAAGACTATAGAAAAGATCAAGTTTTGCAGGATCACCGACAATCAAAGATGCTGCTCGAAGTCGTGCTTGTAAGGAAAGGTTGGGTATCCTCTTCAACTCTCCATTCAACCGTCCTCTTTTATCAGCAGCCTCTTTATCTGCTGCCACTTCTCTTCCCACTAGTGATGCCAAAACCGAAAACTGTTCCTCTTGCCTTTTTAGCAACGCCTCAATTATCTTTACTAACCCTTCCATTCCAGAAGACCAAATTTGACGACTTTGATCCTTTTTATTGTTAGTGGCCTCTGTAACATCATCTATGGAAACATCATCGCCATCATTTGAATCATCAGCCCCCATTTCATTCCCTTTATGACCATTTGTCTCTTCATTGTCGGACTCATTATTCTCATCTTCTGGCACTTTAAACTGTTCGTCCTTTGATATATGACCAGCATAATCACTAGTTTCATATATTTGCCGAGCTCTGTTATCTTCCAATGCATCTTCAACAGTCTTGTGATTGCCTCTGTTCTTTTGAAATATTAGACACAGCTCCTCATAATAAGGAAATGGCTTGTTTCTCAACCCCTTAGCATCTGAATGATCCTACAACCCCATAATGTACATAAACACATAAAACAAAATATTAGTGAATCATTAATGTGATTGACTGGAACAAAATGGAATACTGCTTTCTATCATCAGGTTTGGTTGCCGGGAATTTGGTTGCCGGGAAGTAGTTTGTTAAAGTTCAGGAATTTATCTAATAACATGAACAAAAAACAAGCTACATTGTAACTTCACGTTCCATTTCATTGGAATAGAAACACCATGGAGTGAAAATCAGCTAAATGGAAGAAAAAAAATCACATTTCTTTAGTAACATTTCGTTTCAATTTCAAACATACCAAAAGCTACCTAGGCATGTTCATCATGGTTACCTTTATCCAATCTTCCCATATATCATCATCATAACATATTAACATGCAGTCTGTACTTCTCCACTCGATACCAAATGCATCTTTCATATTGGTTATGGCCTCACAGTGTTTCTTTAAAGTTTTGATCCGTGATTCAATATGAGGACTAGCCTTCAGATTACATCCAGGAAGCTTAGATTTCAATTCTTTTTCCAGGACACTTGTGTATCCACTTCGAAAGTTGTTATTATCTCTTTTCCAACCGCTTTGGCATAACTCTGTAAGTGCAGAAATTAGTGCTTCATCTTCAATTTTTGTCCATTTGTGGCTTTTGACTGACAATCTACCCATTCCTACAAAATTCCTAAAACACATGAACACTTTCATTAGTGTATGAGGCTGTAGAAATCTCTTGACATCATAGACATTGATAACAGGGCGATGTATCTATAATATCAATTTACTTTTTTCTAAAGTCCGGTAAACCGATATAGCATCAAGTTATGTCCTTTATATACCTTATGCAACAAAGCTATCATGTGAACCGTTAAAACCTTGATGACCTGGATATAAACGTTACCTTATTTAGCTTACGACCTTACGTGAATGAGCTTTTCTTGGTATGGCAAACGATATAACTGACAATGTTGTTTTGAACGTCAAAAAGCACCGTTTTGAACACAACTCTCAACGACAGTCAGACGCAAACTAATAAAAACAAATGCCACACGACTCATCGGCTTTTGGTAAGACAACATATGAAAGTACATTCACATTCACCAGTTGCGATCATTAAAAACCTGTAACTTTTCTCATTTGCGAAAATAACAAGTTGATTTAAAAAAGAAAACCTGACCCGGACCGAAATGATACTGGACTAGAATAGACCCGGACCGGTTACGTACTGTTACTGTCCAACTTCCAGCTAAACAATATAGAGTCTGGTCCAAAATAGATTTTTTTTTCTTATATCTTAGTTCAGTAACACAAAGGAGTTTAGGCAAGTTATATTGGGTATGATATTATGTTCCGAAAAATACAAAGATATTATGCATATATATAAATCAATTAGGAAAATAACCGATATATATAAAGAGCAGGTTACCAGATATAGAAGGATATGTCGATTGGAGCAGGAAAGCTGGTGAGTTTTTTCACGGTGGAGATCGACGAATACGGACGACGGAATTGGATTTGAAATTCTAGAATTGGGAATTCCAATTAGGACCGGATTTGGAGATTGAATGGATTCCGGAATTGGGGATGATAGATGGGAATCTTATTCCATTCCTTCCCGGTTCCCACCTAATTCATGATTGGAATAGAATTGATGCTCCCACTTATTTTCCTTTTGTCTTCTTTTTTTTTTCTTTTTATTTTCCTTTTGTCTTAACAAGTATATATTTAGCCAATGATGACTACTCCAACCGGTTATTCCAAGATTTTACCCAAGATCTTGAGTTTTATCTTTAGGGATGATAAGTCTTGGAGTTTTCCTCCGAATACTTGTAACGACCTATAGTCAACATCTTGTTGTCTAGCAACACTTCACCATTATACGGTGAGATTTTCCTGATATCGTATCCCGACTGAATGTTCGGGAAAAAAACCCAAGTATATTTACTTTACTATATTGTACATATCGAGTTTTAGTTTTAAAACAAAGATATAAAAGCGAATCGCATGTCATCTTATCTTTCTATGAATTGCATATTTGCATGTGTATATAGATAGGTTAAGAATATAATTTGTTGCGACAATACGACCATTTAAACTTTGGCTTAACCTTGTTGGGTTTTTAATCTCAAACAATTCAAACAAGGATAATCCCTTTAATTACAAAGTTTCAACGGGGATATACAATTTTCATTACTAATGAGGAAAGACGTATTAATGCAAAAACGGATACCCAGTTATGTCGCGTTCTTCTAATTCAAATAAACACTCAGGTTTTCATGTATTTGAACACGATACAATTTTCACTACTAATGAGCATAGAGGTATTAATGCAAAAGCGGTTAAGGGTACCCAGTTATGTCCCGTACTTCTAATTCAAGAAAACTCGTTTCTCTGAGTAATCTAAATACCAAAAACCTCATCCGTTTACTCGTGTGGTGTCGATAGCAAACAGACTTTGTCAAATTTGAATGTAAGAAGTTTGGACTCGGTGACGCAATGTATAATTGTATATGATGGAAGTCTGAATCAAAACGATTAACATTCTCGATGCTTTTACATTGTATAATGTCCTCGTACCGGGTCATATTTTTGTTATATTATTTTCAAAAAGTATTAATGTTATCTTTGACATAGATTTATAAACTCGCAATACCATTTGCCAATGCACGTAGATAGTTCACTAGCTCATTCCCTGTCAAACATATATATATATATATATATATCATAAAATACGCCTCTTCAATACTAATATATGCTATGGAACTATGAACAACTAGCTAAAGCAGTTAACAATTAAATAATGACAATGATGATGTATAATGGCATTTTGTTGTTAAGTTTATGGCTAATGAGCCGTAATATTCAAAGGGTCAACCCCAATGGACTTGTAATAATCTTTCTCCGCATTTTCTACTCGTTCGCGAAACAACTTCCACTCACTTTGACATCTGTCTCTAACCTGCCATCAAAAACCCAAATGTTAAAACCACAAGAAAAAATCTGTTATGTGAAACCCAAGTATAGCATGCCTCCGATTTATTTTATTCTGTTTTGTTACATGCTACAAATTTCAAGTGACTCTAGAAGAAGAAATAAAAGATATAGATAAACTGTTACATACCCCTTGCCATGCGGGTTTCCCATTTTCTCCTGTACCCTAGCAAATAAAACAAGAGAGATTAGTCCATGTTAAACTTGGATTCACCTAAGCTATCAAGGACAAATCTTGAAATTATTTCTATACCTGATTCCCAAGTGAAGGTACGCGTTCATGAACTATCCATTGTGCATCAACTACTCCAATCTTTTCGTGTGCAGGCTACATCACCAAAAAAGAAAACAAACCAAAAAAATACATTGAGCATCACGAACTTTTTACTAAAAGAGGTAAAATCAAACTAAATAGAGGCGGGTGATTACCTCAACACATTTCTGGAGAGCAAAATCAAGACCCCATCCGTGGACCAAATCATTCTAAATATAATTGGAAGAATTAGACAGCAATCATATACCAAGATTTACATAACTTGAACAAGATAATATCAAATTGTAGAAATGGTAATGTCAACTCATTTACTTATGCATGGGTAACTGGGTTAAGCTTTATCAATGATAGATTGATAGGGCAAATGGATAAAATAGAAAAACTTAAATAAGGAAATAGTTAAAACGGAGCAGAGGTCACCCGAAGTGTCATTTTAATGCAACACCTCCTAGAGTCCTAGGCTATTCAAATTTGAACTTGGTTTGCTTAATTATTCACTATTACTCCTATAATCATTAAATTGAACAAAAGGTGTTCGCTGGTCAACCCACCAAGACCATACAAAAATTACCCGTATTGACCGGTTATCAACCGGCCTGCCCCGTCCATGTTTTCATCTCTAACCATAAGCTATACCTGAATTAAATGCCACACGCAGCGCCAAGCTTCTCGGGAGAAAACTGGAGCCATGATCTCTACAAATCTGTACCCACAAAACACAATGTCAAAAACATCCAACCAATGAAAATTCCAGTATAGTGAAGTTATCAGTAGATTTCATCCAAAAGATGTATTTATTTTATCATTATTTAACCTCGGAGGTCATTGAGGAATTTGACAAATTGTCATACAATTTCATAAAATTTTAGTTGAATTATGTGTTAATTTTTCATGGGATGGAAGGAGCAGTTACTAAGAAGTTAAAGCATGTCTTCAGTAGTCCATCTATTCCAAAATAATCAGTTGGACGACTGAGGTCAACCCTATAAGCCCAATTCAACCTTTCTGAAGTTCTATTTTTTTGTGACAATTGAGAATTTGTGTTATAAGTACAGAATTTCATCAAAGAGACAGTTTGAACATACGCTGCACAAGGAGGCAAATGCGGGTCGCTGCACCAACCTGGCTTCTCTGTCGTTTCTCTACCAATACGTACATATATAACATAAAAAAACATTAGAATGCATAAAAAAGCTCAAGCTTGTAACAGTAATTAGTCACTTCTGGTAACAGGAAACAAATTATCATACTATGATGTAGAGATGGAAGTTTGATCCATTCACGTATGAACTTTTTATTTAGGTTATGTTTGATCTCCAATGGCAAGAGTTAGCTAGAAAGTGAATGAGTCAAACAAGTCTAAAGGCCACCTACTATGTATTTTTCATGGATAGGACCTCTTGAAAAGGTTTACTCGAGAAGTTATATTACATTAATTATATTTAACAAACTATTAATGAAGAATTCTACTCGTTTGGACAAAAAGTGTTTTGTCAAATGTTGATAACCCAACCATTTTGACACAACCCATACAATTAATATTCTCTTTGACCTGGATCACCCATTTTGACACACTAACTAAATGTTTCCAACTTTACAGAAAGGCCGAAAAATGAGAAACTTTTATTATTTGTGTACTTACTTGTGAACTTCACGATCTCCACGCCTCTTGGTCATTTGCCAAGTTAAACCCCGACTACTAGGATCCAAGCCAGGCTGTGATATTTCTAATCCATGCTTCCTTACAAGCTTAATGTATCTGAAACATTAGGAAATTCTCAAAAATGTTGTACAATTAGCGTGAGATATTTAATCCAAAAAAAAAAACTTGATTAACTATGCAGATTGTGTCCAAATACTCACTCTTCAGCGTTAAAATGATCAACTCCAAGATCTTCGTCCCAGATAAATATGTAGTCATACGGTGCAACAATGTCAGGATGAAGGAATCTTTTGGCATACCACCTTTAAAATAAAAAATGTAAACGATCGTGATCATAAAGACAAGGAAATGAATTGGACAGGAAAAGAGTTTATTTGCAGTAACTTCTTACCATTTTGTTTGTTTTACCACACTTATATGAATGGCGCGTTTTGACCATTCAAATTCATCCCATTCTGTTGTTTTACCATCATAATGAAAGAGAAGGAGTGTAAAATTCTCAGAGAACTTTTTGACTGAATTATCAATGTGAGCCTTCTGGCCTTGACCAACAGTGAAAGCTACAAGATACTTTGGTTTGGACGTTAAGTCCTGCAAATGCAAAGAAACAGAGTACAAGGTTGTATTTAGCCCGATATTCATAGGATTAGATGGAATATTGATACCAAAAACTATTTGTTTCAGTTATATTTTTGTTTTGAGAGCCATTGATACAAAATAATTTATAGTATCTGTTTAGAATTTAGAAAACCAAATCTACCATATTCTAATCCGTTCTCAATTAATTGAATAGCTTTCACTTTAAATGCCATACTTATCTTCACCAAAATTATACCTAATACTTATTAAGAGATAGACAGACCTCACTAGGTTTACCGAACAATCTGCGAAGATATAAGTCTGATTCAGAAGCAACAATAGCTGGAGGTAATCTTTCCGCGCCTCTTGGGTTAGATGACACCCAAATCTGCATAAAATAGTTCACGTTTACAACAATTCTTGGGTCCATTCCAACATCCTTTTTAGAATGTTCAATGACAATCTCCACATTTCTGTTTAAGTTCTCAACAGGAAAATATTGTGCATTGTCATCATCATGAATAATATTAATTTGGGTTCACAATTTCCTTTATTTTTTTAATTTTATTTTATTTTTTGTCATTATTATACAGTATTTTAGATATTTGAAAGAAACTAAAAACTTCCTTATAAAATAGAACTTTGCCTTTCTGAAACTGGGAGAACATTTTCTTTAAAACAATTTTATATCTATTTGATATTAAAATTCCTGATTAAACTATTTGTAAATTTATAAAGTCATTGTTGTTATGGAGCAAATGAAGTAGTTACTTCTATTTGAAGCATAAACAAATTATTACAATCTTAATAATGCCTTAATATAATGATATAACGTATAAGGTCATTTTAATCTAACAAATTGTGTCGAATAGAGTATTTACCTATGAAAGGAAAATTATAAGCAAATTTGTATACCTTTGATGGATCATCAGCATTCCGTGCATCCTTTGGTACGTTCTCCCTCGTGACAGAAAGTACATTTAAGATTGTTTGTGCAGAGTGGCCCGAATTTTTGTTCCAAAGGTACGTATCAATTGGAGGAACTAACTTGATCTATCAAATTTAAAACAAATAAAGCTTGTTATAAAGTTAAGCAATCCTTTGGTGGGTAAAAGAGCAACTATGAAGCAAACACTCCACATGCATATATAAAAACAGAAAGCAATAAAATACCGCGAGAATTTCAGTGTCTCACTAATTGCTTACATAATAGTATTTGACTATATGTTAAACATCTAAAATACCCTTCAATACTAACAATATAAGGAAATTTTGTGGGCTGATAATAGAAATTTTCAATATCATCATTGTTATGATCATGGGCAGATAAGTAAATCCATACTTGAAATCTCAAAGACTGAAAAAAATCTTTAACAAAGGTATTGGCATTCGATTGCAAAGATGCAAGCTAAAGTAACATTTTTTTGCTTGTAAATGTGACAAAAGAACACAATAGTTTGCAAAATAGAAGAATTTTAAGTTATCATAAACGTTATAACTGCAAAATAGTACCTTTGATGATGAGAAAGCTGGAAAGGATGCCCCAATAAAGAAACCGAAAAAGATACCAACTGTGATAGTTGCTATAAGCTTTGAATACTCGGTCGATTTCCTGTAAGTTGTATAATTTGTTCATTCCCTTACAAATACACATATAACAGTTCATAATAGTACCTAAAATTCAATCATAAGATTCAAGAAAATAAAAACCTTCTATTAAGGTTTCCCTTTCTTTTACTGTCTTCGAAATTCATATTAACAGAAACAATTTAGCCTGCAAGAGCAGTTTCGCATTCTTCACTAAAACCTACAGAAACCAAAGCAAATTACAGAACATAAGAATCAAGAAAACCATAATCTTTATACTAGCAAGGAATTACAACTAGGAATTATAACGAAAAAATAACCCGAAAAAATAACAAGAATAAATATGAATAACAGGAGTTGCAATGAAAACAAAAGATGGTTTATGAGTTCATACTTATAGGAAACAAAAAAAAACTCCAAACAAGAAAAAGACCAATTGAAATGTCCATAAAATACATGTGCTTCATTCCCTAATTTTCCTCCAAATAAGTTACTTTAAATTCAGGCAATTGAACCAATCACATGCCTACCTTTTTCAATTTAACATGCAACATACCATGTATTTCCCCATACTCAAAAATTATTTATTTAAAAAATAAAAATAAAATTTGCTGATCATACAAGTTGCAGTAAAATATTGTACACATGATCATCCCATAAAAATAATTATAAACGACATATACAACACTTTATTCAGTTTTAACCACATACCAAAATTAAAAAACAAAAAAGTATGTTTTTTTATAGAAATATAACATAAGTTGAATAAAACCCAGCAAGGGATTAAGTTAATTTAACTTAAACCATACTAAAACCCTAAAGTCAAATATACATGTTTATTTTGCTTACATTCAAAGATTATTACAAAAACAAAAAAATCTTTTGGCAGAACAAATTATACAGCTATATATACCTTTTTCGTATGTTTCATAATATAAAGTCATATTTAGGCAGAAAAAATTCAAGAAAATGTAGAAAAAAGACATGAAATTACTTTGAAAAGAAAAAGGGAAAGAAGTACTTGGGTAACTGTTCTTAAAATTGAAGTGAAACCCACGAATATTTTGAGAAAACTGAATTGGGTTTATGAGCTTTTATTATAGAGGTTTTGTGACTTGATGATTTTTGCTTTAACTGAAGTACAATTTGAAGCTTTTTTATGTTGTGGTTTGGATATATGTGTAATTTTATAACTATGGAAGGACATATATGTAAATTTATTTTTTATTTACTTATTAATTTAATAATTAATTAGCAAAAATGAAAAAAGTGTTTGAAGTTTTAATATCAACAAAAACTGATACATTGAAAGTTGTTGTAAAAAAAAAAACGATACATTATATAATTGTACCATATAACTTTATGATGCAAAAATTGTTTTGGTTTGATCAAAACTAATGTTAATTTATTACTACCAGTACCTAATGAAAAAATATACATTCCTCAACAAGTTAAATGAAATGCTCAAAAAATCTTAAAAATTTTTGAAAAAATTATTGTAATGAGTGTCTCGATATATGTACTTTTTATCAGATTATGGCATGATATCATATAGTACTAAAACATTCATTTGTTAAAAATAAAAAGTAATTGGTAAATTACATTCCTAAGTCCCAATCTTCATGAAATTTCTAATCACAAATATAACTGTTATCAAAATTGAAAACAATTAAAATCAATAGATTATGACAAGATATTAATTTTGGAAAAGAGAACTTCTTGTAACATTGAAAGCAAATAAATCCTCATATCCCCACATATATATTAAGCTTGACTTTGATGTTGTCACTACTAATCAAAAGTCGTTGTTCGGTATCGTAAAGATTTTGATTTTATGATATGTGTGATAATCATAAAGTAATATTTGGACGTTTAAGTCGTAAGGTAGGTATTTTGTAGATAAATATGATAACTTGTATCTACCAATATACTAAAACAGAATTGAAATATTTAACAATCAACACATGGCACAATGTGTTTTTTTGGTTTATATTAATAAAACTAGTCTTCAGTCTCGTCCATTGGACGGGTAGTCTCAAAATATATAAATCAAAATTTTTAAAAAAAATTAAAGTATGTTAAAAAAAACTAAATAAAATTCAAATAGATAAAGTACAAATTAAAGAACGAAACATATCGATTTCAGTTAACCTCTTTTTTCAACTTTTTTTTTATTGGAAAGTTCGTTATTTTTGTTTATTAATTTGTAATAATTAGTTAAATAAAAAAATTCAATTTGAAGAAAGAAAGAAGGAAAGATGTCAGATGATGAAAGAGGTAAAGAAAAGCAGTTGGATCTTTCGATCTCCTGAAGTTGTAACCAAATACAAATTCTTACCCTTTTTTCTTAGGTTATATATTTATATGTGTGTCCAAAGAAAGAAAAGAAGTCCAAAAACAAATATGCAACATGTTTAGAAAAAAACCCAAAAACAAATATGCAGATATAGTAGAAACTTTTAAAAAATTATAAAAATACATATCAATTCATCAACAAAGACCATCTCGAATGTTTTGATTTTCTTTGGGTTGTTTCAATCCGAAACAGTCCATACATGCACAACACGGAGTCGTAGATGATGGTTAACATGTGTTGGGTTAAGATATTCAAGATGAACTAACGTGGTCTTATTTATTGTAGTTGAAGAAAAAGCCAATAAACCTATAATGGACAACAAACTAAATTAAAAGAGATGAATAATAATAATAACATCAGAATTCAATGTCAAATAATAATGATTAAACACAAAATATATATAAAAAAACCCTTTTTGTTTGTTGAGTAAGACGAACTTTTTTTTGTTGAGAATTCGTGAGGTAGTCGAACTTTTTTTTGAGAATTCGTGAGGATTTTATCCTAGAAATAAATTAAAAGAGATGAATAATAATAACAATAACATAAGAATTCAATGTCAAATAATATTTTTTTTGAACGGCATTCTATTCCACTCCTACTCCTAAATTACACGTATGCTTGAAAACCAAGACTCTCGAAAAATCCTTATTAATCCACCCTCACAAATGTGAGAAGTGGGACTCGAACCCAGGTAGATCCTCCTAAGGTCAAAGACCTTATCAATGAGCCACCAACCTCATTTTTAATGTCAAATAATAATGATTAAACGTGAACAAAATATATAAAAAAAAACCTTTATGTTTGTTGAGTCGAACTTTTTTTTATTGATAATTCGTGAGGTAGTCGAATTTCTTTTGTTGAGAATTCGTGAGGGTTTATTTATTAGGTTGTATATATATAATAATTTTTTGGAGAGTTTTAAGGATAAAAAGATTTGTTTTTTATTTTTTAATAGAATATAGGTTGGCCTAGAAAATTTTAAAAAAATATAGAAAAATAGAGGATTAATTAGGATGGAGAATTAGACTCAAGGAGGGGATTAGGGGTGCCAAGTGTACCCCAACCTCCTCTTTTAGTTAGATTATAGATATATAAATTCTATATATTTATTTTAGATAGAATATGTAACTATTAAATTAAATATTATCGATAAATACCATCTATAAGAATCCTTATTTGAACATGTTTCTTACAAATCAAAAGATGCATATAAGTTATAGCAACAGCAATATTAATATTAATTTATCATAGAGCAATGCTACATTCACAAACAAATTTTTACTAACAAAAGTTACAAACACATGTGTCATCAATAACCACCAATAAAATTATATGTATTTTCTCTTTCTTGATTTACTCTCTTCTTTTTTCTATTGGTCCACATGTGTTTGTAAATGTTGTTAGTAGACTTTTGTTTGTAACTATATCATTTCTCTTTATCATAACTAACGAATATTACAACACATATCTAAACGTACTTATTTAATTAATAAATAAATATATATATCCAAGATAATCTACCAATATATTAAAACGAAACATTTTTTTATTGCAGTATTAATATTAATTTATCATAACTAACGAACATTATTTTTATCGGTATCTATAATATCTATTATTTTGTAGACGTGTTAGTAAAAGATATAATCAACCCGTGTATCACGTACGAGTATGAGTACTAGTAGATTTATATAGTTGACATGTAAAAAAAAATTAAGTTGTCCAGTAATTTATGTTAAAGAAGTGAGAAAACCTTAACCGGGTCAATGAATCATCTATGATCCTTAAAATTAATGTCTATAACTATTAGTTAACACCGCTAGATCAGAATGCACTTGGTACATTCCAAATTTAAGAAGATTGGTCAAACAAAAGAAAAGTCAAAGAATAGTTTATCCTCTTTGAAAGTCAAGATTTTAGGAATGTTGAAAAAGTCGTATGCATTGCGAATTTGCGATACCATTACTTATGATTAACTTACACGTGGCAAGATAGTATACATTGATTGGTGACACGGTGAAGTAAAGAGTGGATGATGTTAGTCCACTTGGCAACTTTGTTTGGTTGACGACCTTTTTTGCTTTCTTTACGTGTTAAGCTCAACGACCATTAATATCAAAGTAACTCATACTCTAATAATTCAAGTATATTCAACTTTTAATTAATCCAATCTAATTTAATTTTGTTATGGACTCATTTTAAAATTTGATTGATGCAACATCAGAGGAGCCAGAATTTCTTTTGCGATGGGGCAATTTCAAAAGTTGTTTGTCATACTTATAAGAGTCGCACCGAAAATATCAAAAAAATGGGTCCTAGCTCGAGAATATAATATGGACCCTCAAAAGAACTTGTTCCCCACACCGGGTGTAACACTCATATTTAAAAAAACCAGTTTTGTTTAATAAATAAAGATCACACGTGTCGAACAAATTAAAACGTATTCAATCATAATGCAAGAAACCCAAAAAATATAACTTTTAGGAAATAATTAGCTTGTTTATATATATTTCCTACATAACTATTATGATTATTATAATTACTTGTATGTGATAAATATATATAATAATTTGAAAGATAATAATTTTTTCACAAACAGCCACACTATTAATGTACTACATATTTACATACTCAAACAGATAAAGCTTTTTCTTAAACCTTTCTTCATTTTTTCTATTAGAAATCAAAACAACTCAAGTTTTTTATTCCCGCAATGAAGAAATCTATCTCAAAATTAATGCTTCGATGACCAATGACTTCTAAAGAATAAGCTTGTGACAACGAAGATAACATTTGTATATATATCCTACTTATTTTTTCTTACTTCAAAAAAAAATTACAAATATACGATTTAAATTTTGAAAAATTACATTGTACTAAAATTGGAGTGGAGACAGCTGACCCCACTGCCCCCATGCTGCCTCCGTCCTTGTGCAACATGTCATTTGTTTTCTGATAAATAATATATAAAAGATACATATTATAACTTCATTCATTCCATTTTAATTGTCTACTTTATTTATATTTAACATACATGATTGATGACCGTTTTATATATAGGTTTTATATATAGGATCTGAAAAACTATTACTGAAGACAAATACATTTTTCGGTAGCGTATTTTGTTTCTAAAAAATGAGAATAAGCTTACCACAACCAAATAAAAGATTCACTTTGCGGAAAATACGATATCGATATGTAGTGTGCATCCACTGAATCTTTTCCAAGTCGACCACGAGATGATCGAAAGAAAAAAAAGTTATCCACGTACGCAATATACGAGTGTTATTATAACGATGTTCAGTCTTTTTTCTTTTAATTTAGAGTAAACGGTCTAAATCGTCCTTATGGTTTACCCTACTAATCAAGTTTCGTTCTTAACTATCTGAAATGACACTGGCAGTCCTTTTGGGAGGATAAGGATCAAGTTATGTCCTTTATGCAAACGGACGTTTTCTCTCATCCGTTAACTCTCTCGCGTGTTTTCCACGTGAGAGCATTTGTGTCTTTTTCCACATATAAAGGACCATTAGTGATAATTGTTTTTCCAGCTTTTTGTTTGTCATTCTTCCTTTTTTCCTTCTTTTTCTTCTTCATACATAAAAACATACATAACCTCTTTCAACCACCACCAATTATCTCTAACCACCACCAAAACACACACATATATATATAATATATATTATATATATAGAGTAAATTACAAATTTGGTCCCTGTTGTGGGTCAAAAATTACCATTTTCGTCCCTACCTTTCATATATTACCGTTTTGGTCCAAAAAACTTTGGTCCGTCAACACTTTTGGTCCAATTCTCTAAACGGACGTTAAACACCCATCACGTAATCTGCACGTGATGGGTATTTTAGTCTTTTCATTAGCACAGGGACGAAAACGATAATTTTTGACCCACGACAGGGACCAAAATTGTAATTTACTCTTTATTTTATTTTTTGTTTTCAATCAATATCTATATCTATCATCTATCATCTTCTTTTATTTATATACATCTCTTCATATCCATGTATATTTATTTCCAGATCTTGTATTATATCTATCTTCATATCCATCTTTTATATATGCATCGATCACCCTCTATATATGTATCATCAAATAAAAACTCCAACCTTTTATTTCTTCATAACTTTTTCTTGCAAGATCCAACTACATTACAAAATCAAGAAAACCCATCATTCAATTTTTGTGGGGTTTGTTTTAAATTAAGTATGGATTCCCATGAATCTTTAGTCCAACAACCGCCGTCGGCGGTGCTCCAGTGGTTCGGTGCTCCAGTGCCACCACCAGCTGCCTCCTGGGATGATGATGCCACCACATACAGATCCGAACATAGCTTCTGGAAATAGGGTTTGTTGCTGGAAATAGTTAAGGTGGTTATGATGGACATAGGGTTTAAGATTTAATTATGAATTAGGGTTTGTTAATGGTGTGACCGGAGCTTTGTGGTGGTGGTGATAAGGCGGCTGGGAGTGGTGATTTTGGATACCTTTGATGCTTTCCTTTTTTTCTTCCTATTTTTATGTTTTACTTCGATCTAAAAACATACATAACCTCTTTCAACCACCACCAATTATCCCTAACCACCACCAAAACACACACATATATATATATATATACATATACATATATATATATATATATATATATATATATATATATATATATATATATCTATATATATATATATATATATATATATATATATATATATATATATATATATATATATATATATATATATATATATATATATATATATATATATATATATATATATATATATATATATATATATATATATATATATATATATATATATATATATATATATATATATATATATATATATATATATATATATATATATATATATATATATATATATATATATATATATATATATATATATATATATATATATATATATATATATATATATATATATATATATATATATATATATATATATATATATATATATATATATATATATATATATATATATATATATATATATATATATATATATATATATATATATATATATATATATATATATATATATATATATATATATATATATATATATATATATATATATATATATATATATATATATATATATATATATATATATATATATATATATATATATATATATATATATATATATATATATATATATATATATATATATATATATATATATATATATATATATATATATATATATATATATATATATATATATATATATATATATATATATATATATATATATATATATATATATATATATATATATATATATATATATATATATATATATATATATATATATATATATATATATATATATATATATATATATATATATATATATATATATATATATATATATATATATATATATATATATATATATATATATATATATATATATATATATATATATATATATATATATATATATATATATATATATATATATATATATATATATATATATATATATATATATATATATATATATATATATATATATATATATATATATATATATATATATATATATATATATATATATATATATATATATATATATATATATATATATATATATATATATATATATATATATATATATATATATATATATATATATATATATATATATATATATATATATATATATATATATATATATATATATATATATATATATATATATATATATATATATATATATATATATATATATATATATATATATATATATATATATATATATATATATATATATATATATATATATATATATATATATATATATATATATATATATATATATATATATATATATATATATATATATATATATATATATATATATATATATATATATATATATATATATATATATATATATATATATATATATATATATATATATATATATATATATATATATATATATATATATATATATATATATATATATATATATATATATATATATATATATATATATATATATATATATATATATATATATATATATATATATATATATATATATATATATATATATATATATATATATATATATATATATATATATATATATATATATATATATATATATATATATATATATATATATATATATATATATATATATATATATATATATATATATATATATATATATATATATATATATATATATATATATATATATATATATATATATATATATATATATATATATATATATATATATATATATATATATATATATATATATATATATATATATATATATATATATATATATATATATATATATATATATATATATATATATATATATATATATATATATATATATATATATATATATATATATATATATATATATATATATATATATATATATATATATATATATATATATATATATATATATATATATATATATATATATATATATATATATATATATATATATATATATATATATATATATATATATATATATATATATATATATATATATATATATATATATATATATATATATATATATATATCTTTCCTTTTTTTCTTCCTATTTTTATGTTTTACTTCGATCTCTTAAAGATATGAAGACTTTCTTTGTTGCCGGAAGTGGCAGAGTTGGTGATCATGGCAACTTTGGAGGCGGCTACCCAGATTCCCACATACCCAGATTGGTTGGTTCCGGTTGGTTTGAAGCTGTGATGGTGGCAGCTATGGAGTTATGGAAGCAACATTACTATATATAAAGATTAATTGATCGAAACAGATAGTAATGTTTTTCAAAGGGGTAAAATCATATATATTGATTATTCCTTCCTGTAAATTTTCAATCTCCTTTGCACTTTTGCAGTAGTATTGCTTCCTTTCTTCCACTTTGGTAGCATTTATTAAATGACTTACTAACCTAAAACGTTGAATGATGGCGAGGATGAAGTGAGTCCTCAGGATTGTGTATTCAGATGAGGTTATGTACGATTTGATTGAGTGGATTTAGTCAAAGGTGTAAAACTACATGTTGATTAATACTCGTAATTTCCAGATCTCATTATTTACAATTTTTGTTATTTGGTCAAAGAGATTAGGCCCAGGTGGCCATCCAATAAGACAAAACCACCATATGTGACAAGCAGTATTTTTATATAGAGTAAATTACAATTTTGGTCCTTGTGCTAATGAAAAGACTAAAATACCCATCACGTGCAGATCACGTGATGGGTGTTTAACGTCCGTTTAGATAATTGGACCAAAAGCGTTGACGGACCAAAGTTTTTTGGACCAAAACGGTAATATATGAAAGGTAGGGACGAAAACGGTAATTTTTGACCCACGACAGGGACCAAATTTGTAATTTACTCTATATATATATATATATGATACCAACAATACATCAGCATCTTTACCTTGATAGTAAAAATAAATTGTAATTCAATACACCACTGTTGGCCACTTTGTGGTTATTTTCCGCCCAACATCCGGTCGATCAAACCAAAACAAGGAACTCAAAATCCGGCCAAAAGAAAGAAATAACAGTCTAACGGCGGTGGTGGATTATAGAAGTTCATAATCAAACCCAAACAGTCGCCGGAACGCCATTGCTCACACCAGCCACCGTCGACCACTGTCATCAGATCACTGCGGTTTTCCATGGACCTAAACCCCATGATTCTGAACCCGATATCATCGATAATGAAAAGGAGAACTCCAGCCAGCCCTGTGGTTTACCCTAATAATCAAATTCCGACAAAACATGAACATTTTTCCAGGTACCAAAACAAAGTTTAAGATTCATTCCTCTTAGGCGCAGGTTTATAAAATCAATTAAAAACATAGTACCAAAACACGATGGATATTTCTCACAAATCCAACAAAATAAATTCATATCAATTTATCAAATTTCATAAAAAACTGTTTCACCTTCAACAACAATCATATACTTACTACCTGCTGCTGCTGCTCCGTTATAGACCCGACACCTCCGCCTATTTCCCCTGTTGCTGCTCCGTTATCTTCCATCGTCATCAACACTGTTAATGTTTGTGCAAGAGACTTGTTTATGTTTATATGCCACCTAAGATCGACGGCCAGATGGCCGGAAAAGAGGCCGGCGACTCAAGGGAGAAATGAACACTGGTAGTCACCCACTTTTTAAATCTCGATAGGCTACTTTATTTTTTTCCCAATGAATGTATGTATATGTGTATAAATTATGCATCTGAAAGGTTAAAACAAATGATAATGGTGGGTTTGATTTCAATGGGATTGAAGGATGGGATCTAAGGATCTTTTCTGTTTCCTTTTGTTGATTTTAATGGGTTATAAATTAGGGATAAAGGCATGGGAGTGTAACCAACTATGACCAAAAGGCTATGTAATGTACCCATCTACTCGACTTGCTATCTAGTGTAACCAACTTTGTTTTTTGGGTTATGCAATGTAAGCAACCGGCTACAAAAGGTTTCCATCCGGTTATACATAGTTGTTTTGCCGGAAAAAATGGTGATTCGCCGGAAAAATTAAAATCGCGATAACTTTGTTGTTTCTTCGAATTAAGACTTGAAACTACCACCAATCGACTCAAAAATTGATCCCGCACAAACCCTGACCAAAAGTTTTCGAATCCAACACTCGCCGGAAAAAATGGTGATTCGCCGGAAAAATTAAAATCGCGATAACTTTGTTGTTTCTTCGAATTAAGACTTGAAACTACCACCAATCGACTCAAAAATTGATCCCGCACAAACCCTGACCAAAAGTTTTCGAATCCAACACTCGCCGGAAAAAATGGTGTTTTGTTCTATGGTATTTTGCTTGTTTAGGGTGTTTTGTTCGAATTAAGCTTGCTATTACATATTCATGGTCATATTCTTCGAGAAGAGTTGTTTACTTGCTTCACGTGGCAATTTTTTTAATAAAAAAGAAATAAAAATTAAAGTGGTAACCGGTAACTTGATGACTAACCGGTTGCTTACATTGCATAACCCAAAAAACATAGTTGGTTACACTAGATAGCAAGTCGAGTAGATGGGTACATTACATAGCCTTTTGGTCATAGTTGGTTACACTCTCATGCCTTTATCCCTTATATGCATAACTAAGCATAATTAGTTATATACACTTAGGATATGCTAAATATAGCATGTGAATTTAGGGTTCTTTTATAAAGAAAAGAAACAGACAAAAAAAGGAATGGTAAAAGTCAGAAATACCCTCACATGGATATCTCGTGCAGTAGTTAACGGATGAGAGAAAACGTCCGTTTGCATAAAGGACCATATGTGATCCTTATCCTCCCCAAAAGGACTGCCAATGTCATTTCAAATAGTTAAGGACGAAACTTGATTATTAGGGTAAACCACAAAGACGATTTCGGCCGTTTACTCTTTAATTTATGTCATATTTTATGTTATTTATATGTTCTTATGTTTTTGTTTAATTTTAAATATTTTTTATCGTTAATGGCATGCTTTTATTAGTGTTATTTATTTATTTTATTAATGAAATGTGTTTTTAAACATAATAAATGTATTTTTAGTTAATTTAAAAATGAACTTTCAGTGTAAAGGATTAGAAATAAAATATTCGGTATAAAATTTGACTTGAAGATTTTAAGGTTGAGATTCTATGTAAAAAGTTAGAGGGGTCTTTGCAAAGTTACAAATCAAACCTACTTAGGCCGGCCACAATAGGCCCGTCGACACCCCATCGATGGGGTCGTCGACGGTGACCTTATTGTTAGCACCCCGTCGATGGGTGTCGTCGTCCAAGGTTTTCGCTGGGTCGAAGAGCATTGACGAGAAAGAGAGAGGGAGGAGGTGGGCCTGTAGGTTTTTTTTTCTTTTTTTAATCTATATGTATAATTGTATATATATATATATATATATGTATATATATATATATATGGGCATGGTGGGTCAAGTTATATTAATAGATATATATATATATATATACGTATATAATATATATATATATATATGATATATAGCATGTATTTAGGGTTCTTTTATAAAGAGAAAAGAAACAGACAAAAAAAGGAATGGTAAAAGTCAGAAATACCCTCACATGGATATCTCGTGCAGTAGTTAACGGATGAGAGAAAACGTCCGTTTGCATAAAGGACCATATGTGATCCTTATCCTCCCCAAAAGGACTGCCAATGTCATTTCAAATAGTTAAGGACGAAACTTGATTATTAGGGTAAACCACAAAGACGATTTCGGCCGTTTACTCTTTAATTTATGTCATATTTTATGTTATTTATATGTTCTTATGTTTTTGTTTAATTTTAAATATTTTTTATCGTTAATGGCATGCTTTTATTAGTGTTATTTATTTATTTTATTAATGAAATGTGTTTTTAAACATAATAAATGTATTTTTAGTTAATTTAAAAATGAACTTTCAGTGTAAAGGATTAGAAATAAAATATTCGGTATAAAATTTGACTTGAAGATTTTAAGGTTGAGATTCTATGTAAAAAGTTAGAGGGGTCTTTGCAAAGTTACAAATCAAACCTACTTAGGCCGGCCACAATAGGCCCGTCGACACCCCATCGATGGGGTCGTCGACGGTGACCTTATTGTTAGCACCCCGTCGATGGGTGTCGTCGTCCAAGGTTTTCGCTGGGTCGAAGAGCATTGACGAGAAAGAGAGAGGGAGGAGGTGGGCCTGTAGGTTTTTTTCTTTTTTTTATCTGTTTTTTAATCTATATGTATAATTGTATATATATATAGGTGTGTGTGTGTTGTGTATGTGTGTGTGCAGGTAATTACAAGTTAGAAGACATAAATTTCAGAAATTAACACTTTTAGTCCCTATCATTCTAGATATGGTTTTTATATATTAAAAAAATTTCAGTTTAGTCCCTGAAGTATTAACTTATTTATAATTTAGTTTTAAAGTTTTCAAAAGTTTTAAATATAACTATATTATGTTAAAGTTAATATAATAGTTTTAATTATTAATAAAAGAACTTATTTAATTTTGGTTAATAAAATAAAAAGTTGTGGAAGAGGTGTTATTGTTAGTGAGTGTGGAAGAGGTGGATGAGGAGAGAGAAAAGCTGACGTGACAGTGTGGAAGAGGTGTGAATGAAGGCCCTATTGGGAGAGGCCTTATGAACGTTGCTTAAGAAAAGGATTGTGGCCTAATTAATTTTCTAGTTTTGGGTTTAAAAATCAATCAATAGGTAGTTCGTTAATATCACAAAATATTGTTATCAACTTCATAATTCCATGTGAAACATTAAATAGATCTAATAAAGATGATCTTTCATTACAATTTTAAAAAGTTATCTATACTACATAATAAAAAGAATAGTCCCATAAGTTGAAAGTTACATGGGGAAATGTCTAAACTACCCTTCACAAAAAAATTCTACCCTTTTCATTTGTAATCATTTACACGCAAGCAACTCTCTCTCAATATCTCTTTCTCTTTCTTCCATTTGCACCCCGTCAATGATATCCGCTGCAACGCGCGGGTACCATGCTAGTATTCCTTAAAAGTTATATGTTTTTGTTAAATGTTAATCACTATTGGGATTATATAAATTGTCCAAATTATCGTTAATGATTAATTTACACTATCATCCTTCATCTTTTAAAATATTTTCATTAACCCATTTAAATCAATTATCTACACCACTCGACGTAGTCTCCGTCATTACTATCCATCACCGGACATTGCCACCCGTCGTTGTCACCACCACACTGTCGTTTTCGCATTATGCGGGTACTGTGTATAACACTTTTCGCAAAAATGTAACAAACGTATGTAAATCAGATACTATGACATTACATAAATGTTAATTATAAATGGCGTGGTTAATGAAGATGAATAATATTAACAATTAGTTAATTAATCATTTAGGGTTTATCCTTTTGATAATAAGTCTAATTTGTTTGGGGTGGGGGTGGACAATGAGAACCTCAACAACATGACAAATAGTATTAAGTGCAAAACCGGAGCTATCTCTTTTGTTCACTTGGGGATTTTGGTTGGCGCTAATATGAATAGGGTGGAAAATTGGAAATTTATATTCGATATTTTTGAGTCAAGGTTGGCTAGGTGGAAAGGGAGTGTGTTGTCTATGGGTGGGAGGGTTACTCTTATTAAGGCGGTTTTGGAAAGCCTTCCGTCCTACTATTTTTCCTTGTTTAAAGCCCCTGTAAAGGTCATCGATGGGTTGGAAACGATTATAAGGAGATTTCTTTGGGGAGGTCCGAATGAGGTAAGGAAAATTCATTGGGTTAGTTGGGATCGTGTGGCATCGCCCATAGATGTTGGGGGTCTCGGCTTATCACGACTGTTGGATGTTAATATAGCTTTATTATCAAAGTGGCTGTGGAGATTTAGGGTAGATGATGGGTTGTGGAAGCAGGTAATTCGATCAATACATGACAATAAGATTTGTTGGACGCCCATCCCGTACAACAAATATGTTCCAGGGGTGTGGACTTCTGTGGTTATATGTATTGACAAAGTAAAGGTTGCTGGACTTCTTTGAGTATGCTGTTGAGAGGGGAGGTGGGTAATGGGTTTGATATTCGCTTTTGGGTGGATCCTTGGCTGACTCCCAGGCCCCTCAAAGACAAATTTCCGTCTCTATTCAAGCTAGAGAAAGATAAGAAATGTTGGGTTAAGGATATAATTGGGGATGATTTGAGGTGGAACTGGGCAGGGGCAATGAATGGTAGCAATGAAAGGAGTGAGCTGAGTAAGTTAGTCAATCTGGTGGAGACAGTGAGAGTTTCAGCCTCGCTTGATAAATGGACCTGGATAGGGGACAACAACAAGGAGTTCACTGTGAAAGGGATTAAGTCACTAATGATGAAGGATAGAGACTTTAGCGGTAGGTTTGTGTTAAAATGGGTCAAATGGGTTCCTAAAAAGTGCAACATTTTCTTTTGGCGAGCCACAATGGACCGTCTGCTCACTTTGATGGCTCTACAAGACCGAAATTGTTACTTTGGGGACACTACTTGTGGGATGTGCGAGGAAGGGAGTGAGACTATTGAACACGTTCTGATCTCGTGCAAGATCGCCTCGACTATTTGGAATATGATTAACGAGTGGTGCAGGTGTGGACAATTGTTTTTCTTTTCGGTTATAGATTTAGCGGAAGGGCATAAGGTGAGGGGAATGGGAAAACGGAAGAGAATGATCCTTAAAGGTATCATTCGGGTGACGTGTTGGTGCTTATGGAATACTAGAAACGAAAAAAGATTTAACAACGAGGTCGTGTGTCCTGTTAGAGTTGTTCAGAACATTAAATCACTTGGGTATCTATGGTATAGAAATAGAGCAAGACAAAAGGAGATTAAATGGGAAGATTGGTGTAAATTCATAGTTGTATAGTTTTTGTGTGTATGTTGTTATTTGTGTGTTGTTGTAATGCTGATAGTTGCCGCTTGCGATTTTTGCAAGGGCTGTGAATAAAATGTTATTTGTCCAAAAAAAAAATAAAAATAAATTAATCATTGGTGTCTAGAAAAGTATTTTGGCGGCCTTTTTAGCCATCCTAGGTTGTTTGTTCATGGGTTTGAACTTTCTTAAATTTTGTTCCTAAATTCAAACATCGTACAATAGAATTCACATTCATACTAAGAGTATTAAATTATTAATTATCATGTATTGTAATTGTAACAAGAAGATAAAAAACGAACAGTTAAGTCTGAATT
>CM067167.1:231563643-231601143 GCA_034093135.1 Erigeron breviscapus | reverse complement strand
GGGGGGGGGGGGGGGGGGGGGGGGGGGGGGGGGGGGGGGGGGGGGGGGGGGGGGGGGGGGGGGGGGGGGGGGGGGGGGGGGGGGGGGGGGGGGGGGGGGGGGGGGGGGGGGGGGGGGGGGGGGGGGGGGGGGGGGGGGGGGGGGGGGGGGGGGGGGGGGGGGGGGGGGGGGGGGGGGGGGGGGGGGGGGGGGGGGGGGGGGGGGGGGGGGGGGGGGGGGGGGGGGGGGGGGGGGGGGGGGGGGGGGGGGGGGGGGGGGGGGGGGGGGGGGGGGGGGGGGGGGGGGGGGGGGGGGGGGGGGGGGGGGGGGGGGGGGGGGGGGGGGGGGGGGGGGGGGGGGGGGGGGGGGGGGGGGGGGGGGGGGGGGGGGGGGGGGGGGGGGGGGGGGGGGGGGGGGGGGGGGGGGGGGGGGGGGGGGGGGGGGGGGGGGGGGGGGGGGGGGGGGGGGGGGGGGGGGGGGGGGGGGGGGGGGGGGGGGGGGGGGGGGGGGGGGGGGGGGGGGGGGGGGGGGGGGGGGGGGGGGGGGGGGGGGGGGGGGGGGGGGGGGGGGGGGGGGGGGGGGGGGGGGGGGGGGGGGGGGGGGGGGGGGGGGGGGGGGGGGGGGGGGGGGGGGGGGGGGGGGGGGGGGGGGGGGGGGGGGGGGGGGGGGGGGGGGGGGGGGGGGGGGGGGGGGGGGGGGGGGGGGGGGGGGGGGGGGGGGGGGGGGGGGGGGGGGGGGGGGGGGGGGGGGGGGGGGGGGGGGGGGGGGGGGGGGGGGGGGGGGGGGGGGGGGGGGGGGGGGGGGGGGGGGGGGGGGGGGGGGGGGGGGGGGGGGGGGGGGGGGGGGGGGGGGGGGGGGGGGGGGGGGGGGGGGGGGGGGGGGGGGGGGGGGGGGGGGGGGGGGGGGGGGGGGGGGGGGGGGGGGGGGGGGGGGGGGGGGGGGGGGGGGGGGGGGGGGGGGGGGGGGGGGGGGGGGGGGGGGGGGGGGGGGGGGGGGGGGGGGGGGGGGGGGGGGGGGGGGGGGGGGGGGGGGGGGGGGGGGGGGGGGGGGGGGGGGGGGGGGGGGGGGGGGGGGGGGGGGGGGGGGGGGGGGGGGGGGGGGGGGGGGGGGGGGGGGGGGGGGGGGGGGGGGGGGGGGGGGGGGGGGGGGGGGGGGGGGGGGGGGGGGGGGGGGGGGGGGGGGGGGGGGGGGGGGGGGGGGGGGGGGGGGGGGGGGGGGGGGGGGGGGGGGGGGGGGGGGGGGGGGGGGGGGGGGGGGGGGGGGGGGGGGGGGGGGGGGGGGGGGGGGGGGGGGGGGGGGGGGGGGGGGGGGGGGGGGGGGGGGGGGGGGGGGGGGGGGGGGGGGGGGGGGGGGGGGGGGGGGGGGGGGGGGGGGGGGGGGGGGGGGGGGGGGGGGGGGGGGGGGGGGGGGGGGGGGGGGGGGGGGGGGGGGGGGGGGGGGGGGGGGGGGGGGGGGGGGGGGGGAAAGTTAGTTGTACAATGGCACAAAATGCCAGCAACAAACAATATAAACTAGCCAGTTGTTATCCACAAATAGAATTACCCAATTCGATCTAAACGCCTCGACGTGACATAATTAAAGCTTAGTATAAAATCTTCCACAACTTATATTATGTTCGATAGTTAGTATATGTCAAAATATTATAAAGAGCATTAATCTTGATAATATCCTGCCAACTTCATATCATTAAGTTTATTTGTTCCAACAGATTAACCACCGCCAGAATTCAGTTGTTACCTGCCAATTTCATATCCTTAAAACACAAATTCAATTGTAATATAGAAAGGTTTCAGTTTATCCGTTCGTGAACAAAACATTATGTTTGTTTATCTGTTCGTGAACCGTTCGTTAACTTAAATGAACGAACATCAACAAGGTCTCATTCGTGTTTGTTCGGTTTGTTTATAGCCCTAATTATGGATGCTAAGAAGTAAACACCACAATTAACAATATTATTAAAAATCCAGGCATGGCATATTGGCATGTGGCCCAATCTTATTCTTGGGAGTTCCACCCAAAATGAGAGCCGCCTCCACCCTCTACTGTAGGTAGGCCCATTTTTATCGACATAGTAATTTCCATCCTTTTTCAATTAACCCAATAACGAAAGGGGTTTTTTGACAAGGAATTTTTATTATAATCGGAGATTCGGAGTTAAGCATATAAAGAAATAATAACGTTGACTTCATATTTACTGTTTAATAACAAAATTGATCGAGGAACGAAAACTAACTGAACCGGTTAAACTGTTATTGGTTGTTTTCTTTAACCCGCTTTTTAAAACATTGGTTTAATTAACCTTATGTATATGTCCTAATATAAAAATATGATATACATATAACATCTCTTTATCGCTTTGTTTGGATTATTTACTTAAATGTTTATATTTACCATTCACTAATTTGGTTAGCTTAACTAAATTGTTACCTGAATTGGTTATGAAAAGTACCCAATTGAACCCTTACCCTCCCCGGCTAAAACCACAAACCATACATACATTAAAGAACGAATTGCATTTTTGGTCCCTGTGTTATCACACATTTTGCAAGTTTGATACAAAAGTGTGAAAAGTCGCGAAACCCATCCCTGTCATATCACACTGTTGCAATTTTGGTCCAAAACTAACGTGCCGTTAGAATTTAGTCGTTAATGCCCCCATGTGTTTGTCACATGGGGGTAGTTTCGTCCATTTATTGCTCATAGGACCATTTCTGCAAAAAAAAAATATTTTGTATAAATCTAAAAAAAATTATTTTGTATAAATCTAAAAAATTATTTTTATATAAATCTAAAAAAATTATTTTGTATAAATCTAAAAAAATTATTTTATATAAATCTAAAAAAATTATTTTGTATAAACACAATCGAAATAAACAATCTGATCTCATTCTCTTGTTCCTTTTAGGCATGGTTTGGATCGGAGTTGAAAAAGGAACAAGAGAATGAGATCAGATTGTTTATTTCGATTGTGTTTATACAAAATAATTTTTTTAGATTTATATAAAAATAATTTTTTAGATTTATACAAAATAATTTTTTTAGATTTATACAAAATATTTTTTTTTTGCAGAAATGGTCCTATGAGCAATAAATGGACGAAACTACCCCCATGTGACAAACACATGGGGGCATTAACGACTGAATTCTAACGGCACGTTAGTTTTGGACCAAAATTGCAACAGGTGTGATATGACAGGGATGAGTTTCGCGACTTTTCACACTTTGTATCAAACTTGCAAAATGTGTGATAACACAGAGACCAAAAATGCAATTCGTTCTACATTAAATTACAAATAACAAGGTACATGTATAACATAATAAAATCAAACAATTTTTTGATATTTATTCTTTTTTATCATTCATGAAAACTTTTTACCGGCCGGCCTAAAATATTGATCAATTTCAACGTAAGTAAAACACTATCATCAACCTTCCCATTCATTTACAAGTACAATCAATTGAAAAACCAAGATTTTTCAACCATACAATTTATCTATCTATCTCTCTAATCCAATAATTTCTATCCTAAACTATTTGTTTTAAATTCTATTTAACAAAGTTATAGTTTTATTTTGCATGGCAAGTAACACATGATGCCAAGTATTAACTCTAGAACTAACCCTAATTGGCGTTATTCCAACATTCATTTCTTTTAAATCCTCAACATTAATCTTAATTACTTCCTCTCCTTTTTCTCCATCTAATAACCATATCAAACAATAACAGAATCCTTTCGTTATCTCCGAATCGCTATCTACTTGAAACCGAATCGTTCCGTTGCTATCGGCAATTACGGCTTCTAGCCATACTTGAGCTGTACATCCTGTTACTCTATTTGATTCAGTTCTTAATGAATTCTCAAATTCAGGTAACAAGCTGGCGTAGTGGAGTAACTTTTTTACTCTGTCGATTGGTTCAGGTAATGATTTGAATTCCGAAACGAGGATTTTGAGTTTTTCGGCGACGGTGAGTTTTGCCGGAAAGTATAGCGACGGCGGCGGTGGTTGTGGTGGTGTGACGGTGATTTGATTTTTGTTTGAGTTGATGGAGATAGAGTGATGATTTGAGTGTGGATTTGGTTTGAATTGGATGGAATTAGGGTTAGGGTTTGGGGAAATTTGTTGTGGTAGTGGTGGTCGGAAAGTGGCTGCAGAGACGGAGGTGGAAGTGATGGTGGAGGTGGAGTGCATTTTCGGTGGTGGCCGGAAAATTTTGTTGGCGGCGAAGATAGGGCGGAAGGAAAAAGGAGGAGATGTCCTGGAAGTGTGGAGGTTTGTAAGAAATCGAAAGGATTTTTGTTTATATATATAGACTGTGATTTGATAGGATTTATGGAATTTCTATATTTATTTAGATTTAAGTAATTGGGATTAAATGAATTTTATAGTGAGAAGGGGATAAAATAATTGAAAAGTGGCAGAAGAATATTCTGGGATCATAGGTGGCTTTACCGTTTTCTTACATTATTTTCTTGAGTTTTTTTAAGGGAGGAAAAAAAATGGATTCAAATGATTATAAAATAGTGTATTCATTAAGTTAATATTTTAATCTATAGAAAAATGATTAATCCTTTTAAAAATTAACTTAAAAATTCTTTTGAAATTCTTACATGTGGATTTACTAATTTTCTTACCTAATATTATTTCTTGATTTTTCTAAATGTCATTATCTTATTGTTAGAATGATTATTAGGCTAATGAATTAGAAGGATATATCATTTCCTTTTGTTATATCATTTGATAATAAAATAGTATGTCATTAAAAAAACCCACAAAAACGTGATATATCACAGGAAAGAAATTAGTACTTTCATCACCATTTTGCTCCTTACCCAATAAGTATCTATAATGCCGGACGATATTTCTTTAAGCAACTATATGCAGTGCTTTGGTCACCATATCCCTCCGTCTACCCTTAGGACACGTTTGGTAGAGAGAAATTTAGAGAAATGAAATAGAGCAGAGAAATGAAATAGAGAGAAATGAAATTGACTAGGAAATTAAGTGACTTCCTTTGTTTGGTAATAACAGAGAAATTTATCAGAGAAATAAGTGAAAATCATTTCTTGTGTTTGGTAAAAAATCAGAGAAATGAAAATAAAATGTTATTAAGTTTAATGATATTATTTTATATGAATAATAAAGCTAATCATGGTAATTTAACCATCAAAACCCCTGTTCAAATTTGATCAAAAGGGGATTTCATCAAAAAGAAAAAAAAACAAAAAAAACAAAGATTGTAATGCTTGATTTAGAATTCAACAATACTAAATTCAAAATGATTAATTAGGAAGTTCGGAATAGAAATATAAATTTCGCGTAGGTGCCATTTGATATCTATTTATACACACACATCGGTACATCCCCAATTTGATCCATGAAAGATAAATATTTTTTCATGTGATTTTGGCATATAAACAGGTGTAGTAAACATGAATTATACAAGCAAAAGAACAGAGACAAAAGGATCTGATCTGGTCATAGGATAAATAACTCCATATCATCATGATAGATCCCAGATCGGACGACGAGATCTTTTTTGAAAACTTGTTTCAATTCTTCTTCGATTTGTGCGCGTGAGGAGGATGTTCGTGATGGAGCCGATGATGGACTGGCGGTGGTCGCCGGAATTGTACTGGATTTAAAATCGAGGGAAATTCATTTCCATACCAAAATAGAAGAAATACATTTGTATGTAAATGCTTTTCTCGGAAATTCATTTCTCTACCTTCCATATTTCACTGACCTACCAAACGATGGATATTATTTCATTTCCATTTCTCTAAGCCCAATTCACCCTACCAAACACACCCTAAGGGTATTATGAATAAGTATTTATTTTGTTGCTTATGTCATAATTAATTAAGTAAATATCTTAATATATTATGTTAAAAAGTTAATGTTATTTTTTTAGATTGATGATCTTTTTTATAGTATTCCGGCTTATCTATCTAGAATTTTCTAATAACAATTATAGGGGATGTTAATAACCATGTTTAACATACTTTAATTATAACCTTAGAAGTTACATTTAGTAAAATCCATTCTAAAACTAATCATCTCTATTTTTTTATTTATTTTCTTTTTTAAACGGCAAATTTGGATTGCTGACAGACCACTGGAGTATCATCGTGCCACCAGAGTACCATCTGATCATATCCCCACTAGGCAATAATGTTACTACACCAATTCAGGAGGAAGCTCATTAAATATAAGAAAACCTCTTATGTGAAATTTAAACCCATGACTTTATGGTTTGTATTTTGTAAGCCTTATCCCAACACTAAAATGCCACTAAGCTATTAAAAACACAACAAGTTATGGAATCTTAATCAAGGTGAATCTTTTTGTTAAAAAGGTGATAGCCGTCATTATTGAAATGGTATCATGGTTTATTGGTTTGTCCCCATTAATTCGTCATTGCTTACATTTTAGTTCTCCCACTAAAACACAATAATATATATTTATATTGGGAATTAATAATGTAGATAATTTGATATATTTAAAAAATTGTCTACAATTTTGATATTTTATTATTTTTATTTTTGTCTATAAACTTATCAATTTAGTCACATTTATATTTTTTTTTCTTAATTGTAAGATGGTGGTTATTTTAAAATCTAATTATTTTAAATTTATATATATTTTTTTGTAAATACCCCATCAATAATGATTTTAAATGTTTAAAGACTTTATGTTAGGATAAATAACAATTGGACGAAGGTAACATTACCACATTTTTATAGATATTTTTCGGTTAAAAGAATTACAGTTTTTATTTAAATAAATATAATATCTACCAATAAACTAAAACAGGATTGAGATGTTCTTGAAACGACACGTGACGTAATCCTTGATCGACACGTGTCCTTTTAATTTATTTATTTTATTAAATTAGCTTTTTTAATTGTATATAGATTCAATTTCTTTATTAGACTTAGAATTAAACTCTAACTTTTGGCTTATAGATACAAAACACATTATAACCTTATTTGATTGATCGTTTTCTCTTTAATAAAATTGTCTTTTTTTTCTTTCTCAAATTTTCAACTCCTATTACTTATAATAAGTTATTAACATGAAAACTTCAAAAATTTGAGTTTACGATCCGAAATCACAAGACTATTTGCCGTCATCCACTATGCTTACAAGTTCCAATTTTGATGTGATTGTAAAAATTTAATGTAAATCCAAAACGAACATATATTATATTTATCATTACTTTACTGTTTATTATAACTTAGCTTCGATCATCGGTTTACTTTAACCACATTTATTTCATACTCACGAATCATGTATGAGGCATATTCGAATTTCCTTATGATACATTCTATATAGCTACCGTACATCGTATGAGTATTAGGACTATGTAAAGCACGTAACCATTGAGTATAAGCGTTCCCATCTCAAAGCCTCAAACGTGCAAGTTAAAGCAAGGAACTTGTACTTGATTTTTATTTAAGAGAAAGAAACTAAGCTGTCATTTTCTAAGAAGAAAAACAGTATAAACTCTTTAGTCTTTACCGTGTGACATTGTTATTTTTTTAACTTTGTAAACCATCATATTTGTCTTTTACACACTTTTTGATATGATACCAAAGGAATAATTATCAACTTTCTTTCTGGTTAAGTTGTGTTTTTTTTCTTCTTTTCTTACATGATGATTATGGAGAACATCCTTTCATATAAAATCAACCCTTGCCATCACCACTTAGGTGGGATGGTAGAGGCTTTGGGCTCTTGGGGAAAAGACCAAGGTTCAAACCTTGGCAATGGTGTTTATTTGGTGTATTTAAATAATTAGTAGTAATTTAGAATTTGCTGTTCAAAAAAAAATAAAATATAAATCAACCCTTGTGTAATATAGAAAGGTTAAGATAAAAATGACATGCGTCAGGCAACTGGGTATGATGACAGTGTAACCACACGTCAACACCATTGAGAAGTAAGATGAAGGTTTTATAACAATATATAGAGTAAATTACAATTTTCGTCCCTGTCGTGGTTCAAAAATTACCGTTTTCATCCCTAGGTTTCATAAATTACCGTTTTAGTCCAAATAAGTTTGCTCCCTCAACGGTTTTGGTCCAAATTTCAAACGGGCGTTAAATTGCCCATCACGTGACCTGCACATGATGGGTATTTTAGTCTTTTTGCTATCACAAGGACTAAAAGTGTAATGAACTTTTTTAATAATAAACTTCTTTTTTAACTAATAATAGATACAAATCCACATATACATACATACACATAATCAATTTTTTTTCCAGATGTTCAAGCATCATCAACAATAAAATAAAAACTCACCATCTACAATTATCAACATTGCTCAATTGCTTTAAAAAAAAACAAAGAATGAGTTGTTGACGATGCTTGATTGCTCCCCCACTTCCTTTCAAAATTTAACTATCCAATAATGGGTCAAAGTTCAAACCAAATCATTCGAATAAACTATTTTGGTTGCCCTCTTTTCTATATTCTCCAGGAAAAAAAAACAAAACTTAAATTAATAATAAAATAAATAATAATAATATTGTTTGACAAAAATTCCAAAAGGGATCCATCTTCGATCTTGATGCCAAGAGATATCATCAGTATCAAACTGAATCGAAGTGCCCTAACCACCACCATCTAAAATCCTAACCGCCACCATATGAGACCTACACCTCCGTCCACCGCCACCACCGCACCTTCGCCACCATCTGAAACCCACACCTCGACCACCATCTAAAACCTACACCTCCACCCATCTGAAACCCACACCTCCGTCCGCCTTTTTTCGGATACAAGTTCGTCAGAGAGTAGAAAGAGTAAAAGAGAGAGATAAGATTTAGGGAAGTAAGGGTGTGGAGAAGAAAAAAGTTAGATAGGTACATACACATATTTTTTGTATTTTGATGATTATGATTATAGGATGAAGATCTGGAAAGATATGTTTATATCTTTTGGTGACTTTTTTTGTTTTTATGGGATCCGTAAATTTGTTTTATGGATGTGTATGTATACATTGTATATAGATATATAGACATCTACTTGTTGATTGAACAAGATGATGATGATGATAGGTATAAATGAAATTCTGGTAAATAAATGATGGTGGTGGTCGGGTCTCTTGGGCGGCTTAATGGTGGTGGTGGGATCTGAATATCTGATGATGGAAAGGATCTGAGGGATGTGGATAGATGTATGTATGTATTGATGTACAAATATAGATAACATATGATATAGATATAGATACGTACGTAGATTGTGGAAAAAATGAAGGGATAAGTATAGATGGATCTAGATGATTTTTGTAATGTACAGATGCAAGATGGAGAATTGGAGATATAGATGATAAGATTTTTTAATTTTTATTTTAGGATTAATCATGGATATAGATGTAGATACTGTTGGGTTTTTTTGAATCTTAAAAATTTTTATTCCCATTTTAGTATTCACGCTTTTGGTCCCTGTGTTATGAAATGACTAAAATACCCATCATGTGCAGATCACGTGATGGACGTTTAACGCCCGTTTCGAGAATTGGACCAAAAGCGTTGACGGAGCAAAGTTTTTTGGACCAAAACGGTAATATATGAAAGGTAGGGATGAAAACGGTAATTTTTAACCCTCGACAGGGTCCAAAAGTGTAATTAACTCCAACATATATTATGCTAATAATGTGATGGTGTAAACACATCACTCTACTCGTCAAGTGTTTGTGAGTAACGAACTTGTGTAACTGTTTCACGGAAGTAAAAACTAAAGAAACAAACGGCAAAGACCACTCAAATGTTAGTAATGTTTCATATCTAATATTTATCACAAGTTGTCCAAACTACATGACCCAAAAGACCTGGCAACCAGCTTTTGTTTTCAGTTTTTACACCGAAACTGAGTTACTTTAAAAACATCTGTGCTCTATAGTAAATACTAATCAAGTTTTGCACCAGTTGTCAATCTAATTCTCTTATTGAAAAAAAAAATAAAAATAAAAATTAAAACATTCACGACACTTAGACCTCAGTAACACAACACTTACTTGGTCACTAAATGATTTTCATCACAAACACAACCACACTACGATTTGACTAACGATTAAACAGAAACATTTGTACCATAATTATAAGCACGCCACTTGTTAAAAAAAAGTAACTTTTTCCCATTAAATAACTACATATACCTATATGAAACAATCAACCCTTACCCGTTCCACAAAGTCAAGATACAACAAACATTGGTGATTCCTTTTAATCTACCATACTTGATTTCATCACAAACAAATACCATGTTCTAGCAAAAATGCACAAGTACGCTGTACTTTTCAAAAATCAAATGACCATGGTGGTTCGTTTTGCATAATCTTCCAAAATCCCACTTTCTTGCAAAGTGTAGCGTCTCTTGACATTTTCACAAAACAATGGTTAGTTTGCAATGAAATTACAAGTAAATAGTTCAAAAAGTTAATCCCCTCAAATCAAAGAGGGCTAATCCCCTTTTATACTTTTTCTCTATGTTAATTTACACTATCAATCCACCCATCACTAATCCAAAATTATCCAGCTCTTACGATTACAAGAATCACAATTGATCTATTTCCCCTGGCACCAACCATCTTCATTTGCTCTTTTCATAATCATATCATACATGGGCCGACATATTGCTGTTGTCTTTGTAGGTTGTAGTTGATAGCTTGAAGATGATTGGATATATTAGTTTTTAAAGAAACCCGACCGTATGATCAAGCTTTGCACATACAAGGTGTTAAAGGGTTCTCCCAAATGTCATAGTTGGGAAACGTTGCCTCTGGAAGCCCAGTGCGGGTCTGGTGGGTCATGACAACATCTTCAACAAAAGTAGCCCAACCCATATAGGGATCACCTAAAGATTTAGAAAGCAGACCTTTATCGGGTTTTATCGATTTTTGGCGGTGACCCATGTACCTCCTCGCGCCGATTATTAATTTTGCAAAGTTGCCTCCATGGGTCATCACAAAAACGTCTGATTTCAGGCACACCAAGAAATCTAAGGCAGCCAAGCTTGTGACATGCTTTCTAAAACCGTCTAATTCGTCTTTTGTTGTTAACTCCTCCTTTGTTACCTGTTACAAATCCCCTTAAAAATCAGGAAATACTAGAGATGGTAATTTCAACCCATTTGCTTATGAGTAAAAGTAAACAATTAGAGTAACAAAAAACAGGTCATATGGGTTGATGCGGCCGAAAGTCACATCCAAAGTGTATTATTATCATTGAAGAAAACAACCTAAAATCCTAAATCATTTTATCGAATATATTAAATTATCATCAAGATGACATAACTTTTGTAATCATCTTTAACATTCAAATTATGGAAAAAATGTATTTTTAGGTCAACCAAACCCATTTTGACCCATACAAGAAATATCCTCATTAACACATTACCCAACCTGCCCATTCCATCTCCAAAATATTTCACTTAAGATGTTGAATGTAATTGTTAGATGATCATGCATTGTCTTAAAATTGGATGAAACTCAGTGGGATATGGTTGAGAAGAGATTCTTACAAGATTAGGGAACATGTTCCTAAGCGGAGCCATGCGGTTCTGCCCACCATAGACCTGGCCAGAAGCAACATATATTTGAGTTTCTTTTGGATATCCCATTGCTCGCAGCATTACTGCCACTTCCCCAGGCTCAAGAGGGCATCGTCCTTCTTTCCTTTTCTGTAGCGCAAGCGGCCATAAATGAGAACCATCCTGCAGCAGAACACCCTTTTATTAATCCAATTTTCTCTAAATAAACTTCTAACTTCAGTATTATAACATTATAACCATAAGCATATCCTCACATCCTAGAGCGACCACTAGAGGTGACACTTTCGACCAATCACCAATTTACCTAAAAGTGGATCGACTTGTGTGGTACCAAACAAACTGATAAAAAGAAGTAAGTAGGCTTATAACGAAACAGATTATGTTGGTTGAACTCAACCAAAGCGTTTTCAAGTAGACTCTTATATCGCTTTATTGAAAGAAAGAAATCAGTTATTACGTTAACGATATAGTTTTAGAACTTAATTAAATACATTAAGTACTGATAGAACTAAACACTATGAACAAAAAAGTTTAATTGCCTGAACAAAACTGGCCCATGCTAAAAAGTTTGCCAGCTCTAGCTATTACTTTAAGGTATTGCACGTTTCAATAGTCATGTGATCCCAAGAACTTGAAAAGACATCTGACCTTGAACCGCCTAGGCCACTCTTTTAATCTGTACAATCCCATCAAAGCTTTCTCTGCCCTTGTCCCCACAAAGTCACAAAATGAAAGTCCTACCATTCCTTTCTCAAATCTAAGATGAAGAGCCCTGTTGGGAAAGATACGATTGCAAATCTTTAGGCAGTCGAGAGTTTGAAATCACAGAATTGTCTATAGTTATAATCAGATAATCAGTTGTAGGAAAACAGATAGTAGAAGATATTTCAATGTGCTTTTGTTGTTTAAAGTTGTAAAACATATGTATGGCTGTTTAACAAAACTGATGCTACAAGAAATTAACCAACAAAATAACCAAAAAACACATTATTGACTTCACCAAATCTTGTTGGAAATGATAGATAATTGACTAAAAAGGAATTATTGTCAAGCAAAAAATAAGATTTTTTTTTGTCTAGGAAGCAAGTCTCCGGTTATGCTTAGAAATGGTAAATAGGTCATTTTATTATCCTTGAATAATAAGGTTTGTTGTAACTAGTATGATACTGATGATCCAAAACTGTACTTGACCCTGCAGAAGCAGCAATCAGAAGCAGAACCGGCTAATACAAACACTAAAAATCTAATTATTGTGACGTTGAGCCACAATTATCAGAAAATCAGTTTCAAAATGCAAAACCAAACGCCTCATGGAAAGTTGGCAACCACTTGAACACACTTACATAAAAGGATTTGAATTGCCAGTTCGATTTCTCATCCTTGCTACAAGTTGATTAGCCATTTCATCGATCTCAGGAAGAAACTTGAGAGCATGATAGTTCACCCTGCACCTCAATCTGTTGATTTCTTGAGGGACATTATCGTAGCTGGACAAGAACAAACATGTATATGGTTACAAATTGATGAAATGAATTTCAATAAATCAGAAAATGTTCCATGACATACCCAAGTCGATCTACAAAAGGCTTTAAGGCCATTATCTTCTTCTCTTTGATCCGTGGTAAGACATTGTCAATGTAGAATTGCGCGGGAGCATACTTGGGAATGTTTTTCACTGTTCGTCTATCATGCATTAACAAAAAACTTCTTAGCAAACCACATCATGCATCAACATTGTGGTGTCGAATAAATATCACAAACCAATATGCTCAAACACTTAGGGACTTCAGCCTTGAAGCATAGACAGCTAAGTAGAGGTAGGAAATGAATGGGTCAAATATTTGAAGTACCCCAAAATGAATTATTATTGCATATAACCTACTGAATGTAATTATTCGGACAGAGTGACAGATTAATATTGTAAGAATATATGCTTCTGTAAAAATATATTTTCCCACCTCCATAACCAACAATTTACGAACTATATTCAGGACGTGCACAAATCTGCTTGAAAAAACATTAAATGTAAATGATATTTAGTTCAGGTGCAAGTGTATGCGTAGAGAGAGAATGAGATTGAACCTTATGCTTGTGAACAGTTCTGACTTGTCAGTAAACCATGATGGAATATCACGAACAATTTGCACATCATCCTTCAAGTAGTCGATAAAATGATCCACATCAAAAATATCCTCGAACTTTCTGGAAAAAAAAAAGAATGACAAGATCATTAGCATATATATAAAGTTAAGACTTGCCCATCAAACTTTCTGGTAAAGATAACTCACGTTTGGTCTTTCCAGATCTGGTCTTGCTTTAACACTGGAAGTATAAGAGTGGCGTTCATGATTTTGGCAACTGCAACGGCATTGCATATCTACATGAAGAAGACATATGATGGTACTGTACCAATTAGTAGTTGGGAAAGAAAGGTTGTCACAGCCAGTAATGTAATATTCTAGCAAAAATATAAAGCTAATACTTGCCCATCATTTATACCAGTACATTGCTTGGTTGCAAGAAAAAGGGACACTAAAGAGTAAAAAACGTAAAGATGTTCAGGTGCATAACAAATGGACCAGATGATATCACTTTAATGGAAGCGGTTACTAAAAAACTATTAAAAGGTTTTTGATCATGACGAATGTTTGCTTTTGCTAACTTGTATGAAACTTTAATTTGTAAATTATCACATCCAAGAGATACAAAGACTAATATAAAATCAAATAATTCCAAATAGTGCATAAGTTCGTCCTTCAAAACAGTGTACAAAAAGAAGTTGAGCTATATGGTTAAATTCAAGAAGTCAACTTAAACTTTGGACCAATTGTAATTGTAAGAGGCAGAAGATACAGTTCAGTACTAATAGATTAGAGAAACTATACACTGTCATTTAGAAGAACTGTGAGTTTGAGGCATTGCAAGAACTTGTAGAAAAGTTAGCATAAATCTTAGGCCTGTATACGCTTACAGAAGTACTAGATTATAATAAAGGAGAAAACTTGCACAGACAACATGAGGTTTACAGTGATGTGAAATATTGTAAGAGATCCATCCAACATTCATTATTAGAGAGTTATGTAGGATAGAACATACAGCAATTCTTTGCTGATTTAGCCCGCCCTCCGCATGAATAAATATATATCCATTGGTTTCATTTGCCTCGGGAAGATCTGCACAGAACCAAGAAATGAAAAGGCCATGTGAGAATGATCAGTAAGAATGCCATATATGATCTTACAAACTGAAGTTACACTACATGTTTTGCTTATTCAGAGGAAGATGAGAGAAGGCCAAAACTGTGAGCTACAAAGCGGAAATGAGAAACACCCGGTTAATTTCAAGTAATGAGCATGGAATGGAATAACACTTAGAGGCTTTCAGTCTTGGTGCTAGAGCAACCGAATGAATCATGTGTACTCATTCACGTGATATCAAGTATATTCAAAGTTTTCCAAGAAATTGTCTAAATAACTGGGTATCAGATGCTCAATGTAAAGAAAATCTTCTGGCATAGCATGTACATATAGAATTTCCATGATTATTAATGGAAATTTCAAGAATATTATGAACTAACTAAAAGTTGACCCCAAAGAATTGAAGAGTCACTAAATCATAGATGAAATCACAAAAAGGATAAGTCACTGAAACACCGAAATTTAGGAATCCATGACAACTGTGTGCAAGGATTGAATAAATATTTAATTATATTGATTGTCAAATTTAAGAAACAGGGACAAGATTTCATGGTATGTGAGGTTGCTACTTGATCCATTAGCTCGTTAAGGACAGAGTGAATCTATTCTAACATCCATGTAAATGTAATTGGGGGAGCTCCCACAAATGATGAACCAAATTGAATAGAAAAAGCGTTACTTTAGAAAATCTTCTTGTGTTAGCCATCAGTTTTGTAAGTCGAGTTAGTTTTCTAGCAGTCTATATAACAATCTATCCTAACGAGACTCATTTTCTTAACCACTATTCTCATTTCTACTTTATATCAGCATCATTTAATTTAATGATATAAAAAGATCAACATAGAGTCAAGTATCTATCCAAAGACTTCACCTGAAATTGCACCGATGCGTCTTTCTGCACATGACTTCCAAGAAGTAGTGGCTGATAACGGATTCTCCCACAAAGAAGGTGCCTCCTTGACCTAATAGCAACAAAAACACAACACAACTTTAAAATTACAGATAATCACAATCACATCCATTAAATATAATCTCGATCACATGTATTATAACTTACCCGAGGGCAATGAAGCGTAATGCCATCCTTGGTACACAAGTAAGGTGCATTCTACAATTACAAATTAGCATACAGTAAAACAAACATTAGTTCATTCTTACAAACCAACTATTTTTATAGATCCCTATAACTAAAGTAGAATCATATATCAGTCAGATATGCTGTATCTATATCTATACATATATAAATGTAAAACTTACAAGATGAGTAATGAGAGAATAAGCGGAATACAATCCAGCAAAAGCGATGAGTGTGGAGAGTAAAAGCAAGATCTTAAAATGTGTATAAATATAAACCCTAATTACACCGCTTTCATCTAATAACTGTATATAAGTATTATTTGAAAATAATGATCTGAATCGATCTCTAGGGTACCGATCTCGACCGCCATCATCATCGTCATCATCATTGTTGTTGAAATGAGATGGATGGGGATGTGTTTCTGTTGATGATGATGAAGATAGTGGTGAAGTGACGTCATCACGTTTTCTAGGTGATGGTGTTGGTCTGCCGCCGATCGAGCTTGAGTGGCGGAGCTCCGCCATGGCTAGTCGTTTCGGACTGAAGGCCAGTTCTTGACGGGTTTTTGTTTGTATGTTTTTTCTTTTTTTTCTTTTTACGTTTAGTCGCTGCTAGATGTGCGTGCTGTCTACTGTCTGTCTCTCTACTGTTTTGCACTCTTTCATTCTGAGGAAATTATTAATACAACTACAGGGCTGTATTTAAGGTGCATAAATTATTTGTACATTTACCATAAAATTTAGGGGGTCGACTTTTAATATGGAAAGCACAAATTTTTTAAGCACGTTAAATAAGCCCTTATGGCTGCATTTAGCATTTCCCTTAATATAATAGTATAGATTAATTAATACTAATGTTTATATTATGAGAGATGCTAGAGTTACTAACAAATTACAAACAAAAACTTACAAATTCATGTATAACCAATAGAACATGGAGAGAGAAACATGAAAGAGAAAAAAGAAATTATTTTAATTGGTCCATATCATTTGACAAGTTAGTTTGTAAAAATTTGTTTGTAATTTGTTTGTATTTTTAGCATTTCTCTTATATTATACTCCGTATATATACTAAAAAGCTATATGCTTTTACAAGTTATCTATGCATACAAAGTACAAGTATGTATTGCATAGATAAAACAAACCCAAAAGATAACTTTAACGGCCGTTAACTATAGTCACAAAATCTATTGCAAAACAAGTCCTTTTCTTTAACGGTCATCGACGAACGTTACATTACTTGACATAACTTTAACTGTAGCTAATAGTATAGATTTTATTGCTTCAGGTACATCTACGTAATACGTAGATAAAACAAAAACAATAAATAATTTTAACGGTCATTAAGTGCAGTCACAAAATCTGCTGCAAACACAAGTCTTTTCTCTAACGGTCATTAACGACCATTACATTTACTTGACATAACTTTAACTGTAGTTAATAGTATAGCTTAAGGTACAACTATGAATCGCGTAGATAAAAACAAAAAACAATAAAAAGCTTTAACGACCGTTAAGTGTAGTAAAAAATCTGCTGCAAAACAGGTCCTTTTTCTCTAATAGCCGTCAACGACCATTATATGACTTTTAATTTAACGAAGTTTACTTACAATATGTTACGCCCGCAACAAAGTGCGGGTAAAATTACTAGTTAGTGCTAAACTGCTAATACTAAAATAGTCCTTTGCATAACTTTGCAATTTGAGTTCTAGTACTGCACATCACTTTATGAACACAAACAAATTATAGGTTAATACATAATTTTAAACGAATGAATCTTATTAAAATGAATAACTTGTAAAGAAGTTGTGCGATTTGGTTAAATACATATACATCATCTAACTCTAACAAACCTATTTAAAACACAGAAAATACACTGAAAAATTAATCAATACAGTGATAACATACTCATGTACTAACCATTAATAAATAATGAGACCATCTTAGATTTTGCAATGGGCGTGATCTTGAATGTATTGCAATACACTAATCATTTATTGAAGTCATCATATCAATTCTTCAAGGAAAACATCACCATGTTATGAAAGCAAGTAAAGTTAATAAACTTATGTAACCAATCAAAGAAAAACGAAAGACCCATCACCTTCTCCAGTGTCAATGTCATTAAACACTCAGACTCAGTTATTCACATGGGGGCTTAGGCATAGGGCGAAGTGGGCGACTGCATATGGCTCTTTTTTATGGACCTCGTTTTTAAAAATTATATACATGTGTAAATCATACATATACACATTATTATATGGATAATGATTAATATGCCTAATTGTTATGCCTAAAGATAGGCCTAAAGATAAGATGATGACACATTGCATTATCAATGGTAAAGATTAGGAGAGAGAAAACTCATGAGACATGTGTCAAACATTTAAGTCATTAGACATATCTTTAGGTTCATATTTTAGGTCTATCAATCATTTTCCTTATTATATATATGTTATATAGTATCGCTGCTTTTGATAACTAACTATAAGCATTATGATTGGGTGATTAACGTACTCGCGTATATTGGTTTTTATGTCGTCGAGTCAAATTCGTCGCTCCTGCTTTAGTGCCTTTTTCGTTCGGCTCGTCCTAAGCCCAAAGTTCCTTAGGGACGGCCCTGGTTATTCAATAAGCATCAAACGACAAATCAGAACCAAATATTTTGCAACTACTTGTAGTAACTAAGACAAACCAAAAATTGCAACGACAATCAAATGATACTACCAATATTATGTTGAAAATTTACTTAAAAATGCGATTCTTTCAATTAGTCTTTAAATTTCGATAACATGTCATACACTCCAAAGCAATGAGCTAAGTAGTCTATCATATAAGTCATCATGGTTGATTTCATTGGATATACATTATCATTTTTTTAAATCTATCTTCTTTTCATATTTTTTATTACCAAGATATTTACCGTCACTTGAGTTATTCTTTTTAGCTAACATAAAAAGTTTGGTATTTATATTTGTAACTACAAGTTTACAACCACAATATTCATTACAACGTAGATCTATAATTAAATTATCTATGAAATCAATCTAATCTCTACTTTCCATGTTTTCTTGATTATTTTTGGAGCAAACATGTTTCATTTCCATTCTAATTATATCATCTTTGAGGAAAGAAACATGATCAAAAGTAATTAAAGATTCTATTCCTTTCATTTCTTTTTTTTAAAAATAAAAATAACACAATTTATTTTAAAATATTATCATCTGCTTTTTACTTTATTTTTACTAATTATACAAATTTTCCATCTTTCCATTTTTAAAAAATGTCTGACAAAAGTTAGTTGTGAATTGATCAAAATGCTTTTAATGAACCTTCCCTACTAGAAAAAGTTACAAATATAAGAATAACCCAAATTTTCTTAATGAATTAATTTACAATCTAAACCCATATCTTATTAACTTACATCATAAATATTTATCTTCTAAGATATCCTCATTGCTAGCTTTATATCAATTACATTTACAACAACCCACACCTTTTGTCGCCGCTACCACTACCAATATTCACCGTCATCATCACTCGTCTCCGTTACTACTACATCGCGGTGGTCGTTACTATCGTCGCATTGCGCGGTATCATGTTAGTAAAAAACTCAAGAACAGAGTGTAGATGGTGCAATTTAAGTGTGGGGTCAGATGTGATTATATAATTATTATTATTATGCCAAACAAAGCAGGATCACCTAGATCATCATCGTCTATTTGCAGCTGCTGCATGTAGAACAGAAGAAAAGAAAAAATGGGGACAGAGACGTTAAGGCTGCGAGTGGTGTTCGACGATGTGACAATTCTCAACAAAAAACAAAAATCAGATGGAATGAACCGGACATGGCTGCTTCTTAAATCACAACAACATCGCACTATTTCCGATGTCTGCAATCATCTTCTTCACCTTTTCAAACTCCATCGTTCTTGCCCTAATGGCATCATCCTCTCTGTAACTCTCTCTTTTTCCCCCTATTCTTTTCATACTCTATTTATTATTATGATTATTATTATTATTATGCTGTAATGTATCTCCTAAAACCCTAGTAATTTTTAGGGTTTTTGTTTTTTATAAGTCCTATTCTTTGATTACATTGTTTTATCTTGTATTGATGAGTGTTTGTTTTAAATTTTTTAACTTTTACAATTTTTTACTTTCAAGTTCACATTTTTGAAATGCTAATTACGTTCCATCCCAGACTAAATGTCCACAATTATTTTAGTCCCAAAATAAATGTCTATCCCGTACTTTTTTGATAAAATTTTGATTGTTTACTACTTGAAAAGTGAACACATGTTTTGTGACAAACAAAATAAAGTACGTGGACTTTAATCATGGGACGGACTAAGGGTAACATAGTTATACTTTCATTAAACTGTGTGCTGTTTACATTGTGGAAACTTAAATTTTGGGATTATATGTTTTTGGATTTTAATTACGCTATATGTGGGTTTTCTTGTTTAAAAGATTCTTGTAACCATCTTGTTTTACATAAAAAAGGCTTTAAAGTAATGACAAACTTAAGTTGAAAATCAAGGATAACATCTTATCCAGATTTGCAGTACCATTTTGTGTTAGTCGAATAATATGCGGTCTGTGTAGGTATTCATTTTGTCAGTATAGGGCAAATTGCTTAAAAGTCGCAATGTATGTTCTTTTCCGCAATAAAGGGGTAACATTAATTTTACGACAATAAAAGGGGTCATTAATCAGTTTGAAACATTTAAAGGGGTGCCACTGCAAAACTACCACCATACACCACCACACTCCCCTTATATGTTTCAAATTGATTAGTGACCCCCTTATTTGTTTCAATTTGGTTAGTGACTTTTATATTGTTGCAAAGTTACCTCTTTATTGCAAAAAAGAACATTAGTTCGCCCTTTTTAAGCAATTTGCTCGTCAGTATTTCATCATTCATTTGGTTATCGGAAGACGTGTAAGTGGTATTTGTGACATGGGTTGAATTTATCTGTTAAAAAGTGAAGCTTAGTGTTTGTTGTGTTCTATGAGTGTGTGTTTTATTTATGTGCAGATGGAGGGCTTTGCATTACCGCCTTTTGAGTCAACTGAAATCTTACAAGATAAGGAAATTATTAGGTTAGTTTTACTGTTTTGTTTTGTATCAACTGTCCTTGTTGCACATGTAGGTATTGATTTAACAATGCACGGATGTTTTAGTGTGAAAAAAAAGGGTGGGGCCACCATAGAGGCCGCAGATGGTGGTGATTTGCTTGACGAGGGTGAAGATGAAGGGTTGGAGCCAGGAGGTAATGGTTTGCTACTTTTAGGAAATGATAACAAGGGAACTGGAGACGATCATAGTGAATCTGAGGATATTGATGAAGAACCGTCTGATGAAGAATCACCCGAAGAAGCAGTTACTAAGAAAAGAAAAGCCACCACGAATCTTCAGAACTTGAAGTAAGTGCTATATTCTGTACCTTTACCTTATTATCTTATGAGTATATATATTGCATCAAGGTAGATTTGCTGTAGAATTATGGGGGTGTTTGGATGTCCTTTGAAAGTGGTTATATGATATTGAATAAGTAGAATCAAATAGTTAGCGCATACCAGTAATCAAACAAGCCATAGAAGACGGTGTTTGGATGTACTTCTGCTGTTTGAAGTTGTAATAATAAGATAATCTGTTATAGTTAACTGATTGTGATTTCAAGTTGCAGTAACCGGTTTCAAATGCCCAAACACCGCCATCACCACTTAGGTGGGGTGGTAGAGGCTTTGGCCTCTTGGGGAAAAGACCAGGGTTCAAATCCTTGCAATGGTGTATAATTATGGAGTTTAAAAAATTAGTGTAGTAGTAGAGTAGATTTGCTGTTCAAAAAAAAAAAAAACCCAAACACCCCCTTTTTTTTTAAAATGTGTAGCCTTGATTGGTATTTGTTTCCATCTGCTGCTTGCTTTATGCTTTTCGAATAGCAGGAAGAAGAAACGTTGTTTAGAGGTGTTGGATGATGGCGAGGACGACGAAATTGAGGATGTTAACAATGATGCATCTCCCAGGAAAGTCTACAGTAAGGAGACTAATAAAGGTGCTGCAGTAAGTAACAAAAAAGTTAAAGCTGCTGTCAGTTTGAAACGGTAATAATAAGAATATCATTATGACGTGTGCACAAAATTATTTTAATGTTTGAAATTTCTTTCACAAATTAATGATTACAGGAGTGAACAACTTCAAGAGAATGTTGAAGAAGGCAATCAAGTCTCTGGCGAAGCTGCTGCTGTTAAAAAGGTTGATTCTAGTCGTTTTATGACTGGATTATAAGCTTAATCGTGACAATAATGATTTCACTTTTTATGGAAGAAAACTGTATTTGACATTATAAAGCTTCTTTTGATATAAGCAGAATTCATGCTTATAAAAATTTGACAGTGGTGCTTTATAACATCCAACCTTCCTGTCGTAAATGTCTAATCCCCACTAACCCGTTGGAGCAAATTGTTAGATGCCTAGTAGAAGTGCTAGACGGAAAAAGGCTAAAAGAGAATGGATGCGAGAAATATCTAAAATAGGAAAGAAAAAGGTAAATATTTTACTAAAAATTCCATGTAAGAATATCCATAAAGGTTGAATTTTATAATTTACACATTTTGTAACTAAAATATGCAGCCACAGTCTTATTCAAAGCCTGAATTAACTAAAGCTGAAAGCAAACAGGCTTCTAAAACCCCTGTGCAGAGTGGTCGGCCAAAGGGACTAGTAAGTAACAAATTGTGCATAAAACTTCTTCTAACTTAAAGTTTCATAATCATTAACAAATTAAATTTGCAGCTACACTGGAAACAGGCTTCTAAAACCCCCGTGCAGAATGGGAATGTAGACCCCGTTGTAAGCAGGCCAGGACATATACGTTTTGAACATCTTGATGAAGGTATGTGCTATAATGTACTCTAAATATGTCTGCTAAGTATGTTGTGTCTTAAATATTAATGTCATTGCACAGTGCTAATTTTCATTGTTCTTGTTTCCTGCAGATCAGCCTACAAAACAGACCAGAGTATCAAATGTATGCGTACCATGATAAAACTCTTGTTAAGCTGTCACCAACATCCCGTAGTTAATAATTCTGTTTGTACGTTGGGGATTACAGTTTATTGTTTTGATAAGTAACACCAAAATGGGAACCAAGGAACCAAGAAACTCACAGAATTATAGCATAACCGAAGTACCTAACAAAATATAACAGAAGCATATCAAGAATTCAAGATTAGTTATCCCTACTGCTACATAACTGTAGCTCTTTCTTGACCTAAAACTGTGATCATCACTGTTTGTTGTTTGCAACATTCGATGAGTGTGCCACTTCCATTTTTACATTTTGTTTTTCCAAATAACTTGTTATGAATGATGGTGTAGTACATGTACGTATAATATGGTATGCAATCAAGTTTTTGTTGTATACTTGATTAGGTATTCTGTTAACCTGATAATACTGGAGTTTAGATCGTTTAAGCCGAAAAGAGTTATCTGTATTTATCGGATAATATTATAAAGTCACAAGTTTTTCAGATTCTCCGAGGTTTTATCTTTCCGCATTCGAAGTAGGAAATTCATCATTTTTGCACCATTATTTGGTAACTTTAGCTTGCTAGCTTCTGGCTAATAACCTCCGTGCTTCAGGAAACTATAAAGTGGAATGGTAGTAGCAGCAAGAGAAGGGGTCAAAAAGGGGGTAGAGAGAAGTTCTATAATTCTCAAAGGAACAACCGTAAAAGATCAAATACAGAATCCTTCAAATTGCTGTTTAAAGATACTCAAGTACCCGTAATTGACTTCAATGATTTTGACAAGCTCCCCCCTTGTTGCGAGCCGAAGGTCTCTCTCTCTCTCTCTCTCTCTCTCACACACACACACACACACACAGAGTAACAGTACAAATGCATGATTATATTCTCTAATTCTCAGGAAGGTGATGTGATTGCATACCGTCTCCTTGAGTTGAATTCTTCATGGATTCCTGAGTTTTCCTCCTACCGTGTAACGTTCTTCTCACAATCAACATTCTTCCAAACCTCTATATAAGCGAATCACTATTTTATTTTATTTTTGGGTAAAAGTTCAATATACATTGCAGGTTGGAAGGATATCATATTATGATGCCAGGGATATTGTTCTTATTCCAGTGACAGAATATCCTATTGATTCTGAAAAGATTAATGAAGATGGGCCAAATGGCTCTCTTTACGGAGAAGACGGTACTTTAGAGGTAGTCAATCCTTATAGCATGCGCTGTTCGCTAGAGGTGGCAAGTTCTACCCATTTACATAATAGATAGGTTGATTTGGGTTATGTTTTATGGATCGAATGTCTTAAGCTAAAGGACCTAGCTAAAGCTGAATTACGTCGAATGGGTTGAAACTTGAAAGTCACCCGAAGTTAATCAAATGCGTGAAAACCTTCTAAATCAGTTCATCTAACAAGGCTAAATTACTCTTGTAAGATACTTATGTAAAATATATGTATGTAGCACAATATTTATTTATAAAATATAAGTAAATGAATGAAAAATGTGTGTGGATGTGTGTGTGTGTGGGGGGGGGGGGGGGGTTCAGATCTAACTTTTTCAGGCGGTACTTAGAAGTTTCCTGTCATTAAGCTTCCTGTTTTGCCACTTATAGTGCCCTCTATATCTCATTCTTCTGCTCTGTTCATGCTGCTAGGGTAGTGCCTCATTTGGTTCACAACCCTTTGGCCTGCACAAGAAGTGAAATGCCTTATCTGCAAATGCTTAAAATATTTATTTTGTGCAGATAAACTATTCAGCACTTGTTGATGTCCGCAACGTGAAGCAATATGAACCAGATGCTACAGAAGCAGCGAGTAATGGTGGCAGTCAAACTCCCCTGAGTGTGGACAAGAATTCTGCAGCCAACTTAGTGTCTAACAGTAATGACAAGATAGAAGCCTCAAAAGATTCCAACCCAGGTAAATTTCTTATATGTCAATTTTTGTACACTGAGGATATCAACTTTGGGTCTTTGGCCAACTGTTGGACTATCAAATGGCAAGCTAAAAATTCATTCATTCGTAAGTTTTATCCAAGTTAAAATAATAAACAAGAAATGTCATCTTGAAGTGAACCCTACAAGGGTGACAATGATATATACAAGGTTTACGAGGTTGCAATATAAGGTGGAGTGGAGTGTGTAGCTGTGTATGAGTAGAAATATTAGATGGTTTGTATGGCATTTGTTTTAACGATGGAAATGATAATCAAGGCATCTAACATAGAACTAGGGGTTGGATTTATTTATTTGTTTGAATGCAATGATACACATACACATGTTTGAGAAACTAACAGTGTATTCTAGTGAGAAATCATTGTCTGCATGCATTCTATAGTATGCTGTTTTTGCTAGCTAACTTTTGAAGGAACATATCATACTTGATTATAGACGGGTACATAGAACATTATAGTGTCATTGCATTCACTCAATATGCACATTTCTTAGTAGCACATGGTTAGTATTGTAGCAAATGATGATGTACTGACCTAGTGTTACAATATTCTTTATGATCGAAGTTTCATTGTTTTCTTTAATGTAAATGGAGAAATATATCCATTCAGATTATACTAACATAAAGTTGAGAAACATGTTACAAGTACTTATATATTCTTGCTGTCATATAACCATATTGACCATTGGTAGGAGATGTTGAAGTAACCCCATGGGATCGGTTCAGCAAGGTAAACTACGAGGTTAACCATTCGAGTATGATAGTTTCTGTGACGAACCCATGCTCGTATGGTGCGCCTGGCCCAAGTACAAGTACAGCTCCAGAAGCTAATGGAGCAGGGTCATCCGAGGATAAAGACGGGCAAAAGGGCAACTCTTTGGACCCATGGTTGAATGCAAATAAGCCTGAGCCATCGCAAGAGAAAGCTGCTAGTTGGACAGATATAAAGAAGACAGGTCCTTCTGAGAACAATTGTGAAACAGGCAGTTCCTGGGGAAGGCCATGGTCGACATTTGTAGTTTCAAGGGGCAGTTCTCTCAAACAGCCGAACCAAGAAAATAGCTGGCAGTTGGGAAGTTCTCGTGGCAATGGGAGGCCATGGGCACGTGGTGCTCCACGAGGCCGTGGACGTGGACGTGGTCGTGGTCGCGGTCGAGGGCGAAATGGTAATATGATGTAATTTAGTGGTTGGTTTGAAAGGATTATAACTGAGGCTGAGCCTATGTTTGTTTCAAGATAACTGGAAGCTATGGCTATTTTGAGGTATGAGATCCAACGTCCTCTGGAATATGCTTATGTAATATAAAATTATGCCATGTTATATTAACGAATGCTAGGATTTGGCTATCAAGTTTTGTATAAAGGTTGACTTCTCGTTAGGCAGTAAAATAACTATATTATTCGCCTTGATGCCACCATTAACTGCCTACTCCAATTTCCCAGTATATAGTATAATTCTGGATAGACATTATTGATTATTATAGTTACTGTTACTGCAAAAATATTGATGTCTACATTGAACATAGAATATACTAAAATAAATACATTTTGAAGTTAAACTTATGATTTTAGAAGTTGAAACGTGAGTTGTTTCTATTGGTTTTGAATAACTCGAAACTGTACAGGATTTCACATAATGAAAAAATGAAACCATTTTCATAGGATATCCCTTTTGCCTTGATTCATCCATTCTGATCTTTTTCTGTTGTATTTTGGAATGAGAAACAATGAAGATGCTTCCATAGTTGTTCCGGTTCCTCGCCTTCTCTGACTATCTGTTTATTACATAGAAAATATTCAGTAATATAATTGAGTGTGCTATAAGCCAAACACTTATACGCGTTGTGATTCGACATATTACCTGAACGATTGAGCTGGTTTCCAGACCTTTTTTAGCAAGGAACTCATGGCCAACCATTTGCCATTTGATGTTGTCGTCCCCATTGACACCCGAGACGTCACGCCCCACCCAAACGTACAAAACACCCACAACAGAAGCTATGTACACGCCTCTAGAGTCAGGAATACCCGAACCACCTGTCTGGACCTTCTCCATAGTAGGCCACTGATAAAGAAAACTCCCTTCATGGGGTTCGATCTGGTCATGATTTTGCACCCGCTTTTCAGCTTCAAACATAGACTCCTGACCATCGTCATCTGGTAAACTCTCTTCTTCAGCATCTTCCATGCTCTGATCCTCCAGGGAAAACGACCAGGTTCTGACCAGACCCTTCGGGATCTCATTGGCTCCACCAGCAGAAGGTGAAATCTCCCTGGATTTGGGGTTAGTGTTTAGAGTAAGAGTAGGATCAGAGGCTTCCAATATGGATAAATCAGACCAGTTAGATGATGTGGGTGAAAACGAGAATGAATTCGAGTAGTCAGATGTTGAAGGTGAGATCGACGGAGATGTAATATCAAATTTTCTAGGGTCTTTAACAATAAATGAAGAAAATGATTCAGGTGACATGCATTCAGATTCATCATCTTCATTTCCCTTCTTGATCCAATCATGACCAACCGATATGGCTGAAAAAGAAGAACAAGAATCTGGAGAATCACAAGGGGATTCAACTTCTTTTGAAGACGTAATCAACTCCTTCATGACCCCATTAGCAAACTTCCTTCTCAATCTTTCCCACCCGCTTCGTCTCGCTGGCAAACACATCTCAGAATCATTTCCCGATATTGAAAAAGGCGGAACCACCCCGCTATTTGCCGCCTTAGCAAAAACCCCGAAATCTATGTCATAGTCAACGACTTTCCTTTGACCAACAAGACTTCTATCTCCCATTAACTGTTCTTGATCTTGATCATTCCTGAGTGCATTCCAAAATTCAATTGGTTCTTCATCTTCTTTGATGGTCAATGCTGGACCGTTTGCCTTCTCATACCGAATAACCTGCGATGCTGCTAGTTTTGCCCTTTCGTGCATTAACAGATCACAGTTCTTCCCTATCCACACATACATAGCAGAAGGAACATTTACAATAAACGCCCCACGAGAATCAAGGGCCGTCGCATTAGGTTTAGTCAACAGTTTCGGCACAAGGTGAAGTGGTGCATAAGACGAGTGAGGGGCAATTCTGTACATCCTCAAAACCGAGCTTGGGCTCACAGGCACGGCATGGACCCGTTTTTGACACTGCAAAAGCTGGCTAGCAAAACCCATGTTCGGGTTAGTCACCCCTCGTGCTGCTTTCACTTCTTGAAAAGCTACATCGAAGCTTTTACCTTCCCTCCACATGAGATATGCTATGACCAAAGACGTTGACCGTGATACTCCCTGACAACAGTGCACGAAAACCCTCCCGTTTTGCTCACGGATATCCTCAAAGTAGTCAAAAACATCATACATAATGGATGTAATATCCTCAGAAGGGCTGTCTTGAAGCCAAAGTGTTTTATACACCAAATCATTCTTGAAATACTCAGGACACACAAATCCGACACAGTTCAACACATGGGTAATCCCATTTTGACGAAGAACATCTCGATTCTTGGCAACCGCGTCACTTCCTAGAAACACATGATCTATGATCCTAGAACATTCTTTGTCGAAAAAGGCAAGTTTGTCTTTCTTGAACTCAAATTCCCTAGGTGGTTTCCCTAACTTGTTATCTAAGTTCAAAGGAAGAGCAGGTGGTCTAGGCTTAACACCAGGTGTGGTAGCAGCAACATTCGGCCAAACCCCGAGATCATCAGAACCGGCCCGTGGCCACTCCTCGGCTTTCGGCCTGGAAACCGTAAGGGGCTGCAGAGGAGGCAAACTAGCCCTTGCCTTGCCAGCAGCCCATGAAACCGACCTCGAGTATATTTTCCGGTTTTCGCCTCCAGCTGCCACCGGCAGCTGTGGGTCTGGCTGTGGTTTAGGTGGTTGTGGATTGTCTTGTTCTCCTCCAAACATATCTTTAATCAACTATTATTATCTTTTAGAGGTAAAAAAATAATGAGAAATGAATTATGGCCATGTGAGGATGGTTCTAGGAAATAAAAGCCAAATAATAATAATACTCTAAACACATCACATCATAATTGTAATAGTTATTGTTATTATTGTGAGAGAGAGAGAGAGAGATTAAAAGTATTATAAATTTCCTCACCTAAAACCCTTGACTGACTGTGTGTGTGTGTGGAGCTAAAAAGAAGACCAAGTAAACGAACTTCTAAGCTATCATGGGGTCATACATCAAGATTGGAAATTTATAAAGAAAACAAAATAGACAAGATTAGAAGTAGTAGATTCATAAAAAGGGGGCTGCAAATTGTTGAATAAAGACTGGCTTACTTACTAGAAGAGAGTGAGATGAGAATCATGAGATGTGATATATTATTTATCATGAAGCATAAAATCAAAAATAAAAAACAAAAACAAAACAGGTGATTAGAGTTTAATATGTCGATTATTATCTTTTTAATATATTATATAGGGAGGGATTGTTTTGTGGGTAAGTTTTGAATGACAAGTAGTATATATTTGGATGGACTGCGGAAGGTAGCCATATTTGACCGGGAAATTCAGAAAGTGGTCAAACTGTCTGCGTCATCTTGGAATTTCTGTTACTATATGGCACTGCTATACGCTATTGCACTACTATTTACTCATTTCGTATTTCCCTTTAACATTATGAGTTTTTGGACTTTTTACTTCTTTGGGTATAAACTGGTAAAATTGAAGAGAAATGCTAAATTTTTTGTGAATGTATGGCCAACTATCTACATTTTTTTCTTTATCTAAGTTTCGGCGATTTTAAACGAGACTTTGTTAAAACTTAATTTTATGTATAACATGTATCTCGTAGAAGGTGTCATTTACAATGACATCTTTAATCTCTGGTAACATCTTGATACAAGTCATTTTTTCGTCCTACAAAGACGACCGTAGGAAACTCTTCTAGTATAACAGAACAATAAAGGGCACCATGTTTGAATTTGAGATTCGTAATTTTGATGGAGTCACTCTTTAGATTTTTATTATTATTATTATTATATATATATTTTTTGAAATATGGGTATAGATTGATCTACCACCAATTGATTATGTATATTGTGTACCATGTTTGAAAAATCAAAATAGCACTTTGATTGATCAATCCGGTTAACTTTACCACTCATCTTACTTTCATTACTATGGCTTTAACCTAACCATCCCATTACATGTGAGTATTAGTAGCCTAGTAGGCCGCGAAGGAAGAATTTATTAAATACTTGTTTCGGTTTGAATATAACTAGTGGGTTTATAAGCCCGCGCTGCAAGCTTCAGCTATCGTGTTTAATTACGTGCACGATTATGTTCAAATGTTTGCGATATAAAACAAAAAAAACCAAGCAGATTGACAGCCAACTAAAAACATAAGAAAGAATATAAATATATATGTCTACGTTTATTATATCAAACATAAATAAATATGATTAACCCGCTTAAAAGTTTACATATTAAACACATATGTTTTATTTAATTAAAAAAAAAAAGCAAACTGACAGGCAGTTGCGCAAGAAAAACCAAAAAGGATGGCGACGTGGTAAAATCCGAAAGGTAATACAGGGTGAGACGTAAAAAATGAAATGTAAAAAAAAAACATAAAAAAACAATAAAATAACCCTGCTTAAAATTTTGTCACATTAAATACATAAATTTATTTGTAAAAGAATCTAAAAAACAAAGCAAATAAAACCATTATAAAAAATATGGATGAGCCAAATCAAAAATAAAGATAGACGAAATCTAAAAAAACCCTAATATAAAAACAATATGATAAACCCGTTAAAAAATTTGACATATTAAATATATACGTTTTAAAAAAATAATAATAAGCAAGCTAGCAGGCAGCTGCGCAGCTACCTGCCAGCATGCTTCACTGTTCATGACTTCAATCCTCTTAATAGAGGTATATAAGCTACCTGCCAGCATGCTTCACTGTTCATGACTTCAATCCTCTTAATAGAGGTATATAATTAGTTTAATAAACATGTTGAATGCTTCGGTTTAGTTTTTTTTTATAAATGTATTTTCTTATTTTTTTTTATTTTATGATAGACATGAAATGATTTCGGTTTAGATATTTAAAAAAAAAGAACCTTTTCAAGTTCCTTTTAATTTTACGAGAAAATTTCATTACATCACCATGTGGTTTGTCATTTTATCAACTTTTGCCCCCGTACTTTTTTATTATTATTACATCACCCTGTGATGACTTTTTGCTTCATTAGGCACCCCTCTCTCTAACGTCCGTTTATTGCCATCCGTTAACCCCCTAATGTGCAGCGCACATGAGGGTATTATAGTCTTTTTAACCTCTTGTCTTCTTCCCCAAGGACGTACAAGACAAAGATGTGATTTCCTTGATTGTGTAGTTGTGTATTATTATTGTTGTTAAAGGTTAATATTAGATATTAATATTATTATTGTTAAAATTTGTGAGTAGATCTGAGATAATTAAATACCCGAAAAGTGATGGGTTAGTGAAATTCAGAATTGAATTATTGTTCTTTGTTTATTATTTGAGTGGATCTAAGGAACAAAAGAATCAGTAGTGAAAGGAATAAACAAATTGAAACCCAACCCTCCTCCCCCAATCGCCCATCGCCAGGAGCAAACCCAGATCTGAAAATTATAAGTGTTTATTATTATTATTATTATTATTATTATTATTATTATTATATCTTATATATATATAAAATCTGTGTGAAGTGTGGTAAATATTTGTGTGAAGTGTCGTAATTTTTTCTCATAATTTGAGGAGTTTTGTTTTGAGATGATGATGGGTGAATTGTGGAGAGAGAAGCAAGAAGAAGAAGATGAATAATTTGAGGAGAGAGAATCAGGAAGAAGAAGAAGAAGTTGGGAGTGATATGGGGAGAATGTGATGTAAAAGGACTTGAATACCCTCATGTGCGCTGCACATGAGGGGGTTAACGGATGACAATAAACGGACGTTAGAGGGAGGGGTGTCTAATGAAGCAAAAAGTCACCACAGGGTGATGTAATAATAAAAAAAAGTACGGGGATGAAACTTGATAAAATGACAAAACACAGGGTGATGTAATGAAATTTTCTCTAATTTTACATTTATATCACTTATTAACAATAAAAATATAGTTTGAGATTCATACTCACCCTTTTTCCATACAAACATGCTACAAATGTAGTTCTCTATGTTTTGGATTGCAGATATATGTTCGAATTCTAAATCATTATAGATTGAATGTTGATATTTTAGTATGAGAGGTCTATACGTTTGGAGACAGACCAAACCAATACCAAAATTAGGAAAAAGTAGACCTGAGAATCGTGACCATATTTGGTCCGTTTCTTAGTTTGGTGTTATAAGTAATGGTGGAATTGAAGACTTGGCCTATGAAAGAATTAATTATGTGCGCTGCACATGAGGGGGTTAACGCATGGCAATAAACGGACGTTAGAGGGAGGGGTGTCTAATGAAGCAAAAAGTCACCACAGGGTGATGTAATAATAAAAAAAAGTACGGGGATGAAACTTGATAAAATGACAAAACACAGGGTGATGTAATAATAAAAAAAAGTACGGGGATGAAACTTGATAAAATGACAAAACACAGGGTGATGTAATGAAATTTTCTCTAATTTTACATTTATATCACTTATTAACAATAAAAATATAGTTTGAGATTCATACTCACCCTTTTTCCATACAAACATGCTACAAATGTAGTTCTCTATGTTTTGGATTGCAGATATATGTTCGAATTCTAAATCATTATAGATTGAATGTTGATATTTTAGTATGAGAGGTCTATACGTTTGGAGACAGACCAAACCAATACCAAAATTAGGAAAAAGTAGACCTGAGAATCGTGACCATATTTGGTCCGTTTCTTAGTTTGGTGTTATAAGTAATGGTGGAATTGAAGACTTGGCCTATGAAAGAATTAATTATGGAAATACTGGTCAAACACGATTAAATTACACTTTACGATTGCAACGAATCTTTAACAAAAAAGTATAGTGGTTTCATAGTTTGTCAAGAGTTGCTATAAAGTACTGCTTTTTGTTCATCTAAGCAACACTGCAGTTAATAATAGATATTTTATGCGAGATATTGTTTTTGGGAGATGATTACCATAGCACCGAGGACTGTATAAAAAGTTATTATCTACATAAATGATTAACACTTAAACATAGCCATTTCTTATATTTATAGATTCTGTTCTAATACAAGAATACAAGAACTTATATATGTTGATAATATCTTAAAGAGTTAATTACAGAAATCGTCCCTGCCGTGGACCTCCACTTGCAGCTTTCGTCAATAAGTTTAATAAGTTATAGTTTTAGTCCAAAAAACTTTGCTTCGTCAACACTTTTGGTCCTGACCATAAACGTCCGTTAAAAAGAAGGTCACGTGTTTGGCACGTGATGGGTAATCTCGTAATTTGGCTTAGAGTTAATTACAGAAATCGTCCCTATCGTGAACTACCACTTTCAGCTTTGGTCCCTAGCATTTAATAATTAACTTTAAGCCAAATTAGTTAAACTAAATCTAAAAACCCAAAATGTTATCAACATATATTAAACTAAATCTTATATACAAACTTCTAGAAATAATATATACAAACTTTTAATAAATCACACAAAGTGAGCCACGACAAATGAAAAGGAAATGAGATGTGACTATGTGAATGCTACTATAAAGACATGTGTGCGTGAGGAAACTAGGAAAACATGAAACAAATTGAAGCCCGCGTCTCCTAATAACTTCAAAATCGGATTCAAGTGAGTGATGGGACAGATTCCGGTGACTCACAACCACCGTCATCTCCGGTGACTCCAAACCCGGTAACTCCTCCCTCCCCTCCAAACCCGGTAACTCAGATCTTGGCGGTGATTTATTAAAAGTTTGTATATATTTTTCTAGAAGTTTGTATATAAGATTTAGTTTAATATATGTTGATAAGATTTTGGGTTTTTAGATTTAGATTAACTAATTTGGCTTAAAGTTAATTATTAAAAGTTAGGGACCAAAGCTGAAAGTGGTGGTTCACGATAGGGATGATTTCTGTAATTAACTCTAAGCCAAATTACGAGATTACCCATCACGTTCCAAACATGTGACCTTCTTTTTAACGGACGTTTATGGTCAGGACCAAAAGTGTTGACGGAACAAAAATTTTTGGACTAAAACTGTAATTTATTAAACTTAGGGACGAAAGCTGCAAGTGGAAGTTCACGACATGGACGATTTCTGTAATTAACTCTATCTTAAATATAACCCCAAAACATAAATGATAACTCTTTTTATCATTTTCTTTTATAGTTATTAATATTAGAACGAATTGCATTTTTGGTCCATGTGGTATCACACCATTTGCAAGTTTCATACAAATGTGTGCAAAGTAGAGTTCATGGTCCCTGTGGTATCACACCAGTTGCATCCTTGGTCAAAACTAACTGGCCGTTAATTTTCCCCCGTTAGTGAGCCCATGTGCCACGCACATGATGGGCAATAGTGTCTTTTTATACAAACAAAGACCATTCTTGCAAACTAACTCAATTAATACTCAATTTTATAGCAATATAAAATTACACATAAACAAAAATAAAAATAAATTAACTAAAAATACATTAATTAATCTGTTAAAGCTCATTTCCTTCCTGACAGACTATATATGAATAATCAATCTCCCCTTTCCCTATCAATCGATCACTTTGATTTCTTTCTTCATTTTTAATTAACTATTATTATCGTTCTTAATAATCCATCCAAATACAAATTATTTTTAATCTTCAATCAATCTCCTCCATCGTTAGTGATCCTTCAGATCCGTCACTGTCGTCACCATCGCCTGTCAAATCTGCAGCCGCTGGCACCGCCACCCTTCGGATCCACCACCGCTACCACCCTTCAAATCTATTGTCACCCTTCAGGTCCACAACGCCGCCACGTTCGGATCTTCCACAACCCATTCTTGATACCTAAAGAACACTTTTTAAACAATATATATATATATATAGGTTTTCAGATCTTGAATACCTTCGTGATCAAATCTTTTTATTGGGTTTGTAGCCGGATCTTGTTATTGTGGTTGTGGCCAGTCTTCTTGGCCGAATCTTCGTTACCGGATCTACTTCATCGGAGCTTCTTCGCCGGATCTTCTTGCCGGATTTTGTTCTTGGACGGTTGGTGGTTATGACCGACTTCAGTGACATAGTAGGGTGATGTTAAGCATATTTTGTTTGTATGAAAAGACACTATTGCCCATCACGTGCATGGCACATGGCTCACTAACGGGGGAAAATTAACGGCCAGTTAGTTTTGGACCAAATGATGCAACTGGTGTGATACCACAGGGACCACGAACACCACCTTGAACACGTTTGTATGAAACTTGCAAATGATGTGATATCACAAGGACCAAAAATGCAATTCGTTCTTAATATTATATACTTAAAATCTGTCTAAGAGTATTTATAATGAGGTGGATTACTTGCTGTGTTTTGGCATCAGTGAATGTCTATTTGGCATTTGCAACAAAAAAAAAAACAAACAAAAAAGACGAAAAGTATTAAAGTTATAATATAATTTATTTTATTGGTTTGTTGCAACTAATATATTCTAGACTACTACTAACCAAACGTACACTTGCTCTTTCCCAACCTACTATTTCTACTAAATACTACGAGTAATAATGTATGTTTTTTGAGATTATAAAGTCGATAACTACCGTCTTTTTGTCAAAAGCATTATTCAAAGAAGTTGAACATTCTACTTAAACATTAATAAAACTAGATTGCTTTCTCTGCATTTCTTTTATATACAAAAAAAAAGAGAAGAATTTGCTAATTAACTAGTCCCCCTGTGACACTAGTTATCAAGCATTTATACACCGTGTATGATGTATAATGTAGCGGCGTCATGTAATGATTGTCCATGGTAACATTTGCAAACATCTGAATAAAATGGTGAGACCAACGGGCCTCTCTGAGCCCTCATAATGGTTATTTATTGGCTCGTTATTGACTTGTCATTCAATGAACGACGAGACAACACCGTTAGGTATCCTGTATAAGACAACCTTGATAATAAATAAGGACATCTTGTATTAAAGGTTAAAAATGCTTTATTATTCATAACATCAATACAGATGTCCTCATCCCGTATAAGATACTGGAAATTTTAATTAATAGTAAAAATTTTAAGAATAATTCATCATCATATATTGTAGAAAGTAGAATTCTAGTCTAGTTCTAATAATATAATAATCTAATACTATCTTATAAAACATTTTGCCCTTTTTTTTATAAGAAAAGATGATTTGAACTACCCAAAATACCCCTATTCCTTATTCACTAATTTAAACATCTCTACCTAATATACCTATAATAACCTTGAATCTCAACCACTCATTTTTTTCTCTCTCCTCAAATCTCAACCACTCATTTTTTTCTCTCTCCTCCATAAATCATTTTATTCCTCTAATTCATTCAAAATCTTTTATCTCAAAAACCGTATATCGATAAATTATAAAAATTGCATGGGTGTTCTTAAAATTTCATGCTCTTTCATTAGAGATGTCATTCAATATACTTTCGACGAATTTTTAAATCCGATGGCGGAGCCCGTACGGCTAAAGCATTTGGCTATCACACTCTATGACTTATCACCTCCTATGACCTATCACCCCACCATCTCACCGCCGCAACGCGCGGGCACTATCTCTGGTATAAATAACATCAAACATATGGTCATGAGATATTATATTTTGAACTAGAAAAACCTAAATATAAATATAATATAATGACATATTCAAGAAGCCCACATATATAACCCAGGGAGAATCAATGAAGCAGCCCAAGTGGTGACTTCAATAAATCACTATTCACTATCAATTTGAGATACCTACCGGGCTACTGGTGTAAAGGGCCTTTGGGCTTTGGTAGAACCAGGTCCATGAACAATGTTAAAAAGAAATTTTGATTAATAATTATTATCTGTACATACATTATAAATGTATATTATTATAGGAAAATGTTAAATGTTGCATTAAATGTGTATAAAAATTTAATACTTTTTATATCAAAACTCAAACCCTAACTTTTATGATAAGTATATACAATAATGCACCTTAATTATAACTATTGGGGCTTTGTTTAGCGAAATATATATATATTTTTTTACAATTAAGTTAATCAAATATATCATAACTTATGTCATGATGTACAAGTTACTAATATTCATAATAAATCGTGTATTATATTTTATGGTGATAAGTTCAAAGTTTGGAAACTAAATATATAAATTAATACATATCATCATCCCAAAGCTTCTAGATATTATTTCGTGTCTTAATATGGCAAGGAAATTATAAGTTTTAAGCAAAGTCGTTGAGTGGTCACGAAAGCATTGCCAAAGAGAAACAGCACTAAGTGGGTTGCCTTCGAAGTTTTTCCAAACCACCCCTAAAAGTCCAATTTGAAGGTTACTTACATTTAATTTTCTGAACAAATTTCATGACATGTATATACTTCAAATCTTCAATATAAGTTGTTTAGTTAACAATTAGTACTAAATCAAATAAACAAGATATGAAAAAGAGAAAATGATGTATATAAGTTTATAATATGAACTTAAAGCTCTCTCTATATATAAAAGGCTATCAGAAAGCGCTCGGGTGGCGCTCTCTGAGCCCGCCATGTCAGCTTTTTCTGATGTGGCGTTACCCAAG
>CM067167.1:231524038-231562643 GCA_034093135.1 Erigeron breviscapus | reverse complement strand
GCCAGAAGTTGTATCTTCTGATCCTTTGGCATTGATAGTTGAGAAGAAGATTTCTGAAGCTCTTAAGAGGCAAATGGTGGTTGTTTCTTCGTCTGATAAGGAGGGAGATGATCTAATGGCTACAAGAGATGGTGTTTCAGATGAACTATATTGTTTCTTGAAAAGAAACTCATTCCAGGATCATGTGTTAAACAGTATCCGAGATTGAAATACTAAACACAGACCTTTATTACCTGCAAAACAAAATTAGGTTTTTCTAGGTACCCACCTTTGAATGGGTCCTTTGGGGTTAGTGGAATCATTCAAAGTATATAAATGAGGTTTTCGAACAAGAGGTTTATTCTTTAGATTCACCACAATCCCATTAGAATCAACAATCAAAGGTTTAGAAATCACAGTAGAAGGTTTAGAATTTCTTACAGACCATGGTTTAGCTAAATTACTCAAATTTGAATCAAATTTCCTATCAGGAACTTTCTTCTTGTAATCATTAGCTATCCAATTTCTTCTAACTGATGATTTAGAAATCCACTTATGGGTACTAGCTAATGTCTTCTCTCCTGTATCAGATAAATTCTTGGAATTAGTTCGAGGAGATAAAAACACATTCTGATTTTGTGTTTTCTTGGTGGAAGATTTGTTATTCTGTTTCTTTTGATTTGTAACAGTGAACCAACCATACTGATCTCTATAACTGGTTATACCATTAGATGAATCTTTTATTAGCAAATCTTGGCTAGTTTTAGACATCTTAGGTAAATAACTAGATTGAGAGATAGTTTTAGAAGCAGAGGTTCTAGAAACAGATGAAATATCAACTTTAAGCTTTGAGTAAGCAGAAATGGTTTTCTTACCTTTGACAGCTGGGGCATGCTGACCTTTGGGTGTATAAAATGAAGTTGGAGCAAACTTAGATTTAGATTCCTTCTTTGGTTTAGGCTTTTTGGGTGAGAGTTTTTCAAGCTCTTTTTCAACTTCTGGTGCAAAAACATGATCAGTTTCCAAAAACTTATCAAATTCTTCAACAGAAAGATCTGGAAAAGTAAACTGTAATTCTTTTGATTGAACTTCTGATTTTAAAACAGTTTTGTTAGTCAACTTTTCAATCAATGCTTTTGCTTTAGCCTTAAGATCAGTAGGGATCTCAATCTTTTGCTCTAAGTTCAATTTATTTTGGTCAACAGGGGTGATCACAGGGTATCAAAAGAAAGTATTTTCTTGACAGAAGCAAGATGTTTAGCTTTCAAAGCTTGAACTTTCTCTTCAACATGGAAAAATGATGATAGCAATGAGGTGGACATATCATGAATTTCTTGAGGAGAGATGCTATCACCCTGCATATCTTTAAAATTCTCACTCCCTTTGACTGGAGTGGAGCAATCAACAGAAGTTAGATCATGCATCATTTGAATCTTGGTGGTCTCACTTACCTTTGGAGAATGATTTTGAGTTTTCAGATGTTCAATGACTTGTTGTTGAGACTCAATCTTTTGTTTAAACCTTCAATTTCTTTTTCCAATATGGTAGTTGGAATGTAAAATCTTTCTGAAATTTGTTTTGAACAATCTTTTTGAGACTCATTTTCAGGAATTGAAATGCTGTCTATTTCTTCTAACTCATAGATGGATCTTTTATGAGTTTTCTTGTATGTGTCATTAATAGCAACATAATCAATCTGAAATCTGTTTGGTTTTTGTCTTTCAACATCATCTGACTCAAAGTCATCCTCAGATGGTCTGATAAATTCTTGAATCATGCCAAGTCTGAGGCATTTTTCATTGTAAAGTGGACCAAGGTCTTCTTTTTGGATTTTTTCTAAATGTGCTGGATTCTCATAACCCAACCCAAGAAGAAGTTCTGATCTATCAATCTTCGACTTATTGTAATAAGCAGTGAAATTCAGAAGAGGATTTTGTTCAATTTTATAGATTTTTTCTTGATAAAACAAAATGTTTGTTTTCAAATCCTCAACTTGTTTTTGAAAGAGTCTCAATTTCAACTCCTTTGAGAAAACAAGTACTGTTTAGATCAGAAATCTGTCTTTCATGTTTTTCACAGTTGGGTCTAAAATCTTTCATTTTATTTGTGAGAAACTCAACATCAGCTTGTCTAGCATTTGCTCTTAACCATTCATTGGTTTTCTCAAGCTTTAAAGTCTCAATGGTTTGCTTGAGTGAATGAACAGTTTTTTCAAGGTCTTGACATTTGTTGGTCAATTGAGCATTGGGTGAAACAACTTGAGAACTGTTACTTGACAAATGCATTTCTTTTAAAGAATCATAGTTCACTTTGAGAGCTTCATGAGCTATTGAGAGTTCTGAAAAATCTTCATTAATTTTATCAAACTCTTGTTTAGCCATTTTCAAATTGTTTTTCAAAGTGAGATTTTGCTTTGTCAAAGTATCAGCAGTTGTTTGGACAGACAAGTAATCATCATTGGAAATGGATTGTACCTCACTTGTTGTTGTTTGTGAAGTAGTTTGTGAATGATTGGGTGTTGAAGTGACAGATGTCATTAAGCATGTGAGATCTTCAGAATCAGCATCAATATCTCCGAATAGCCATGGTTTCATCTTTTGTTGTTTGGCTAAGAAATTCTTTCTGATCTCAAGCTCTGAATTCTTCATTGTTGTCCCTGAAATGAATAAACAAAGATTTGTAATTATTTTTGATAAAAAAATTTTTGGAATTAAAACGATCTTGAAGAAGATCGTCTTAGGATTTGGTTAGGACGATCTTGATATAAGATCGTCTTAAGAGTTGGTAGGACGATCTTGAGAGAAGATCGTCTTAGAAAATTTAATGATGAAAAGTAAGACGGTCTTGGTTGAAGATCGTCTTAACAACTGGTTAAGAAAAGGTAAGACGGTCTTGATTGAAGATCGTCTTAAGGATTTGAGCATGGGTCGTGCGTAGGGGAAGACACCTCATTGCTCCAATATCAATCTCACTTGAGGGCGAAAGAATCAGGGACCGGAGCTAGAGCGGAGGTGAAAGTTTCGCAGCCAGGGATGACTGACTATGACGGGGACTGTTCACTTGCCAGGAGGCTGAAGTCAAAAGCGAGTGACTGGAATAATTCGGGCCCCGAGTCTCACCCGATCTGGGAATAGGATCTTTGCAGGGAGCAAGCAAAACCACGACGGGACGAGAGGACTTTTAAGACTCCGACAGGTAAAAATATATAGATATCGAAGACGATATATATATAGAGAGAGAGAGATTTTTGAACTGCATATATATATATCGGTTTTGTCATGTTTTGACATCGGATATACAATGGTTTTATGTGCTTGGACTAAATAAAACTTCCGGGTTTTTGCATTTGAGTTTTGACAATACGTTGCTGGTGTTAAGGTAATGTTCAATGCTAGCTTTTGGTGGCTAAAAGTTGGGGATTTCATTGTTACTTTTTGTCTTGGTTTCTGATGCATTTCCATCTAATTTGTACATATATATACAATTGTTTCAAGGTTAAATAGTGTTAGGCCATTTCAAAAGACCATAAAAACATTTAACTCTCTGTCAAACAGTCGAATTTTAATCTTACTCACTACCATGAGCTAGCTACATTATGAAACTTTCTGTCCAGGTTCTCGATCAGTAGTCTTAGTTTAGTTAATTATTATTCTACGTTTTTCGAATTGTGATTGTAAGAACTGTACAAATTCGTTTTGTTGAAAAACTGTGGCTTATGGAAGCGTTTGTCACTTTTAATTGAATCTCTGTATACATTCAAAATTTTCATGTGGTTTGCAACTTCGTCATGTTTTGAATCTTACAATGGCCTATTTAGGTTGGCTCTTACAATGGCCTATTTATATAGTTATTCATTAGCATCTTAGAAAACAACCAGCAACGGTATATGTGTTACAGATTTTTACAAAAAAGCAGCGCTATGTGTACTTGTGTTTAATATGTGTTTAGCTTTTTCACCAGTCTATTGTACTTTATGTTATTAATTGTATCAGCATCATACAAAGAATTTATATTAACTGTATCAAATTTGAGGGCTTAAGTTGTTTAAATTTGTAGGTTTTTTGTGTTTTGCAGCCATTTGGTACAACTGCTGTTGTGCTACCAGTTCATTAGTTGTTGATGAGTTTTTTGTGTTTTGCAGCCATTTGGTCCCGGGACTTTTGGCACCCTCTACTAAATGGGTCAAGCTCCGCCATTGATAGGGATGTATGTGATAATGCAGGTTTTCACCTCTCTAAACAAATGGTCAAACGCTTAAACTCTCCTCTTTTTCACATCTCTAAACATTGCATATATCTCAATTTCTTGAAGCTTCATGTGCCGAGGTAAGTATAGTTTGACATTGACAGTTATACTAATTGGAGTATTAGACTATGTAAGCTTGCCTTTCTTGCAACATTGTTTGTTTATTTTCCTTACTATGTTGTGGTCTGAGTTCAACCTATTGTATCTAAGTCAACTCTGGAATTCATTTGTTTCACTTTTTTTTTGAATGTGGTAGCGTCATTGTGTTTTCTTTGAGGGTCGTATATCTGATTGTAGATGTCCCAGGCCATTAGCTATTAGTTCATAAGTTGTTCTTTTATATATATCTTATATTTTTGTATTCCTTTTTTTTGTCTTCGGCATTCAGTTCACTGTCTTAATAGTGTTAGGTTTAGTTTTACTGGTGAGGCTACTCTTACTTTTAATATGGCTTCGGACCCCCACTATCATCGTAATACGTCAGTATTCTCTTATTGGTTTTTTTTGTTATGTGTGTTTGTGTCGTCACCCTCTTTACACTGGTGAGGGCTAATCCTCTTTCGCACACTGAAAACAGGATGAGGAGGCCTACCCCGAACCCGAAGACCCATAAGAGCCGACCGTCTTAAGGCGGAGGGGGGCCAGGGGAGGAAGAGGACAAATAGGGGTGAGAGACGGTAGGAGAAAGGAGGTAAGGTGATGGTTGGAGAAAGGGGGGGGGGGCGGTTCGGGTGTTGGTTATGTAGGTTTTTAGCTCTTTATGTGTTTATTGGTTATTTTTGTGTTCGCGGTTAAGTAGGGGAAGTGGGAAATGACAGAGTATGTAAGAAAAATTTGAGTTGTTTCCTTATTACTATAAGATATGCAAAATGTGAAAGAAATCAAGGTGTTACTTTCAGTATATAAGTTAATCGTCTCTAGGCTTATATAGTCCAAGTATATATATAGGCTATGTGTATATATCTCCCTGGAGTACCCTTTTTGTGTTTTTCTGCCATTTTCTTTTAATTTGAGACGGTTGTTAGATATGAAGTTTGATTTTTTATGTATATTCTAAATCAATGGCTTTGGCGAAACATTTAAATATGTTACTTTTTGATATCTACTTCGATATATCAATATTTCGTTTAAGTTACCAGTCACTAATTAATTGGCCTCAACTGTTTTTCGTTATTTATGTAGCAGGTTCAAAGTCTATATCCGTGTTGGGAATGATATTGGTCGTCGTCCTTCACGTTGTTTGACAACCATACGAGGACACTAATTTGAATGAGCGCTCACCATCTTAGGAAGCGATATCTCGATGATCCCGATTTCATTCTAGATGAGTTCAACGACATTGTAGGTAGATCTTTTATGTTCAAGTTCCAATTAGAACCTTATAACAGGGACAAAGATTTTCATTACTATACCGTATCCACACTCACCGACGATAGCCAAACCGTAGTGGCTTTTAAGAGGGCCTTTAATATCGATGTGGCATGAACACTATGCCAACATGATAATTAGATAAATAGTGTTCCATTAAATTTTTTTATTTAGTATTTTATTGCTGAATTCTGGTGTTTTCTCTATCTTATAGGAACCTGCAACCAACACATAACTAATACCCCAGAATACTACCTACATTACAGCTCGACGCAGTTTTGTCAAGGTTTGATCTTGCTGTATTTGTTTCTCCTAAATGTGATCATGTACTTATGAATACACGTAGTGAATATCATATAAAAAGAACTACTCCAGGTCTATACCTCAAGCTGATATATGCAGATTTTTACTTAGGGACAGGGGTGGTACCAAAAGGGCGACAAGGGGGCTAGCGCCCCTCGAAATCAAAATTGTCATAAATTTTTAAATATTCCCATGGATTTTTAAGTTTTTCTTATGTATTTTTAAATATTGCCCCTTTTTGGAAATGTTTTTCATAGATTTTTTTAACTTTGCCCCCTCTCAAGTCTTTTTCTGGTACTGTCCCTGCTTAGGGAGGTTTTACTTTTTACCTAGAGACCTCCTATGAGGATATCAGATGCCTAACCACTAGGCAACCTTGGTGATTGTTATTGCCTAAAATAAGATGCACGAAAAATAACAGCGCTTAGAAATATAGTTAAAATATAGTTGAAATTCAGTTGATTAAGCTCGCAAGAATATAAAGTTGGAAAAGATATCTGATATGAAATGAAGATTGAACGTGGAACTCCTTCAAGATTTTTAATAGTTAACAAGCCATCCAATTACTAGAAATCCATTTTGGTAAAATACATCTTACAGATCTGGAAAGAGGTCATCCTTTTTTATAGTATCTATATGCAATATAAATCATTTCCAGGCATGAGATTCTCCAAATTATATTGATCATGAACATTATAAATTGCTAGCAAATCATTTGTAGCATCTTTCATGGCTTTATTTCAGGCATGCTATACCTTGATGCCTGCTCTAATTAGTATTTTTTATTATGGCTACCAACTGTAGACTCACCTATAATCTTTATATAAACTCTTTCAAGTATCAGAAGTTCTATATCATAAGGTGTTATTATAGGATTTAATATGAATACACAGGCATTACCACATCTGAATATATCATCAAAAGTTCATTATTGGGCGGGTTGGGTTAGGATTCTGTTAAATCATACTTGTGTCTTGTGTTATCTGTTACAATTTCTTTTGATCAACACAATTGCCTGAACCTTATATCCATCAAACAAGGTTCTAAACACTAACATGCTTTTCTATTGAAAACATATATATACTTGGATTGTGAATGGTTGGGAATGGTTGGGTAGTCCATTATTTGCTCCCTCATCCCTAAGTTGACAACTTTGTTTTATGCATCTTGCAGATCTTAGGTTCATGTGTTGCTGATTTGCTGCATGTTGGGGACGTATATTCAATTTTGTTGTGGCAGCTAGAATTGGCTTTGTACTGGAAACAAGTCAAGCTTTTGTTTAATAGCTTTTATTTTTGTAGAACATTGAATGCTAATCAAATAATGGTCTGCTTTGTTAATATGTTAGAAGTAGTTTTTTTCACAAGTCGGATCGAATCACTTTTGCAACTTTTCCTATGTAAGGATACTCATTTTGTGGACATTTGCAAATTTGAATCGTTTTTATGTTCAATTCATATGAGCATCTATTTTACTATATATAATTATTCACTTTTCGTTAATACAATATTTTTGTTGCATGTCATTTATGATGAATCATGTAGAAAACAAAATAGACCGGTGCAACGCACGGGTTTCACATAGTTAAAAATATGAATATAATCCATATGGATGACAATTAGGTGTATGTAAGAAAGTAAGAAAATATCTTTCGGCCCTTATTTTGTCCAACATTAAATTCTTTCCATTGCCACATAGAATTTCATTATATTTGCCATTTCATCCTTGACATATAAACAATCAAGTCATCATTGACTTATTGATTAATGATAAAATTAAATGATATACGAGCGAGACAGAATCAATAATTCTTTTTTTTTACGTTAGATAACTAAAATATGGGAAAATATTGACTGTAGTAAGTAATATATTGTTTTAGAGAGGGTATACTCATTATTGAAGACATGAGAAAGTAAGCCTTTTAGAACAATACTAGGATTCAAATTCGGGATGGACAAATCAATTTGAGAGGGTGTCGTCCATTATTCTCTTATCTAATATCTAATATCTAATACTAGGGTAATGTTCATTTGAATCCTTAATTTTTCATGAAATCCAAGGACCAAATCCTAGCCATTTGATCATCTCAATCAATGGCTAGGATTGAAACTTATGCCTTAATTAAAAAAAAAAACACGGAGGGACATATATGTAAATTTGCTTAACAAAAAAAAAAACTTTTTTCCCCTTTCCTCCTCCTGATGGAAACACACACAAACACACACACACACACAAACACACACTCCCTCCCTCTCTTCTCCTCCTTGGACGGTGACCACCACCACCACCACCACCACCACCACTACCACCACCGTCACCACCACCACTACAATCTGGATCTTCATCTCAAACCACTAGCAACAACAACAAATGGAAGATGATGTTTTAGATATTATTAGAGTGATATTTTATGTAGTTTATGTTTTTTATATAAAAAATGGATAAACAAACCATTTTTATCCATGATTTGTAGTTTTTTTTATTACTTTTGTTTTTTCATATGATAAGAAGTTGTATTTTTGGTTGTTGTTTAAAATTTTTATAATGAGTTTTGCCTACAAAGTGTTTGATGAAATGTCTAAACCAAAATGTATGTACTAAATCAAATTTGATTATATACGTATTTACTGATTGTACAGCCAATCATACTTGATTGTACATAGATCAATTCTAAAATTTGAATTTGTTAAATTTGTGTTTTGTAACTTTGTTTGTGCAATCAAATTTGATTATGTATTGAGTTTTTAGTTACCTGTGTGTTTGTGACTATATGTCTATAATCAAATTTGATTATGTGTTGATATTTTAGTGATTTCTATTTTTGCAACTTTATGTCTAGAATCAAATTTGATTATGTATAGAGATTTTGATTTTGTAACTTTGTTTGTACAATCAAATTTGATTTTGTATTGAGTTTATAGTTACCTGTGTGTTTGTGACTATATGCCTACAATCAAATTTAATTATGTGTTGATATTTTTAGTGATTTCAGTTTTTACAACTTTATGTATAGAATCAAAGTTGATTATGTATAGAGAATTTAGACAAAACAAATGAGTTCCATATCAAGAAACCTATTCAAAATCAAATTTGATTTTATGCATACGGTGTCAAAAACCTATACAAAATCAAATTTGATTTTGTGCACACATTGAGACAAAACAAATGAGTTCCATACAAAGAAACTTATTCAAAATCAAAATTGATTTTACGCATACAGTGTAAAAAGCTATACAAAATCATATTTGATTTTATGCATACATTTACACAAAACAAATGAGTTCCATAGAAAGAAATCTAAACAAGATCAAAATTGATTTTACGCATACGGTTTCAAAAACATATACAAAATCAAATTTGATTTTGTGCACACATTGAGACAAAACAAATGAGTTCCATATCACTAAACTCATTCAAAATCAAAATTGATTTTACGCATACAGTGTGAAAAAGCTATACAAAATCAAATTTGATTTTATGCATACAGTTAGACAAAACAAATTTAGTCCATAGCAAGAAACCTACACAAAATCAAAATTGATTTTACGCATACGGTTTTAAAAACCTATACAAAATCAAATTTGATTTTGTGCACACATTGAGACAAAACAAATGAGTTCCATATCACTAACCTATTCAAAATCAAAATTGATTTTACGCATACAGTGTAGTAAGCTATACAAAATCAAATTTGATTTTATTCATACATTTAAACAAAACAAATTTAGCTCATACCAAGAAACCTACACAAAATCAAAATTGATTTTACGCATACGGTTTCAAAAACCTATACAAAATCAAATTTGATTTTGTGCACACATTGAGACAAAACAAATGAGTTCCATCCGCTCGAAATGGGTGTCCTTTTTAGGGTTTTAGAATGCGTCCCCCCCTCCAAATCAAATTTGATTTCCCACGTCCCTCCTCTACTAAATCCCGCTCTAGGGTTTAGGGTTTGAAGGTCGAGGGTTAGCCGTTAGGCTAACCTTACGACTTCAAACCCTAAACTAAAGCGCGGGGCCGAAGGCCCCCGTGATCACACTTCCCCCTCGGATTAGCTTTTAGCCCCCAAGGGTTTAGATTTTAGGGTTTTAGAATGCAACTTTTCTAAAATGTATGCATAAAATCAAAAATGATTTTGCATAGATTTTTAACATTATACATGTGAAATCAAATTTGATTAGCAATTAAGCTTTAGTTTAGGGTTTGAAGTCTTCAAACCCTAAACTAAAGCGCGGGGCCGAAGGCCCCCGTGATCACACTTCCCCCTCGGATTAGCTTTTAGCCCCCAAGGGTTTAGATTTTAGGGTTTTAGAATGCAACTTTTCTAAAATGTATGCATAAAATCAAAAATGATTTTGCATAAATTTTTAACATTATACATGTGAAATCAAATTTGATTAGCAATTAAGCTTTAGTTTAGGGTTTGAAGTCGTAGGGTTAGCCGTTAGGCTAACCCTACGACTTCAAACCCTAAACTAAAGCGCGGTGCCGAAGGCCCCCGTGATCACACTTCCCCCTCGGATTAGCTTTTAGCCCCCAAGGGTTTAGCTTTTAGGGTTTTAGAATGCAACTTTTCTAAAATGTATGCATAAAATCAAAAATGATTTTGCATTGATTTTTAACATTATACATGTGAAATCAAATTTGATTAGCAATTAAGCTTTAGTTTAGGGTTTGAAGTCTTCAAACCCTAAACTAATGCGCGGGGCCGAAGGCCCCCGTGATCACACTTCCCCCTCATTAACTTTTAGCCCCCAAGGTTTAGCTTTTAGGGTTTTAGAATGCAACTTTTCTAAAATGTATGCATAAAATCAAAAATGACTTTGCATTGATTTTTAACATTATACATGTGAAATCATTTTTGATTAGCAATTAAGCTTTAGTTTAGGGTTTGAAGTCGTACCCTACGACTTCAAACCATAAACTAAAGCGCGGGCCGCAGGCCCCCGTAATCACACTTCCCCCTCGGATTAGCTTTTAGCCCCCAAGGGTTTAGCTTTTAGGGTTTTAGAATGCAACTTTTCTAAAATGTATGCATAAAATCAAAAATGATTTTGCATTGATTTTTAACATTATACATGTGAAATCATTTTTGATTAGCAATTAAGCTTTAGTTTAGGGTTTGAAGTTGTAGGGTTAGCCATTAGGCTAACCCTACGACTTCAAACCATAAACTAAAGCGCGGGGCCGAAGGCCCCCGTGATAAAGGCTAACCCTACGACTTCAAACCCTAAACTAAAGCGCGGGGCCGAAGGCCCTCGTGATCACACTCCCCCCTCGGATTTGATTTTGAATATTTGGTTTAATGAAATTCCATATATCTACACAAACAAATGAAATTCCATCAAATTTGATTTTGAATAGGTTTAATGATACCGAACTCATTTCTTTTGTCTAGATGTATGAATAAAATCATATATGATTTTGTATAGGTTTTCCCCACTGTATGCGTAAAATCATTTTTGATTTTAAATGGGTTTCTTGGTATGTAACTCATTTTGTTTTGTCTCAATGTGCTATACAAAATCGTATAGCTTTTCCCCAATGTATGCGTAAAATAATTTTTGATTTTGAATAGTTTTCCCCAATGTATGCGTAAAATCATTTTTGATTTTGAATAGTTGATTTTGAATAGGTTTTCAGACTTTATGAGTAAAATCAAAAATGATTTTGAATAAATTTCTTTTTAAGGAAGCCATTTTGACTCAATGTGCTACACAAAATCATATATGATTTTGTATATTTTCTTGACAATGTATGCGTAAAATCATATATGATTTTGTATAAGTTTTTCACACTGTATGCATAAAATCAAAATTGATTTTAAATAGGTTTATTTGTATAGAACTCATTTGCCTTGTCTCAAATTTATACGTAAAATCATATATGATTTTGAATAAATTTTTCATAGTGTATGCTTAAAATCAATTTTGATTTTGAATAAGTTTATTTGTACGAAAGCATATACAAAATCATATATGATTTTGAATATGTTTAATGATACCGAACTCACTTTTTTTGTCTAGATGTATGAATAAAATCATATATGATTTTGTATAGGTTTTGACACTCTATGGGTAAAATCATTTTTGATTTTAAATGGTTTTCTTTGTATGGAACTCATTTGGTTTTGTCTCAATGTGTTATAAAAAATCATATATGATTTTGTATAGGTTTTCCCCAATGTATGCGTAAAATCATTTTTGATTTTGAATAGTTCATTATATATAGGATTTTCACACTGTAAGAGTAAAATCAAATATGATTCTAGGCATAAGAACACAAGTAACTAAAACCTCAATACAAAATCAAATTTGATTGTACAAAACAAAGTTACAAAACACAAATCTATAGAATCTATATACAAAATCAAATATGATTTTACACATACAGTTACAAAAACAGAAATCTCAATAATCTCTATACATAATCATATACATAATCAAATATGATTATGAACATAAAAGTAAACAATAACAGATAACAAATCGAATTTGATGTTACTCATACATTTCCACAAAACAAATGGAGTTTATATCCACAAACCTTTACACCAAAAAATTTAATTCAGAATCATAAAGTTGATTAAATCATATTATCAAACATTGATTTAGACATTTCATCAAACACTTTATGCAATACTCAATCAAATGTGATTTGATATTAAATCATATATAAGAAACTTTGGTTTAGACATTTCATCAAACACCTTGTATGCAATATTGTACCAAACAACAAAGTCAATTGAATAACTAATAAAATTTAACAAGTTCAAATGTTAGAATAGATCTAATCACATATTATCAAATTACATTTGATTATCACCTGAGAAAATTCGAATTTACATAACAAAAAGTCGTAATATTCGTATTCAATACATCCTTCATTGATATTAACATCTCAAGATCCATTGATGATGACTGATGAAGATGATGATGACGACGGAAATGATGGCTGTGCCATTTCGATTGGAACGCGACGGTGACCTAAACACGATGGGGGTGGTGGTGGTGGTGATGGTGGTGATGTTAGTGGTGATTTTCCAAGAGGGGGAGTGAGAGAGAAAGAGAGATCTCTGTGTGTGTGTGTTTGGAACTAGATAGCAAAGAAGTGGGATAATGTGTCAAATGACGAAAATACCCCTCCGTGTTTTTTTTTAATATCAGCCGTAGATCTGTTTTGATCCAAGGGCTGAGATTTAGCCCTTGGGTTTCACCAAATTTTATGTTTTCACATGAATACAACTCTCTAATACTATCTTATAAAGCATTTTGCCCTTTTTTTTAAGAAAAGATGATTTGAACTACCCAAAATACCCATATTCCTTATTCACTAATTTAAACATCTCTACCTAATATACCTATAATAACCTTGAATCTCAACTACTCATTTTTTTTTCTCTCCTCAAATCCCAACCACTATTTTTTTCTCTCTCCTCATAAATCATTTTATTCCTCTAATTCATTCAAAATCTTTTATCTCAAAAACCGTATATCGATAAATTATAAAAATTGTATGAGTGTTCTTAAAATTTCATGCTCTTTCATTAGAGATGTTATTCGATATACTTTCGACGAATTTTAAATCCGATGGCGGAGCCCGTACGGCTAAAGCATTTGGCTATCACACTCTATGACTTATCACCTCCTATGACCTATCACCCCACCATCTCACCGCCGCAACGCGCGGACACTATCTCTTGTTTTAAAAAAGAAGAAGATAATATTAGGATTCTAAAGTTAAATGCCAATATACACAATTAATGAACAGAATTTAACCTAAAACTTATACTTTTAGGATTAATATCAATAAGAATTAATTATCACGACAAATAAGTATTTTTTTGAGGAAATTTGTTTGAAACACGAAGATAAAAATGACTTATCACAAGGGAAAAGTAAACAATGCCAACAGAAGTTGATAACAACTTTCTCATATCTATAAATATATTCAATTCTACAAAATATGAATAGAACACCACCATATAAGCAATTATATTATGGCTTGTCATTACTCATCATCTCATGCTTTGATCACCTTCCTCCTATTTGCCACCATCGTCCACCAACACGTAACGGAAGCACTTCCACTGTCGACGAATTCACGATGGATAGTGGACGATGCAAAAGGTGGGTCAGAAAGAGTGAAGCTATCGTGCGTAAACTGGGTGAGCCATTTAGAAGTTGTGGTCGCAGAGGGTCTACACAAACAGCCAGTGGATATGATCTCCACCAAAATTTTGGAAATGGGATTCAATTGCGTGAGGCTCACTTACCCACTGTTTCTATTTACAAACAGTAGTTTAGGATCGGTTACCGTTAGACAATCGCTTAAAAAACTTGGGTTGATAGAGTCCATTGCTGGATTTCAAGCCAACAATCCTTCCATTATTGATCTTCCACTCATTAAGGCTTTCCAGGTACTAAATATATATATATATATATTACTTACAAGTTCATACTCTATATATATAGTACTCCCCTGCTCAAACTTAATATCCATCTTTCTATATTGATGTCTTGTAATTCCACAAATGTAGAATAACCATTGGTGATATAATGTACGGAATAATTAACTACCGTAATTATTAACCTCTATGGTGGTGGTAATGTGCCTTGGTCTGTTGGCTAGGGGTTTTTTTCTTAAGGTTTCCCTTATTTGAGGTCGTAGGTTCAAAACTTGTTGGGATCAAATTTAGTGATGAGTTTCACAATAAATGTTTAAGGCTTTGAGGTCTGCACGTTCGTGGTTAGAAAAAAAAAAATTAGATCCTTGACATAAACTCCTTAGTGGTCATGTAATCTTCCGCTGATGGGGTTTTTCCTCGTATCTTGGGAAGCTGTAATTGAGTTTTTCTCCAAACCTTTTTTGCAATCTTAAAAAATTAAAGATGAGAGTAGAATTTAGTTTATGTAATTGTTGGATCTTTAAATTATGCATCTTTAGCCTCCAATAACTTGCTAGTTAGTCCTTTTTTGATTATTAGTAATAATAAAATAATAATACTTTTGGCCCTTGGAAAAAAGCTATCCAACTCAGGCTCCTAAAACGAATCATTTTAGGATTAATATGCTCACAAAACGAACCGATCAATCTTGGTGATAGACTGATAGTATCAAGTAATATGCAATATGTCAAAAAAGAAAATGTCGCATTATTGTAAAATTTTATAACGAAGTTTATTTTTAAAGTTCGTTTCCGTTAGATAGAGTTATAATTGATGTGACGTTTTCTAAACACAAACATCTTTAGAAGACCTGAATGATTTGATAAACTCATAGTCTTCAATAGGGGTGTTCGCGGACCGGTTTGGTCCGATTTTGATTAAATCTCAAACCAAACCGGCATTTTCGGTTTTAACATATATTAAACCAAATCAGACCAAGTATGTTGTCAAACCGAACCAGACCAAACCTTGTGAGCCGGTCCGGTTTAGTCGGTTTGACGATTTTAGATTCTTATTTCAATTCTCTTTCTTTTATTTCTATATTATCTTGTGCATATTTGTAAAGATTTGTGACAAGGAGTCATAACCAACACTTAAAATTAGAACATTTATTACATTATTATAACACAATACATGTTTGAGCCAACAATCAGAAAACATTCATCATATAATATTTTCCATATAGATCCCACATAATTTAATTTGTAAGGGAAAGTTTAATTTCTCCAAAAACATACAAGGTCGAAGCAAAATATTTACATAAATTATATTATATCCATTGTAGTACCAACACATTATCGTAAACTATATGTGTATTTTTCCTCTTTTTTTGAACGACTAAATATTATCAAATATTATGTACATATATACTTTTGGTCCGGTCCGGTTTATGACGGTTTTTTCTTTTTTAAACCGTAACCGAACCAATAAACCCGGTTTTTCAAAACATAAACTGTCGAACCAAACTTTAACAGCTCAATCCGACCAAACCAATCCATATACCCCGGTTTGATCCGGTTTTGACGGTTTGATGAACACCCCTAGTCTTCAACTAACTTTGAAATTAACAAAATATATATATGGTAGTTTGATTTTATAGATAAGATCATAAGAGTTGATAATGATTTATGATCTTATCCAATCACCTTTGTCCACTACTACGTTGGCATTTACTCGTATTAGTTTAGTACGTTGGGTACTTCGTACGGGACGTTCGAATGACTAAAGGTACACAGCAAACCCTCTAGTCATCTTAACTCTATGTTCAGAGACGAACCCACATGCACGAAGGCCCGCAGGTAGTAAAAGTGTAAAACCCGGTTGCCCTTGGCCTTGGGATTAAACCGGCGGCTAGCTGAAGGCCCGCCGGTTATCCTCATTAAGGTCCTGTTTATTTAGTACTTAACAGACTTAATAAAAAAATATTGAATTCATTAAGTCATAAAAAATGTTTGTTTTTTTACTTACTAAACAGAAATTATTTGTATTAATTTAATCTATACGTATATAAATTATCCATTATGTCACTTTATCAATCAGGCATTTGATGGTTAAAAAGACATATAGGCCTAAATATGATGTTGCAAAACATATAATGTAGATACCAAAGATTGGACCCGGGTTATTGTCATTAGTATTAGGAGACTTCCAAAATGAGATAGGATTTCCTTGTACGTCTTTTAGTCCCATTTTTTCATTACTCTTATCCGTTACTGTAAAGCAATTTGGAAAACTTGAAGCAAAAAATAACTAAACTGAAAGCATCAATAAGCAACAAAAGTTTAAGCATCAATTCTGGCCAAGCAAATACAGTAACTTAAAACAAGAATCTACTGATGGAATTAGAATAAAAACAAACCAAAAGCACCTATTAACTAAGATGTATTACTTTTTATATATATTTATTATTTACAGGAAGTGGTTGCAAGTCTTGAGAGAAACAATGTTATGGTAATATTAGATAATCAGATAAGCAAGCCTGGATGGTGTTGTAGCGATTTCGATGGAAATGGCTTCTTTGGTGACCAATACTTTGATCCCAATGTGTGGCTCCAAGGTCTCACCAAAGTTGCCACCATGTTCAACAACTCAACACACGTCGTTGGTATGAGCTTAAGGAATGAGCTCCGTGGTCCTAGACAAAATGTTAGCGTTTGGTATAGGTATATATTACTCGTATACAAAAGTCCTTTAGAATATGTGCTATTGATTTACATTCCATTGGATACTAGCTAGCTAACTGAAGTGTTCCTAATTTTATGCAACCAGGTACATGCAAATGGGCGCGGAAGCAATCCATGCAGCTAATCCTAATGTTCTAGTCATATTGTCTGGTTTAAGCTATGACAAAGATTTATCTTTTCTTCAAACGCAACCAATAAGCCTAACATTTTGCAATAAGTTGGTTTTTGAAATTCATTGGTACGGATTTTCAGACGGTGAAGATTGGAAAACTGGCAACCCTAACCAAGTATGTGGTCGGGTGGTCGATACCATAATGAAAAGGTCAGGATTTTTGTTGGACAAAGGTTATCCTTTGTTTATAAGTGAATGGGGTGTGGATCAAAGGGGCACAAATAAGAATGACAATAGATACTTGAATTGTTTCTTGGCTTGGGCAGCTAATTATGACCTTGATTGGGCTCTATGGACACTTGGTGGAAGTTACTATTATAGGGAAGGTGTGATTGGAATGGAGGAGTTTTATGGGGCTTTGAATTGGGGTTGGTGTGAACCAAGAAATTCAAGTTTCTTGGAGAAGATATCAGCCATCCAATCTCCTTTTCAAGGTAATTTAGCCTTTTCATTTGTAAAATAGATTAACAAAATATTAACAGCTGCATTCTTGGCTCATAAGTCATAAGTGTCCTTTCGGGTTATCTTTTCTCTTAAATGGGTCAAAACTCAAAAGTAATATGAACAAAAACCGCCTATATAGAAACGGGTCAAACAGCCCAAAAGTTGTCCATAGTGTACTTGTAGAGTTTTAATGCATAAAACATAGATCGACGCGGACCCATTTTATCTTATACAAAAAGTAACCACATGTCCAAACCTGTTTTGACCTGTCACCTAACCCTCATGACCTGCCCATTTTGTCACTTATGTAAGTATGAGGGTAGATCAGCTAACCATACTTGGGTCATAGGCCATTTGGATATCTCCTAGAAAGTGAAAACAAGTCTTGGTATTTGCTAATTATGCAACTTTTTATGCAATGCAGGACCGGGCTTATCAAAAACCCGCCCACACAAAATCATTTTCCATCCAGCCACCGGGCTATGTGTGCAACGTCTCTCACTTTTCAAGCCATTAACATTGGGTCCATGTTCTGAGGCAGAGAGTTGGGATTACACTCCAAAAAAGACACTAACAATAAAGGGTACATACTATTGCCTACAAGCAGATAAAGTGGGAAAACCAGCAAAATTAAACATAATATGCACAGACAATTCTTCAATATGGGAACCCATATCAGCCTCTAAACTCCACCTTTCATCCAAGATCAGCAATGGGACAGTTGTTTGTCTGGACATAGATTCAATAAACACAATTGTCACAAACACTTGTAAATGTTTAGCCAGTGACAACATGTGTGACCCTGCTAGCCAGTGGTTTATAGTAATCAACAGCACAACAGGGTCGGGTGCAGCGCAACCATACAGTCGGATTGGTTCCATCTTACAAGCCATTGAAGGAAACTTATTAGGATAGCTAATAACTTGAATACTTTCAACTTTGAATATTATTAACTTACAATAAAAATTTATTCACTGTAAATATTGTAAATTGAATACTTTTAACTTGCAATAATACTAGTATTTATTTACACATTTTGCTTAATACTGCGAACCATGAAACTACAACCTTTACATTTTTTAATCTGATCATATGCATCCTTAACGTGAAGATTCTGATGACAATTTCATCAAACGTGTGTATTTTGGTTGAGATTTAGGTGAAAAGGAAGAAAAAAACAAGCCACAAATAAGGTAGTCAAAAATCAAACTAAGCAAGTTTCATTAATAAAACACCCAATCTTAGAATGATGAGAAAAAAACATACAGATAAGGTAGTCAAAATCATTGAATAAGTTTATAATATATATCCAAATTGAGATAATTGGACCAATAACGTAGATTCGGAAAAATTAGGGACAAAATATAAATAAAATCCGTTCAAACCACCTCTAACAAAAGCCGCAAACACAAGATGTATTTTAGTTTTTCCAAAACCAAACAACATCCTACGATACGACTCACTTAAATAGTATGTCTTCCAAACCATCATCACTTGTTCTCCTCCTCCTCCTCATCATCATCGGCCTCACCACCGTGATCCACCATCACCACCACTTAGCGTCAGCAATTCAACTCTCCACCAGCTCACGATGGATTGTAAATGATTATGATGGTGAAAGAGTGAAACTTGCTTGTGTGAACTGGGTTAGCCATCTTGATGCAGTAATTGCAGAGGGCCTGAGCAAACAACCTGTGGATGTCATTTCCAAGAAAATCTTGGAAATGGGCTTCAATTGTGTTAGGCTTACATACCCTCTTTTTTTATTCACTAATCATTCTTTAGGGGCTGTTACTGTCAGACAATCTTTCTTAAAACTTGGGTTGATAGACTCCATTCATGGATTTGAAGTTAATAATCCTTTCATTATTGATCTTCCACTCATTAAGGCTTTTCAGGTATTTTTTTTTTTTTACTTGTCAATATTCTTGTGAATTGGTGTAATCAGTTTCCAAAAGTAACCATTTGACCCGAATATTATTTTGAAATGATTCAAAGTAGAAGTGTTGTTTAGTTAGACAAAAAATAGTGAATCTAGTTGTAATAGAGTATATTGGTGTTTTTACTTTTTGTGTCTACAATGAGTCATGAAAAGGCAAGACTTTAGAGAAATGGTCATAGATACGTGTCATCGTGCGCTTGTTAGGAAACACGTAACATGTAGAATGATAGAATAATATTAGCAGTGTTACAGGCTAGTGAGTGGGTAACGATGCAACATGAGAAGCTGATCAGTGTAGTCGGACAACTTGCTGATTACCATGGCTCCCTGAACAGCACGCAAAACACTCATTGACTTGAGTAGTTAATTAGGTATCACCCGACTTGCAAGGGGTCCCTTGGCCCTTGCTATTTGGGTCTGAGATTTCAGAGACTTATACATCTCCTGACCCGTTTCCAATTTCGACTAGCAATCTAGCATCTCTCAGTAATGCTAGAGTTACCAACACTATTGAAAATAACAATCTTAGTTGGGATGTTTTTGGTCTTCTATGCAACTGAAGTAAATAACAGTACAGGAAATTATAAGCATCCAGTGTTACCTAAGATGTGTAATTTTTTTATTTCACAGGAAGTGGTTGCAAGCCTTGATAGAAACAACGTTATGGTAGTATTAGATAATCAAATAAGCAAGCCTGGATGGTGTTGTAGTGATTCTGATGGCAACGGCTTCTTTGGTGACCAATACTTTGATCCTGATGTGTGGCTATACGGCCTTGCCAAAGTTGCCACCATGTTCAGCAGCTCCGCCAATGTGGTTGGTATGAGTTTGAGAAACGAACTCCGTGGGCCTAAAGAAAATGTTAGCCTCTGGTACAGGTATTTATTGAGAACCACAAGAATCTTCATTATATGGGGTGCAATAGTTACTGATTACATTGTTAATTAGATATATGCAAAAAGGTGCAGAGGTAGTCCATGCAGCAAACCCGAATGTTCTAGCCATCTTGTCTGGCTTGAGCTACGACAAGGATCTATCTTTCCTTCAAACCCAACCAATAGCCTTAACTTTTGGCAACAAGCTTGTTTTTGAAGTTCATTGGTATGGCTTTTCGAACGAGGAAGATTGGAAAACCAACAACACTAACCAAGTATGTGCTCAAGTGGTTGACACCATAATGAATAGAGCAGGGTTTTTGTTAGATGAAGATTACCCTTTGTTTATAAGTGAATGGGGAATTGATCAAAGGGGCACAAATGACTTTGAAACTAGGTACTTGAATTGTTTCTCGGCATGGGCGGCGGATCATGACCTTGATTGGGCTCTATGGACACTTGCTGGGAGTTATTATTTTAGACAAGGTGTAGTTGAAATGGAAGAGACTTATGGGCTTCTGACTTTGGATTGGAGTGAACCAAGAAATTCAAGTTTCTTGCAGAAGATATCACCCATCCAATCTCCTTTTCAAGGTAAGATTGCATTTTGATTTGCTAAAAATATTTGGATCCAAATATATGAGCTGTAAAAGTAAAAATAGATCCTCCTACCAGACTTTGGATATTGGGTATGTGGTGAAAATCATACTCAACGAGGGTCCAGTAGGTCCTAATCGATCCTAGTCAGTGGATTTGATTTTGGAGCTAATTGCACCCTCTGGTGTTAATCTCCAGGTTTTGCTTATGACATGTTTTGTACACTGTGCAGGACCTGAATTATCAAAAACTCGGCCACACAAAATGATTTTCCATCCAGCCACCGGGCTCTGTGTGCAACGACAATCATTTTCCAAGGCGTTGACATTGGGTCCATGTTCCGGGGGAGAGAGTTGGGATTACACCTCAAGAAACACCATAACAATAAAGGGTACTTACTATTGCCTACAGGCAGATGGTGTGGGAAAGAAAGCAAAGTTAGGCACAACGTGTACAGATAGGTCTTCACAATGGGAAGAGATATCAGCCTCTAAACTACACCTTTCCTCCAATATCAACAATGGTGCAGTTTGCCTAGATATAGACTCTGAGAACACCATCATCACAAACACTTGTAAATGTCTTGCCGGTGACAGCATGTGTGATCCCGCTAGCCAATGGTTTAAAATCATCAATGCCACAACAGAGTCGAGAGCGGGAACCTACGGTTGGATAAATTGGATCCTGCAATCCCTTGGGGCATACTTACTAGGATAAGATTCTATATGTATATTGTAAATTGTTAATTTGAGTAATAACTGACGATATAATTTAGCAGCTTCATTGACTTTTTCAGCATACTTGGGTTGATTCAGTTTATTTTCTATCTAATCAGTAAAAGTGTAAAACAGTTAAAATAATAAAATCATTAAAACTTTTTGAAAATGGAACATGTAAAAGGTGTTAAATAACATTTCACACGTTAAAAATTCATACAAAAAGAAAGGACCAAAAAGAGTTTCAAAGACACGCAGAAAGAAAAATCCACACATCTGTTGGTGTGTGGTGCTAAGATTTAGGGACTGAAATGCAGAAAGAAATTTTCTCATGAAGTCATAAAAAGATGCCTAACTTAGATATATGCGAAGTAAATCATGGAATTATGGTAATCCGACAATGGCAAACAACTGAATTTAATGTCATTATAATGCAAGTCTGAACATGGTTGACAACTCAAGCAACTGATTCTAAACGAAAACACCACATAACTTGCTGAAATACAGATTCAAAATGACAAATTTATTCTTCCATGGCCTCTCCTCCCACTTCAACTACTTCAACCAGCTCCTTCAGTGGTGTGATCTTTGTAAGCAGAACTTCTGAAAACGCATATCACATAATCAGAAACAAATGATGCATACAAATGGAAGCCATATTTTGGGGCTTGCTTTTATTTTCTTTGGTGAATGCATATCAAATGTCGATTAATCATAACACATGAATCCCATAATAAAAATCTCAGATAAAACTACTTACCAGTCTTTTTAGAAAATTTATAGCCGTTTGAACTGATGTAAGTACGGGGATTTGGAGTCAAATGGTTCCGCAGGTATTCCTTCTTACCCTGCAGGAAAAAAGAATTATATTGTTATGAGGTGACATGGCATAGACAGCAGGGGTTGTCACTAATGAGAAGAATGAAAATACCTTTTCTATCACGCAGACATCAACATTGCTTCCACTTCCCAGATCATTAAATATGCCAGAGCATATAGCCTTAGTAACCAAGTTCACTCCTTCCTCCCTCTATACGAAAAAGTTAGAACTTCATTAATCATCAAAAGGTTATAAATAAGCATATTAACTATACATTAAACAAAAAGGCAATGCATCTTCCAAAAAATAATCATGCTGTGAAAACTCACGGTAAGTCCTTCGCGATACTCTGATTCAAAGATAGCCATTGCAGCAAGGGAACCCGATCCCATTGTAGCATAAGGAAGAGTGTCGGTTGATCCATGAGGATAGATCTAAGATATAGTCATTTGGAAACATTAGCACATTGTCACGATGTAAAAGGAACTTCTGACATGTCCAAAGCTATGGGTGACAAACTGAGCATGTTGATTAACTAGTTCCCATCAAATAATGTAGTAACTTTTTATGATGGTTTAAACAAGTTAATTCTGATTGGGTTAACCTGAAACCCGTTGTTTCCGAAATACTCAAAAAATATTTCATATTACTATTAGTCTTAAAAATGATCCACAAAAAATATATTATTTCAAAGATGATCGAACTTGTTTCGAATAGATGATTTAGTAGGTTTAATTCATTAAAATACATTTTGGGAGACATTCAACAGTTCCATATTGAGCCATCTTTCTTTATTTTCATTTTCATTCTTTAACCCCCTATAAGTCAAACAACAACCAAATGCCAAATCAACCCATCCATAAGTAAATGGGTCGAATTGGTGCCTCTGTCAAAAAAAAATAAAAAAAATCAACTCACAGTATGTAGATGGGGGCCAGTCACATCAACTCCTCCAAGTACCAAAGCAGCAGATACATGACCTTGGTAGCTGCATAAGCAAACACCAATTTAAAATACTCATAAAGCAGACCACCGATATTTCAGAAGTAAGCAAATCTATAGTTAAGCTTACCGGAAAAGATGAGACTTCAATAGAGTAAGAGCTGTTACAACCCTTGATTCACGACCGGTGTGGTATCTGTGCAACTTCAGCTGAGCGCTGATGTTGTCTGCCAACAACAGATATTTCCAGTTAAATTCATTATATGTAGGACATAAGGCCTCAAAAAGAGTGATAAAGTGCATATAAATGACTATAAGACTATATGAGTACCAGTAACGGCTTCTGTATCAGCAGCAGTTCCAGCTCCACAACAATAAATGTTGGGTGCCATATAATGAATCTTTTCACAATTCTTGTCAGCAACAATGGGACCCTCTGTGGCTCTGGTATCTGCCCCCAGAATGACACCATTCTGAAGATGAAAAAAAGACGATTAGATTTAGTTCATCTCAAGTGGAAGTATTCGTCAGAGTAGGCACTGTTCTAATGATTCTTCATGTATATAAAAAGGGGGAAAAAACGTTTAAGGGCTATTAGATTGTATCAAAACAGTATCAAAAACATATTCTTATGGGTATGTTTGGCAAAACTAGTCATACTTGTAGGTAGAGCTGGCAGCCGGATCTTATAAATGTAAAATGACTTTGAAAAACACGCATAATTTCAAAACCTGGTACATCTTTAATTAATGGGTATATAGGTACTTCAGTTTATCCATATCATGATCTCATATTGAATATATTTTGCGTTCTCAGTCAAGCCTTCTGGGCTCCTAGCCTCCTATATGTATAAATCCACTTAAAGCCACTAGAAGGTTACCCCTGCCTATCCTCGCTTGTGATTCAGAAGACATCATAAAATGAAACAAGTCTTAGATAGGAATCTACAATGCACTGGAATGTGTTTGTAGACAACCCCTTGCTACAATATCAACAACTTAGGCTCCATGACTTGTTAATCCTCCAACCTCTTACTAAAACTACAAACCTTTTTTGTTAACTACGGGCAGCACCGTGTATACAAACAGTGAGTTCAACTCCAGAAGCCAATCATGCTTTTATATAAGGCAAAGCCAGTGAAAAAGTTGTCAGATAATTCACCCTTAGTACCACTCTAGGGACATGTCCATTTCAACTCACACCTCTTGAGGGTCGATTCTTTCACAGTTATCAAATATTTTCTCGAGGGTCAACTCACGCCTTCTAAAACATTCAATAACGTAACTGGACACAGTATATTTTACAACAAAGGGTAACATTTCGATACAGTAACACAAAAATTCTACACAAACTATTAATCCAAACACCATAAACTTACTTCACATAAACCTAATTCAAACGAAACACGATATAAATAAAGTTAAATATAAACAAAACATCCAAACATAAACAAAAAATAATAATAAAAAAATACCTCAAAGATTAAACCAACAATAGTGGTTCCAGTTTTGAGATAGCCAGGTGATTTTAAGCCTTTTTTCGTCAACATATCGTTTCTTCTACACAAATCAAAGCTGAACCCAGTTTTTGGGACATCCATTCCTTCAATTGTCATCTTCAAATTATACCTAATTTTCAATAAAAAATCAAATCTTTAATTAAAACAAGATATAACCCTAAATTTAGGGGACTATTAGCGATCGAAAATTAAAGAGAAAGAAAACATATATACGATACATATATAGTAAAATGTGTATGTTGTTACTTACGATTACGATGGAGAGTGAAATCGATTTCAAATCTGCAAAAAAGATGTGATTTTTATTTAGAGATATAAATAAGAAATCTTGGGTAACAAGACAGAATAGAAAGGGGGTCTATTGTTCATGTGTGTTTTATAAAAAGACTTATTAATTTTCTTATTACCCCCTTTGGGTTTGGACTTTGTTTCGTTTAGGGACCTAACTTTTTAGAAGGTGAGTCGAGCCCAAACCTGACACTACCCAATCTTGACTCATTTAAATCGTGACAAGCCTTATTATTTAAACTCGAACACTGTGATAGGGATGGCAAAAAAAACCCGACCTAACGGAAAACCCGATACCCAATGAGAATACCTGATACCCGAACCGTTCGGGGTAGGGACTAGGCATGTCTACCCGACCCGAGTTGACCCGACCCGACATCAATACCTCTATCTATATACTTATAAGTGATTAGTTTTGAATTTATATTCTACCTCTGTAAATACAATGCTCACACAAATATCAACTAATTTTGTATCTATATTCCACAACTTGCACATTCATTTATCAAAGCATCAAGAGGAGGTGGTATCTTCAAACAAATTTTGGTAATTATTCTTGAAAAATAGTTATTCTTGTCGGGGTTTTGGGTTTTGGGCATAATTTTATCCCTAATGGAGTCTCTGATAAGGCACCCAATGAGTATCGGGTCGGATTCGGGTAGCATATTTCTCATCGGGTCCGGGTTTGGGTTTGACACTAACCACCCCGAACCCGACCCATTGTCGTTCTTACTCCATGAGAAACCTCTTTAGTGGAGGCCTTATTAAAAACCAATGTCAAATGAAAACTTAAATAACTTTATCTCATCTGAATAAACAAAAAGTTATTTTTGTTAAATTAGACATTGATAACTCGGTCAAAACATGATAAGAGTATTCATGTAATCGAGTAAAAGATAACCTTGCTTATTATATGGTCAAAACTCAAACGTAAGCATCATAACATTTTTGACCATTATATCTTAAAATTAAGTGATTACGTCGCTGATATTGGCTTAAAAGTGTGTGTGTGTGTTTTTTTTTTTGCTTTGACAACAAATTCATGTCTAGTTATTTACTCGTATTAACAAGAGGTCTTTTCTTTAAATTAAAACAATTTGATGAGCTTAATTATTAATGGATCTACTGTATTCAAAAGTTTCAGGTATCCTTCACAATGTAGCTGGATAAATTTCCATTCGTTGGCTTTTCTTTTGAAAGTTATGTATCCTATCCTTCTTTCAGTAGTTGATATCCAGATGGATCATTTTGTAAAAGTTACTAATCATTTTTTATATATGCAAACAGAAGATAAGCGAAATTACAGTTGGTAAATAATGTCTTTTGGGTATATACTAATATAGGGCTAGTCTTGTAGAATTTGGAGGTCTAGTTACATATTGTCATGTCTAAATGAGAGTTACGCACTTATGGCCACCATATACTAAGAAAGTTGAAATCTTGAACGATCTAGTACAAACAAAAACACAAGTAGTATAACTAGAGTCTAGAATTGGTCATAAAGTTTCATTATATCTCAAATACAAATATAACATTGAACCTCACTTCACAATTAACCAAAGTAACTTCATAACTATTACAATACATAACAAGCAAACCCATGATGTCAAAATCAGCATCGGTCAATAATCTTTGCTCTTGGCTCCATCCTAACCAATAACCCATACAACATGTAAAGTGTGGTGTTCACTTTTGGACATACTTTATGACCTTCAACCAGTTTCAAACTATATCTTAATAATACTGAAGCAACCACCATTTTCATCTGCATATATGCAAACTTTTTGCCAACACATAACCGCGGCCCTGCATTAAACACTGTATACTTGAACTGGCTCTGGCTCACGAACTCGCCATCTTTGATCCACCTTTCGGGCCTAAACTCACAACAGTCTTTTCCCCAAAGGCTCTCCATCCTAGCCATTACATAAATAGAGTAGATCACTCGTGCACCCTTTTTTACTACAGTGCCATCTGGGAATATGTCATCTTCTAGTGGCTCTTTGAAGTCAAATGAGACCGGAGGGTACAAACGTAAGGATTCAGATATTGCTGCTTGTAGATACACCATTTTTTTGAGCTCTTCCTCTGTAAATACTATGTTTTCTTGATTTTCCTTGTTGGGGTCTTCGCGTTGTTGTATGATGTTATGAAGTTCTTCTAGGATTCGGGTTTCTACTGATGGGTTTTTGGCAATTAACCAGAAAAACCATGATAACCCCACTGAGCTTGTGTCTCTACCTGCTAAGATGAAACTTATGCAAAAATCTTGAAGTAATTTATCACTAAAAAAGACTTCTTTTTTATCTTGTTCCATTATGATTAGTCTTGACAAAAGATCACACCTTGAACTACCATTTGTTTCATCTTTATTAGATAATAATTCCATCTTTCTTTCTCTTACTGTTTTCTCTGAAAAATCATGCACAATTTTGGCAGATTCATGCAGTGTTTTCTCAAATCCTACTCTGAAATACTTCATTGGCTTCCATACATAACGAGGTACCAAGAACCTCATTAGACTTGCAAAAGTCACTTTCTCGAAGGCCTTTGCAAAAGGAGTCTCTGGTAAATCAACTGCCAAACACCCTGAATCAACACCAAACGCCACTGCACAAGTATTGTCAAAAGTAAAACGTAGAAGCACATCTTGCAGATCAATAACAGACCCTTTTTTAGCCTCCAAAACCTTCAACAACCTGTCATGAACTAGCGTTTTTATGGATTCCATGGAGAACTTTATGAAACGGGTTGAATGCATCTCAGAGTTAGCCACACGACGTTGCATCCTCCATAACTCATCATCTGCATTAAAGATTCCATCTCCAAGAAAATCATAAAATCTTTCTTTATAAGCTTTCCCTTTCGGAAAGTTCTTGAAGTTTGTCTTGAGCATGTATTCGACTTTAACAGGATCACATGTGATATATCCAAAAGTGCCACCCATCCAGATACCTCTAAAGTAAATGGTTCCGCCATATTTGATCAAAGCATTGGTACCCCGCTCATAAAAATTTATGAGATATAAGGTAGTTGTTGGATATATTCCAAAAAATGGCCATATCATAGGACCCTTTGTTGTGAGTCTTTGAAGTATGGAGTTGACGATAAAGATGATGGACATTGCCTTGGCTATATCTGAGAACCATAAATGAGAATACAACCACCCGATTGAAGAGAATACGAGGTTAGTGATCATGTTGTGCTCCATCTTTTGGTCGTGTGACGTGAATTAGCTGGTTTCATGAATAAATATATGGGTGGTTATACAAGATGAGAGTACGTACGCACGTACTCAGGACGATCTATACAACAATTCAATCTACTTGAATGAAGCAGAAGTACATGTATGTACTTAATTTACATGTTCAGACCATCATTTTAAGCAAATCTTAATGGTGTTATATGGATATTGGTTAAGCATATATAAAATTTTAGTTCCGAGTATTATTCTTTTGGTAAGTTAGGAATCAGTTTTGAAGAAACCACTTTACCATACAAAATGTGTGATTTCCTAAGTTGTTTTTTTATTTCAATTTACGTGTGGAAGAATGCTTTCCCTCAATCACTTGAAAAGAAATGAAGGGTTCTTTTATAGAAGTCACAAAAACCATATGAAAGTTAAGGCCGAATTGAGTTTGAATCGTTCTTGAAGCTGAATAATTCACGCAAAATGGTCGGTCTACTTAAGTTGTGACGCCAAGAGTCTCATATTGATTGAAAACTAGAATTGAATTATAAGTTCTTAATGATTTCATAGGTTGTAAGAAAACGTCATGTGATTTAGGATTTTGATATGCATGGCCCATTTGAACATTAAGATGCAATATATATTCGATCACACTGATTTGAAATTGTGAGAAAAATGGAATGCATATACATTTTCAATTTTACTTACTAAAAGGGTCTAGCTGTATTGGGTGTGGTCAATCAACCAAGAAGTTGTTTTCTGTTAGTATATGATCACGTAGAAATGAACGTATGTCCAGAAATGATTTAAGCCTACGGGGTCACACGTCTCGACACAAATGTATTTAATATTAATTAATATATTGAATGTATTTAATTAATATGATCACGATTTTAATTAACGAGTGGTCGTTAAAAACTAACGGTTACTAGCTAACGACGTTAGTTAAGAAGGATTAATTTGTAATTAGGAAATTCTAGAAGTTTCCTAATTATGAAATGAAGGGGCCGGTTTTATTGATGGATATTAATCCATTAATTTAATTTGTTTTTCTTATATACTAATCCTAGTTTATGTCTAATACGAATCCTAATCTATGTCAAATACGAAAAGGGTTTTGGATATAAATAGGAAAAAGAAAAAGCCCTACTCACTTTCTCTCCTTCCTCCTCTCTTGGCTTCGGCCGATCTCTCCACAAAAGAAAAGGGTTTTCGTTTTTGGTGTTTAACAAATCAAGGAGACAAAGCAAACGTTGCGGTTCGTGATCAAGTACTAGCATACGTGCATTCACGTGTCGTGTGTGCAATCGTAGAGAAGTTTATTTTAAACTTTCATAAAGTTTCTTGATTTATTCTCATCAATTTAAGGTACACGTTTTCTATCTTGGTTAATTAATTAACTACATAGGTTTTATCTTCCGCTGCGTGCTTTGTGATTTGATTTGATAAATTGTTATATAACCAAACAGTGGTATCACGAGCCTACTATGTATGTTTTTTAATTACCAATTAAATCAAAACTTGAAGGGGGGTTAGGGTTTTGATCTTCAAATTTTCGGATATATATATATATATATTTTTATAATTTTTGATTATATATATATTATTATATAAATTGCATGTATATATGGTGTACTTTTAATTATTTAATTGTTAAATAGAAGTAAAAATCATGAATTTTTCATGCAAATTATTCATGATTATTACTTAGATATATTGATATGAAATCTTGATCATTAGGGTTAATTATGCTAGATAATTGAATAATTAATTGTGTGACAATGTGATTATGTTTTGTGAAAGTTTCTGTTTGACACCAGTTCACTAAAAAAATCATAACTAATTAACCGTAAGGAGTTGGAAGCTGAAATCTTTACAGTAGATGCTTGACTCATAGGGCTACAACTTTTATGTTTTGTGCTAAGCCCAGTTCGGCCTTCATCAGGGCCTGATTTGGTCGTGAAGCTGCTGGATTTTCCAGATCAGCATCCTGTTTTATGGTAGATAAATTTGTTATAGATATTTTGGCTTACGCAATCAAGGTAACTTGATGTATGTGGTCTCTTTCCATATGAAAGAGGAGCCAATCTTATACCATAGTGACCAAATTAGGTTGATTACCTTAATTGTTAAGTTGTAAATTTAGTAAGTTTAATTTTGCCTTTTTATGAAAATTGTGTGCAAAATTGTTTTTGGAAAAATAAACTTGACTAAATATATTGAAATAAGATTTTGTTTATAAAATTGGTGCCCTAAAATCAAAAGATACACCGGCTCACCCATTTGAACAAACTCTAAGAGAGGTATAAGTCGGAGTGCGCTAGCCTCCTAAAAGGGCGGGTTTTTAAATCGCGTTTATCGCATACCTTTGCCCTTGCGCTTCTTTGTGCGTTCGAATGGAGCTACCGAGCTCTTTTGTATTTAAAGGCAATAAAAATGAGTTTTATAAACATATTATGTTTAGAAGATATGCATGAATCTTCAAACATAACTTTTTGATCACACATCAAATTGATTGACCCAATAAACTTAAGTCATTGCCACCCAACTCGTAAAGGACACTTGTGGCTGTTGTTTTACTCACTGGTACACAGTGGTGAAATGGCAGTTGCATGGCAAATCCCACTCACTGGTACACAGTGGTGGACAAATTTGCGCGTTCTTGGTTGGACGACTTAAAGCGAGTTAAGCGGTGAGACCTTGACCCGTGGCAAAAGATGGGACAAAACATGACTACAAATCACTTGATGAATCAAGTGTGATTTGTAGGTCCTATTCTTACTAGGAATTGCACATGAAATGCAATTACTGCTCGTCACTTACCTTTTGAGTGCAATCATTTCTAGCAGATCAACTGATGAAATGATTGTATGTCAATTGGATCCTAGCCTTAATGAAATTAATTGTTTATTTGATAAACATTGGGTAATTGATTTCTTAAGGATATATTATCGAAAATACTGATTTTTGAACTTAATCTGTTTTGTAGATGGCAATGAATCCTTCCACAAACACCAATGCTTTTCGGCAAATGTTTGAAAGAGAAAAGCTTAATGGATCAAATTTCAATGACTGGTATCGTCAACTGAGAATTGTTCTAAGAGTTGAGGAACGCATGGATGTCATTGAAAGGCAATGGCCAACCGAACCAAGTGCTGAATCCACAGCAGCTGAAAAGCTGAATATAGGATTCAGTACACTAGATTCAATGAAGTTTGTTGTTTGATGCTTGCGAGCATGTCTCCCGAGCTTCAAAAAACAATTCGAACTCTACACTCCATATGATATGATCACAGAACTTAAATCCTTGTATGAAAAACAAGCTGGAGTGGAACTGTTCGACTTAGTCGTGGAACTTCATGACATGAAACTTGAATCTGGCAAATCGGTTAGCTGTCATGTGCTCAAGATGAAGAGCATTTTTGACAAATTGGATTCGATGGAGTACGCTTATCATAAAGAGGTAAAAGTTGGCATGATTCTCAAATCCCTTACGAAGGAATATGAGGGTTTTGTGCAAAACTATACCTATGCACTCTATGAAAAAAAGCGTCAATGAACTTCATGCTATGCTCATTGAATATGAGAAGACGATTCCAAAGAAGGCCAATGACCCAAATGTCCTTATGATTAAGGGGGGTCGGATCCAGAAAGCTAAGAAATCGCACCAAGCTAAAGGCAAGTTTGATGGTAAAGGCAAGGGTAAGCAAGCTGCTTATTCCCCCAAACCAAAGAAAACCCCTCCGGCTAAGAAAGAGCATCCGGCTAAAGACCAGACCTGTCATCATTGTAATGAAGTCGGGCACTGGAAGAGGAACTGTCCCAAGTATCTTGCCGAGTTGAATGTGAAGAAGAAGCAAGCAAGCGTTGCTAGTACTTCAGGTATCTTCACCATTGAATTATTTTCCTTTACTAAGCGTAAACCATGGGTTTATGACACTGGCTGTGGAACTCATATCTGTAATGAATTACAGGCTCTTAGGAAAAGGAGGAAGCTGAAGCCCGGAGCTTTGCAGCTGTTCGTGGGCAATGGTCTACCAGCACCTGTTGAAGCTATTGGAGAATATCATTTAGTTCTTCCTTCCGGTTTAATTATTGTTTTAGACAATTGTCATTATGCACCTTCTATCACTAGAGGTGTAGTTTCAGTTTCTTTGTTGAAAGACAACGGATTCATTAATGTTTTTAATGATTATGGCATTTCAGTTTCTAAAAATAATGTTCATTATTTTGATGCTATTGCTTGTGATGGTATTTATGAAATTGATATGCGTGGTTGTGATTCAAATAATTCAATGTATAATGTTAGCAAAAGAGCCAAGACTAACTTGACTCTACTTATCTGTGGCACTGTCGTCTTGGACACATTGGCAAAAATCGCATTGAAAGACTTCAACGTGAAGGGATTTTACAATTAAATGATGAATCATTTGATAAATGCGAGTCGTGTGTTTCCGGCAAAATGACGAGAAAACCTTTTTCGCATAAACCGGAGAGGGCTAAAGATCTTCTTGGACTCATTCATACCGATGTTTGCGGCCCATTTAGACATGTGTCAAGAAAAGGAGCTAGCTACTTCATAACTTTTACGGATGATTTCAGTCGTTATGGTTATGTTTACTTGCTTAAACATAAACATGAAGTGTTTGAAACATTCAAAGAGTTTAAAAATGAAGTAGAAAATCAACTCGGAAAGACCATCAAGATTCTTCGTTCGGATCGAGGTGGTGAATACTTAAGCCAAGAGTTTAAGGATTATCTGAAAGCGTGTGGAATTGTCCAACAGCTTACTCCTCCATACACTCCTCAACATAATGGAGTGTCTGAAAGGAGAAATCGAACCTTGCTAGACATGGTGAGATCTATGATGAGCCTTACGACTCTCCCATTTTCGTTTTGGGATTATGCTCTGAGACTGCTGTACGCATTCTCAATATGGTTCCAACCAAGAAGGTTGACAAGACACCATATGAATTATGGCATGGAAATGTTCCTAATCTGTCTTACTTAAGAGTCTGGGGATGTGAGGCACTTGTGAAGCGCGATACGCCTGACAAACTTGAACCCAGAACTACTAAGTGCATCTTTGTCGGATACCCTAAGGAAACGATGGGTTACGACTTCTATGATCCCGTCAAAACACTGTTCGCGTTGCTCGATATGCTGAATTCTTTGAAAAGAAATTAGTTCCAGAGAACAGTGGGAGGATTGTAGAACTTGATGAGATTCAAGAGGAAGATGTGTCACCTTCTGAAGCTCCTAGCAATCATCAACTTGGGGGGGAAAATGTTCAAAGTGATGAACCTCAAGTCGATGATGATGAAGCGATTGTACTTCGTAGGTCCGAAAGGACAAGACGTCCTACTGACAGATTATGTCTGATGGTAGAAGAAAACGTTTTAGGAGATCTCGATGAGCCTCCGAATTTCAAAGCTGCATTATCAGATCCGGAATCTGAAAATGGCTTGAAGCTACGAAGGTGGAAATGAAATCCATGAAAGACAATCAAGTCTGGAGCTTGGTTGATCTTCCACAAAATGCTCAAACTGTTGGGTGTAAGTGGATCTTCAAGAAGAAGACGGACATGGATGGAAATGTACACACCTATAAAGCTCGTCTCGTGGCGAAAGGTTATACTCAACGTTTCGGTGTTGACTATGATGAGACCTTTTCTCCAGTTGCGGACATTAGAGCTATTAGGATTCTCTTAGCCATAGCTGCGTACTATGACTTTGAGATATGGCAAATGGATGTTAAGACTGCCTTCTTAAATGATTACTTGGATGAAGAAGTCTATATGGATCAACCTGAAGGTTTTATTGATCCAAAACATCCCAACAAAGTATGCAAGCTTCAAAGGTCCATTTATGGACTAAAGCAAGCATCAAGAAGTTGGAACAAGAGGTTTGATGAAGAAATCAAAAAGTTTGGTTTCGTTCAAAACCCCGATGAGCCATGTGTATATCGCAAAGCTAGTGGGAGTAATGTTACTTTCCTTGTCTTGTATGTTGATGACATATTGATCATAGGAAACACATTCCAATGTTGCAAGATGTTAAATCCCATCTTGGAAAGTGTTTGCCATGAAAGATTTAGGAGAAGCGGCATTTATTCTTGGAATCAAGATCTACCGAGATAGATCAAAGCGATTAATTGGACTAAGTCAAAGTGCTTATATTGATAAGGTCTTGAAGCGATTCAAGATGGAGAATTCTAAGCGTGGGTTTACACCTATGCAAGAAGGACTTAGTTTATCTGTCAAACAGGGTGCTACTACACCTAATGAGGTGGAGCGTATGCGAAGAGTCCCTTATGCTTCGGCTGTGGGATCTATTATGTATGCGGTTAGATGCACTAGACCCGATGTGGCGTTCGCGCAAAACATCGTTAGCCGATATCAACAGAATCCAGGTGAAAGTCACTGGACTGCTGTTAAAAGCATTCTGAAGTACCTACGGGCTACTAAAGATATGTTTTTGGTGTATGGAGGAAATCCAGACTTGGAGCTCAAAGTGACCGGATACTGTGATGCTGGATTTCAAACTGATAAAGATGACACGAAGTCTCAGTCAGGATTCGTCTTCGTTCTTAACGGAGGTGCTGTGGATTGGAAAAGCAGCAAGCAAAAACAGTTGCCATGTCTGCAACAGAGTCTGAGTACATTGCCGCCTCAGAAGCCGCAATGGAAGCAGTCTGGATAAGGAAGTTCATTAGCGGGCTTGACATGATCCCCTCAAGTGACTTACCCACTGATATGTACTGTGATAATACTGGTGCATTAATCATTGCCAACGAACCCGGAGTTCAGAAAGGTGCCAGACATTATGCTAGACGATATCACTATGTTCGTGAGCGGATCGAACTAGGTGAAATCAAATTACTCAAAGTTCACACAGATTTTAACTTAGCTGATCCTTTCACAAAAGCTTTGTCTAGGCCCAAGCTTGAAAGGCATGCCGAGGGCATAGGACTTAAATTAGCTAGTTATTTCATGTAAATCTGTTGTTTCGGTATTTGGATAAGGGATGTTAAACAATTTATATTTTTGATAATGAAATAAAGTACTTGATATGTTTGATTTCATTTAATATTAATTGTATCCTATATTTGCATGTTTAATCCTTGAATATTTTAATAAATATTCTAAATTGTCCATTGTCGATTAATTATATGGGAATATAATTAAACTAAGACAAATCTGAGCGATTGGTTATATTCTTGGAATATAAAATGGATGGTCCCACCAAACTCACATGATATCCATAGTTGATGCATATCGGACTACCCCACTAACGAATTTATTACTTTATGGATCGGAGTTATTAAGTAAAAATTCGTAAATGGTTACTTTATTGATCCTTTGACTTGAGATACAAGCAGGTCAGCATGTATGGATTGCACTTACTTGATATAGTTCTAACTCTCCTGAATAAGGGAGTACATAAAGGGCTATTTTCAGAAAGTGTATTGAAGTATGATGACTGACACGTGTAGTCAATACAGGATTTGTTCCTTCAACTTGAAAGTTGAAGTATGATACCATTGGCGCCCTCATTAGGACTAATTAAGATGTTTGCATGGCCGTGCCCAAATAAATCCAGATGGTTCTCGATTATATTTGGTAATCTCTAATTAGTTATGGAATGAGAAACAGAATCGTTAAATCATGAAATGACATTGATCCGTATTCATGTTTAACACGGTATTTGAACAAAGGGATAATAAATGCCTCAACCATTTAAATATACTTTAAGAAACTATACTTAATATTTCTGGGAGCATTGGCGTGTTGCTAGACGCTAACCAATGTTATTACCTTCATTTGTTACGAGCTCAAGTGGGAGCTGTTAGTATATGATCACGTAGAAATGAACGTATGTCCAGAAATGATTTAAGCCTACGGGGTCACACGTCTCGACACAAATGTATTTAATATTAATTAATATATTGAATGTATTTAATTAATATGATCACGATTTTAATTAACGAGTGGTCGTTAAAAACTAACGGTTACTAGCTAACGACGTTAGTTAAGAAGGATTAATTTGTAATTAGGAAATTCTAGAAGTTTCCTAATTATGAAATGAAGGGGCCGGTTTTATTGATGGATATTAATCCATTAATTTAATTTGTTTTTCTTATATACTAATCCTAGTTTATGTCTAATACGAATCCTAATCTATGTCAAATACGAAAAGGGTTTTGGATATAAATAGGAAAAAGAAAAAGCCCTACTCACTTTCTCTCCTTCCTCCTCTCTTGGCTTCGGCCGATCTCTCCACAAAAGAAAAGGGTTTTCGTTTTTGGTGTTTAACAAATCAAGGAGACAAAGCAAACGTTGCGGTTCGTGATCAAGTACTAGCATACGTGCATTCACGTGTCGTGTGTGCAATCGTAGAGAAGTTTATTTTAAACTTTCATAAAGTTTCTTGATTTATTCTCATCAATTTAAGGTACACGTTTTCTATCTTGGTTAATTAATTAACTACATAGGTTTTATCTTCCGCTGCGTGCTTTGTGATTTGATTTGATAAATTGTTATATAACCAAACAGTTTCAAGTCTCAATTGGAGACAATTTGTGTAAAAATTAGGTCTGTCATCAAGTCTTTGCCATTGAAAGAAGAACTTTTTGAATCATTCTTAATTCTTAGAACTTCATCAACAATGGCAAAAGCTTGTTGGTAACTCTAAAGAAATGTATGCTATAGGAGTTGATGCAACACCAGGTAAAGTTGCTGATGTGGATAGAAAGAAAAAAAGTTCAGCAATTTTGTAAAAGAATGAAGCATATAGTGATAGGATCATGCACATAATTTTATTTTATATATCTTTTATTTTTTTTGCAAATGATGTGGATAATAAATATGGTAATAAACACAAGTATAATATGATGAAAATCGATATAAGGTTTCAAGATCATTATAGTTATTAATAATTACATTGAACCCTAATTACTAATTAATCTAAGTAATGTTCATAAACATAACAAAGATGAAGCTAACAACCTGCCTCATGACATCAAATCAAAATCAACATTAGTACATAAACTTTTCCCTGGGCTCAATTGTAACCAATAGCCCATGCTTCATATACAGTGTCATGCTTATTTTTGGACATACTTTGTGTCCTTCAACCAATTTCAATCTATACCTCAATAATACCGAAGCAACTACCATTTTCATTTGTACATATGCAAACTTTTTTCCCACGCATAACCTTGGACCTGCATTAAACACTGTATACTTGAACGGGCTTTCACTTACGAATTTGCCATCTTTGATCCACCTTTCGGGCCTAAACTCGAGACAGTCTTTACCCCAAAGGCTCTCCATCCTACCCATGGCATACATGCAATAGACCACTCGTGCACTCTTTGTTACCGCAGTTCCATCAGGAAGTACGTCATCCTCTAGTGGTTCTTTGTGGTCATATGAAACCGGAGGGTACAAACGTAGGGATTCAGATATTGCTGCTTGCAGATACACCATTTTATTCAGTTCTTCTTCCGTGAATACTATGTTTTCTTGATTTTTGTGATTAGCATTTTCTCGTTGTCGTATGATGCTGTGAAGTTCATTGAGGATTCGAGTTTCTCCAGATGGATGGTTGATAATCAACCAGAAGAACCATGATAATCCCACCGAGCTTGTGTCTCTACCTGCTAAAATGAAACTTATACAAAAATCTTTAAGCAATTTATCAGTAAAAATCTCTTCCTTTTTATCTTGTTCCATGATGATAAGCCTTGACAAAAGATCACACCTTGAAGTATCATTTATACCCTTCTTGTTATTAGAAAATAATTCCATCTTTCTTTCTCTTACTATTTTCTCAGAAAACGCATGCACGATTTTGGCAGAGTCATACAGTGTTTTTTCATAGCCCACTTTAAAAAACCTCATCGGCTTCCATAGAAAACTAGGGATCAAAAACCTCATCAAACTTGCATAAGTCACTTTCTCAAAGGCCTTAGGAAAGGGAGATTCGGGTAAATCAACATCCAAACACCCTGTATCGATACCAAATGCCACTGCACAAGTGTTGTCAAAAGTAAAACGAAGAAGGACATC
>CM067167.1:231504038-231516538 GCA_034093135.1 Erigeron breviscapus | reverse complement strand
TGGTTTTTAGAACAAAACTCTTTATATTGCGTGTGGCAAGTGTTTGTGCTCGAATCACTTGAACAAAATAACGAAAGGGATTATAGATGTCACAAGAACCATATGAACACACACTATTGAGTTTGAATCTTTCTTGAAGTGATGTGCTTTAGTTATGACACTCATTTCGCACGAATTACAAACCAGAATGAGGATATATTCTTACAATTAGGAATGTCAATGGGCGGGTAGTACTATACCCAACCCTGAACCCGACAAGTAGAACGGTACCCGAACCTGACTGGATACCCATTGGGGATCTTGTCGGGGCACCATATCGGGCCAGATAGTTCACCCAATCCTTTACCGATACCCGTTACTCGAGGCCCGACCCGAATTTGTTTTAGAAAATATGAAAAAACTTAAAACTGTTTTACTTAATGGTCCACTCTGATCTCATACCATAACCGAACTTCCATTGTGCAACTGAAAGAAATCTAGTTGAATGGTTGATAACTCACATGCACCACCTTAAGCTCTGTCATCATCTTTAACAATAAATAAGAGGACACAACACTGAAACATGCAATGCGATCCCAACTAGATGAAATAAAAAAATTGCAAGAATGAGGCCTACAAAATGTTTTACATTTTCTTTGGTTAAACATGGAAGATTATTACTTTTGTCTTTATATATATATATTTCAGGTGGGGTCGGGTAGGGGTAGGCATGCCACAGTCCCTGCCCTGAACCCGAATAAATCCCCGTTAACTTCCCCGAAACCTGTTAAGCTTTGCCCCGAACTGACCCAAAATTCTCAGGTATCGGGCTTCCCCATCGGGTTCGTTATTTTTGCTATCCCTACTTACAAGTAATGCATAATGTGTTTAATCTGAATAATTTGCTACAACTTGTTACCTAACTTGATATATTCATATACATTGCTTATTTGAACACCAAAATCGATTTTTATATCTTGTTTTATAAAGATGTCATGGAAAACATATGCCCAGATATATAGAGGATATATGAAATTTGAATCATTCTTATTCAAGGTTTTCCTTAATGTGGCATGTAATTTGGAAAGACTAAATGATCAAGTAACCTTATGTGGACATCAATGATTTAGTAACCTTATGGAGATCAATGGTTGATCTCAAGATTTAGACTTGCATTAGTCACTTGTACAGTTGTAGGTTATCGTGAAATTCATCTGTCAATTATGTATATTCAGTTCCAAGCTACAAGACTTCCACTTTACCTTTTCCCATTCATTCTTGATTTGCTTTTAGAATGTCTGGCCATATATTACATGCTTACAGCAAGGTTTAAGAACCTAGACCTGCTTTGTCTTTTTCTTTATTATACTCTCTACCTTTTGCTTTTTGAAGAATCTGGCTATCTGCCCATATATAAAACAGGATTCAACAAGTGCACATGATGATGTTGTACACATGTTATAAAGTACTTGTACTATAGTATCCAACTAAAGTTTAACTTCAAGATAGACTTAAATCTCATGATCCTTTTTACAATAAAGCATAAAACATCAGGTGATATATATCCATAAAGATGTAGAAGTTGAGTTCATTTGAGTTGATTCGCCCATGGAGTTAAGCAAAAGTGACAGTTTGACCCCTCAATCATCTTCTATGGATCTATCAATTGAACAAGAATTCATCATAAATGAGACTCTACTCACTCATGAATCCGACGGCCGTCATGTGGATTGCAAGATTTTGTTTCAAGCCATGGAAAATGTCATGTTCTACGCTTCTAGTTCAAACAATGTATCACCCCTTAGTTCGTTTTATCATTTTGACTAAGATTATTTTCTTGATCTCTATAACAAAACAGTCATTTCTTTCTATTTCAGGCTGTTGATATGCATACTCTTGCTGGTATTGAAAATTATGCTTTGAAAGAAACTTTGGAGCATTCCATTTATAAGATTTCATGCGGGGTACTCTTTTGTTAAACTTGGTGAACACGAATGTTTGACTCGGCCTCTCTCTTCTTCTAATATAATGCTCGTGTTGCAGATACTATGGGAGTGTCATAACACTGCAGATGTGCACAGACGAACTCTACTTTTACTAGAGCTGTTAGGGAACTACAGATGGGATGCAAAAGTGGTTATATTACTCACAGCATTTGCAATAAGTTATGGCGAATTTCGGCTCATTGTTGAGGTTTATGCACACAATTCATTAGCAGCATCACTTGCAGTACTTAAGAACTTGTGTTGGAGGAAATCTGAAGGTTTGAAACCCCAGTTCAAGGCAATGGAACTTCTAATTGAAGAAATGATGGAATTAGCTAAATGTATAGTGAGATTTGAAGGCTTGCCTCTTCAACTTGTACTTCATGAAGATCATAATCGTACTATGATGAAAGCTACAAAGTCTCAGATTTACTTGGCCACTTATTGGATCTTTAGAAGCTCATTGACATCTGCATCTCAGATCATAGACTTGATTGCTATGGAGCAGGAGCAAGTGCATGTTCTTTTTTACACCTCTCTCTGTTAATTTGATAATTTCCATAAAGATCAACTATATGGATTTTGTGAATGTCTTTTTTTACTCATCGATGTTATGTTAAAGCTCGAAACTTTTTTCCAGGAATTCAAATAGAACAGCAAATGCAGCTTGGGGTTTGTCTAGTTTGGCTCTCAAGTTGACCACAATATGCAGTGGGCTCAGAATGCAGGTTGATGCATATCAAGGATATATAGGTAAGACACCCTTACAGGACTCCCAAATCTTTTGTCGAAATACCCAGAATACTATATTTGAGACAATGAAACCTTTGTCACGTGTCCCTTAACTCATGTTTGGTAACCCACCAAGCAATACCCAAGAGTGGATTTTGAACTCAGACTCTCTAGATTGTATGACAGGACCCCAACCACCGAATATAATCTTGAGTCTTTTGATAAGGAAAACATTGTTCTATTTATTCTATAAGTTATAATTTTTCTTTTGTTGTTTTTTTGCAGAGCAGAAGTTATACAAGAAGTTGATGAATCTACTTAAGGACCACATAGTAACTGACAATCAAGAAGTGCTTCACTTACTACTTTCTGTGAATGATGATTTGCCTCTCAATGATTCTTCTTCTCAAGCAAAAGTAAGTACTTTCTTTACGATTAGTTCATCTAAAGTTAAATGAGGGTATAACCTGTTAGAAGATAATTAAGTTTAGATGCCATCCAAAAGGACCAAAACACATTGGGACATATCTTATGGCCATGCCGGTCCTACATGTAAAAGGAGATGAGTTATCTTAATGGTAGCGTTTGGTTTATAGTTGTTAATCAATATGGATAGTAGGGTGTAATAGGTTTTATACCCAACCCCCGGGCAAGTCTAAATTTGTTGGTTTCGTTCCTAAATTTAAATTCCGGACACTTGTACAAGGAATTATTCTGATTCACTCATTCTCATACCCTTCAACCAAACACCCCATAAACTTTTCAAGAACAGACTTCCTGAAAAATATATTTTTTTATTGTAATGATATTCTAATTAAAAATGCTACATCTGTCATTGCTTGCTTTAATATTTCCTTAACTCTAACTGCCTTCTAAAACAGGTTGGTATAGCTAAACTGAAAAACAAGATAGTTATGCTTTTGGTTTCAAAACCAGATCTTTTGCCATCAGATCAAACTCTATTGCTAATACAACAGACACATGAACATCCTCACCAGAAAAACATAGAGCAAGGCTACGAGATAGTGTGGGTCCCAATCTCGTCTTCAGAAACATGGACTGTTGATGAACACATAAGTTTTGATTACTTATCAAACTCATTACCATGGTTATCAATCAGGCATCCATGGTTACTAAACTCAGCAGTAGTGAGAATGATTAGACAAGAATGGAAGTTTGAAGAAAAGCCCATAATGGTAGTATTAGATTCACAAGGGTCGGTTTCAAGTTATAATGCAATGGATCAGGTGTTGATTTGGGGGGCAAAAGCTTTCCCATTTTCTGATTCGAGAGAGAAAGAGCTTTGGGAAGAAGAACATTGGAACCTGAATCTTATGCTAGATGGAGTAGATCACTTCCTAACAAAGACGGTAAGATTCTTTACAGTAGTTAAACACACCGGCTCTCATGTAAACTCGAGCTCATCTACATATGGGGTCATTCTTGTTTACAAGTAGTTTTCTAACAAGGTAACATGGAGTCCTTTTTTAACTTCGATTTTATGTTTATATCATTGGTATAATGTGTCGCTCTATCATTGTTTTCCAAATATAATTATGTTTATGACTCCAGAAGAATACATTACCAGTAAACCTCATGTAGACATGAGGTCTGTCTTTTTCTTTGTGTCTATCCTCGAAGAGCCTGCAACTTTTTGGGGCATGGGACATGCTCATTCAATAGTGTTGTCTTCAGGTACAATGGGGCCAAAACATCTGCATATGTGGAAGCAGTAACCTAGACTGGATCAATGAATTCGAATTAAGAATAAGAAAACTACAAAATGTAGGCTTGCAGCTTCAAGTGATCTATGTCGGAAATAGAAACACAAGTGAAAACATGCAAAAAACATTAGCCAGAGTCAACAAAGACAACTCATTCACTCCCATCAAAATTCAGTTTTTCTGGCTAAGGTTGGAGAAGATTAAAGATTCTATTTTACGGCTAGTCCAAAGTCACACATCTACTAAATATGAAACCATTTTGACACGAGTCTCAGAATTTCTAGACACCAGTGAGCATAACAATTGGGCAGTTTTTGGAGGAGGGGGTTCTAAGGATTTTGTGAAGTTAAATGGAAGCATAGTTATGGAATTATTTGATAGATTTCCCGTCTGGGCCGAAAAAGTGGCAAGATTTGGTTTTGTGGAGGCTATCAGAAATGCTTTTGATGAAGCTAGCACGGTCACTTGTGATCACACAACCATGGTTCCGTATGATGTAGGAATGGTTCAACAAATTGTCGTATGTGAAAAATGTAAGCGGTTGATGAGCCCATATGTAGTTTATCAATGTGACGGATTCCAGTAGAATGTATCCGATTGGAATGCAAAACAGAACAAATAATGTAGCCCTACAACCAAAAGTATGAAAAATAAATTATATTTTTCTTTATATAATTGTTTTGGTTGAATTATTTAAAGCTTATACTATGGTTTAGAGGGGTGAGCCGGGCCAAGGCAATAGTGCAACACCAAGGCGACTCTCAAAGACCCCAATAGCAAGCTATTGTGACGGGTCTTTATCCATGAAAAATAAGATTAATATCGAGTGAACCGATGGCTCACATATCAGATATTAAACTGATAAGAACAGATACTACACTTGATCTTAGCCAAAAGGCCGAGAAAGGTATGCTTTGTTATTTTCTTGGACCTTGGGTTTTATAAGCAGTCTGTTGTCCTTTATTTGTTTCACTCAGTCGATGTGGGCTAACATGTGAATCATTGCCTCACTAAATAATATTGTTTCTTGATGAAAAATGACCAAGATTTGGCTCCCATCTGGGACCATATCATTTAGAAGTTCTTTCCGTATGCAATCTTGGGCAGTGGGCACTTTGAATTAATTGATAAATGAACCGGATTATGGAATGTTAGTAATTTGAATGCATCGACAGTGTCATAATAACTATAACTATACAACTATACATAATACAATAGAGGAACCACTGATGTCAAGACTCTCATGAGAAGGAAAGTAGATGTATAATAGTTTCTATTAAAACGTACAACTTATCCGAGATCCACTCCTTAATTAACACGATAAAAAACGCAAAATTTGGTAGAGTTACCTTCAATTATCCAAGATCCGCGTCTATGCTGTGTTTTGAAAGTAAAAATTTAAGCAAAGAAGAAAAAGAAACATAATAATCTTCATATGAATATCATGAAGTATGCGTACATGTGTAGACGCTTTAAAAAGGAAGAATGACAAGGAAGTATTAAACTCACTCTGTCACACATCATATCACTAGATTCACGACTTCACGTTACATATTTCAAATATGTCAAGAAAAAACAGGTTAGTACTTTTAAAAGGATTTTAAAGTCGAAATATATTTACAATTGTAGATGAAATATATAGTTGTGCATCTATGATTTTTTTCAACATAAAATACATTTTAGAAAAAGTGCACTTGTTTTCTCTTACATATATAAAATGCATATTCTTCTAATGTCAATCTAATGATTTCGCCATTTACGAGCCTTAATACAGTTCATTCTTGTCGATCTTACTTTCAGAGTGTTTATACAATTATACTTGATCTAACACATTAAAATGTAAATGCATATACATTTATATAATACAATCAAATCTTATCAAAAGTACTTCATATATAGCCTCTACTTCAAAAAAAAATAATATAAAATAACACTTTATATTTCTTAATGTACAAAAATTAGAGTGATCGACACAAATCGTCCTTGTGGTTTGTTCAAAAGAAGTATACATAACATATAACATCAATATATCTGAACACTATATAAAAAATATTAAGTAGCCCCTATAGCTCAGTGGTAGAGCGCCAGTCTTGTAAACTGGAGGTCTGTAGTTCGATCCTGCATGGGGGCATAATTTCTTGGAACTTTTTTGGCCCCCATCACAAAATATTTCATTTCCGTTTTGCCGTCAAAATGTATCTTGTATATCTATATCTTTCTTTCACAAACACAACATGGAATCAGAAGGGGAAAAAAAATGTCTCAAATTTTTCACAAAATTCTTCGCAACAAACCCATAACTGGAACAACAATCAGGGCTTTACTCGCCTCTCAGAAACCAACCCAAACCCTAATTCCAAATCTTGTTCATGACCCAAAATCCAGTACAAAAAACCATTTTCTTGAATCTTTATCTGATGAAAATGTGACCCATTTCAATCGGGTCCATGCTTACCCCAGTTTTTCATTCGAGTCTTTCTTAAATCCAATTTCTTCATATGGGTGTCCGGATTCTTGTCCCGAAAAGGATCCGAACCCAGATGGGTCGGGTTCGAGTAATGAGAATGAGATGATTTGGGCGGATAGTGTGAAGAAGAAAAGAAAGAAGAAGATGAATAAACATAAGTTGAAGAAACTTAAAAAGCGCCTTCGTCATTGCTCTTAAAAGAACGAAAGAAGGTGTTTTCTTTTTTTTTAGTTAATAATGATTTTGGTTACTTGATCTGGTGTTTAAGATTGAGATATTACTTTGTTTTTGTTGATGGTTTTTGATGATACATTTGGATGAAATTATGCAACTTGGGTAATTAGTATGACTGTGAAAAGTTTATGAAAGTTTCTCACGACTTATGTCTCTACTAATGGCCAATGAATTCTAAGATTTTGTGATGGTTTGATTCTTAATTGCTTATGTGAAACAAATTAAGATGCTTGAGATTTGTCTTCAAATGTGATATGAGAAGGATTGATTATTACATTTTATCGATTTAGAATCAGTGTGTGTCGGATTATGATCTTTAGCCATGTTGGGTCCGTATAAAGGTATCTATGTTATATTTAATTCTTGTGAGCATGTCACTCTGTAAGTTTGAAGGTCTCTTGCGATAGATTATGTGCAAGTTGTAATACGGGTTTTTGGTTTGTTGTTCTAGCTATGATTGAATCAATATTTACTGTGTTGATGGTCCAGCTAGATGAAGTCATTAGGTTAGTCAGGTTTGATGAAACTAGTTCAAGTTGAATGTGATGTAAATGGTTTATAGTAATAGAAATTAACAATGATGCATTCCTACTCGAATATGTAAACATACTCTCAAATTCCCATTTATGCAAATCCTGAATGAAATGAACCTCGTTGTAGTATATGTGTGTTCCATATATAAAATGTAGTAATGTATCTCTGCCTTAGGAAACGTTATTTTTGTTGTGCTTAACAGTACTAGAAGATACAAGTCATGAGAGGACAATTAGGGAAAACTGTGAAAGAATTTGACACCATTGCATGAATGTTTAAAGAGAAAACATGATTAGTGATGCCAAAACTAGCCCTTACTTCATCTCTAATGAGTCTGCAGAATAACAAACGTGCCAGTGGTTTTATCGCGTGATCTAATCCAATAATGCTGTCTGATCTGAAGTGATATTTTTCACTATGCACTGTACAAGGCCTTCTAAATTTCTTAGTCGGATATATTCACTAGATTGATCCAATATTCGTGAGTCTTTGACAGTGACATTCCATACCTTCTATCCTCAAATGTTCAGAAATCCACTTACCTGAACCATGGTTTTTCTTATGCTCCATCACTTGATCCAAGCTTAGGATCATCTATATGGTTGCTATCTTCTTATCAACTCAACTTTGCTCTAAGATACTTCTTACTACAGATATGAGAAATGCAGATGCAGAAGTTTATAAAATTCGACTCTTAACCCTTTAGGTAGGAAAGACCAATGTTTATAAAATTCGACTCTTTTTAACCTTTTAGGTATGAAAGACCAATGTTTATAAAATTCGACTCTTAACCCTTTAGGTTGGAAAGACCAATGTTCGCCTACTACCAAAAGGAGCAAGATTGGTTAGGTTTGTGTGATAGGAGGGCTTTGCATAAACGAGTGTATTCTTGATAACTCATGCTGTTTGTTGATAAACCATGGTACCAGAGAAATGATTAATTTTTAATGCCGATATTAATAGTATCACCTCTTGTACTTATTGTCTTTCTTTCTTCTGCGTGAATTGATTTCTAGGCAGAAGATTAACAGAACAAGATTTTGATACACTGCAACGTTTGAAATGTACAAACAGTAAATTACGCATTGTAAAAATAAATTACAGTAAAAGCTTGAATTTGGTGTGTATAGCAAATTTGTGTTATAGACATATCACTCTATTTAACATTTGTCGAGATATATAACTATTATTAGCAATTTATTGAGTATGTTATGATAATGTAGAAATAGTTGATCCTTGACAGTAGCTTTTACAACGTAAAAAACAATTAAGACCCAAATGTATTTACGCTATTTCTGTTCTTGTATTATAGAGTGTATCTATAAATGTTGGTACATTAAATTTTTACAATCATACAAGGATATTGGCAAATGCAATGTGCAAAGATACAGGCTCATATGAGGCAACCATATCCTGGACACAATCTGAGATAGTGTTAACCACAACCCCGAGAGCTATGGCTTCCAAAATCATACTTGCCAAAAACATTCTCCAGTTTCAAAAAATAACAGAAGAAAGGGTGATCTAAAGCTAAATCAAACAAAATCTATTTGATAAATTTAAAGTAAAACTGCTGAATCTCTCAAAAAACTTAACATATAAGTGGAACATGGATAAAATGAAAATGATCAAAATCCTTGAAAAGACAAAAAGACGAAAAGCAAAGAAAAAACACCCATGTCCAACAAAGTTTGAAAGATTAAATCAGTCACAAACTACTATTTAATCCTGAAACCTTCCCTGATGATCATTCATTGTGGAAAACTGCCCACCACCATTGTTAACCTGTGATTGAAAATCTTGCATCACAAAGTCTGGCACCATACTGTCATGCACCACTAGCTGTGGAGATGCCCACTTGTTCAATTCTTGCATTACAAAGTCTGGCATCTGACCGCCTTGCACCTCTGGTTGTGGAGATGCCCACTGGTTCAAGTTATGACCATTAACCACACCACCCTCATACTCCAGAGAACTCTGCCCTGTTAGTTCACTCCCTAACGGCATATACGGTGTTGCTGCTGCATCCTGGAGCCAACCATTATTATGTGTAGTGTACTGGTTAACCACTTGACCATGATCAAGACCTGCAGGCTGTGAACCTGAACCAAAACCTGCATAATGAAACATATGCTGCATATTGTCAAACATAAAGGGCTGTTGATTAATGTTCATGTTTCGTTTCAAGAGATCAAGACGAGCTATCACTATATCCTCTTTATTCTGCAACCACACGGCAAATTGTGCCAGTTCACTTGTGTTTAAACCATCTAACTTATCAAACCACGTCGGGTATTTGGTTTCCATGTTTTTTTTTCCTGGCCTTAACAAGCTCGTCTTCAATCTTTCTCTTACGATCTTCAAAAAAGTCATGAAGATCGTAAGTTCTTCTCCCTGTTTCACCCTTTTTTGACTTGTAAGAGGCGATGGTTTTCTTGATTTTATTATGGTTATCAGGCCAAATATCAGGTGATGTGCCAAATCGAGTTTAAAAATTAAAACTAGAACCACCTCGAAACTCACTACTACACACTATCGGGCAGTGGACCCGATCGTATGCAATATAGTTAAAAAGTAAGTCCAGGTTCGTTCACGGGGATTGGTCTGAATCAATTGTCTAATAAAGTAGTTTGGAAAATAGGGTGTTGCTTCAAATCTCTCTTTGGCAATTAAAGTAAAATAACTTTGAAGACAAAAACGCGTAAAAGTAAAGGTAAAGCTTCAAACAATAATAGTAAAGATCATCCACCTTGACTTCGCTAGACTTCAAACATGATTGCATTCAATTAAGACCAAATTCAATGAGAGTTGACACGATAATCGTGAAAGGATAAAATGCTCGCGTGGTACCACCAACCGCTCACAAATCACCCAAACACCTAAATTGCTAGTTTAATTACCCAAGCCGGTACCACCAATGCCTAGACAACCTTACCAACAATTAGTTTGCTGATCGACAAATTACCAATTGTGCCTTTGTGAATTAAAACGTGGTACCACCAACTGTTACAAAACACGTTGACAAAATGATTCCTTTTATTAAAATGACATTCACTATCATACCATGAACTAGTGATAATTGCTCATAGACAAGCAACCGTTTGAAAATCACCTCTGTATCCAACTAGTACCACTAACGAAGGACACACATGCCACCAATATCATAATAATAAATGTAAAGGAATTAAATCATCAAGATCACGACACAACGATAAATGAAATCAACTCTTGGAATTAAAACATATAGCAATCACGTCATTCGTCTAGTTTCATCAAGGTGGATGATTGAAAGTTTAGCCACTCATGATTAAATTGAAATAACAATCAAAATAAAGGAAGAACATGATGTACCAATCGTTTGAGAAATAGAAATTGCAAGACAATAGAATAGATACGATCTAAGTGGGTGCACGTGAATCTTCAATGAATCGGAAGACGATGAAATCTTGATTTGATCCTTGAAGGTGTTCCTTGTAGTGCAGCTCTTAGAAAGAAGACTTGATAATTTGGGAATTAGGTTGTGTAAACTATTTATACCTCCCTTTAATCTGAAGCAAAAGCTGCCCAAAACCCTTCAGCCCCGTACTCTCACTGCGGCGCAGTGGGCGAGTGATGCCCCCACTGCGGCGCAGTGCTTATACACTGCCTCTGGTGCTCGTTGGTCAAGGCTGACTGCGGCGCAGTGGGCACACGCACATCCCACTGCGGCGCAGTGTAAATATACTGGTTGAATTCTCCTTTTTCCACTAGCTGACTGCGGCGCAGTGGGCCTGTTCACCACCACTGCGTCGCAGTAAAAATCTACTGGTCTCGATGCTCATTTCCATTAGATGACTGCGGCGCAGTGGGCTTGTTCACCACCACTGCGTCGCAGTATAACTATATTGGTCCGAATAACACTTCTTCAAAAATAAGAACTTGCATAAATTTTCTATCTCTTTTCACCTAAATAACTCTCGAACTCTCCAATCAACTTCATGGCCTCAAAATTACTCGAAATTGCACAAAACGGACACGTCACCTGTTTAGAACCTGAAACCACTAACAAAACCCATAAACGCGCCAAATGCCAGCAAAATCGACTAAAAAACATATAAATAAAAGGCCAATAACGATGTGGGCGATGGGTATAAATTGGTCACATCAAATCCCCCCACACTTGAGCATTGCTTGTCCTCAAGCAAATCCAACATTTAAAGAAAAAGTAATCCTTGGCAAAGAAGCTAAATAAACAATTACGAGTATCAAAAAGAAACAACACCAAGTATGTCAAAGACAAAGAAGTTGGATGAAGCAGTTTTAATCTTAAATGAAAACCCGAAATGTTTGACAATATCTGAACAATCCACAAGCCTCAATAACACGACTATGCACAAGTGAAACAAATGAACCTATCAATATCAGTGTACTCCAACGAACTTACTTATGGGGTTGAATATTCAAGAATCACTCAAAGCACAGTCGTGATGCATATCTTACCATAGGCTTGAACAAGGATCATAGCTCCACCGACATGGCGTAAGCACCAAGTACATCATCAAAATAGGCATATAAGATGGTTGTATAGTTAGGCTAAGGTATATATATTGGACATTTACAATGAGTGAGGGAGTGTAGGTTAGAAATGAAAGGAAACAATCAAAAGTATAGGGTATGTATGAAAGATGTACAAAATAGTCTAATCAAAACCCGTACCATTAATTGCCAACAAACCATCAACCCATAAGATGTTATCCTGCTAAGACACCTCAAAAATACCAAGCAAACTCGACACCATTGTGGTGTATCAACTTCAAACAACTTAAAGTCAACCAAGTCTCCCATTCTTAATGATACAACAAAACT
>CM067167.1:231452301-231503038 GCA_034093135.1 Erigeron breviscapus | reverse complement strand
TTCGTCAGTACGATGTGAAGAATGCTTTTTTGCACGGAGAATTAAAAGAAGAAGTGTATATGGATCCTCCTCCAGGTTTTTCCCGTAATTTTAAACATGGGGAAGTTTGTAGGTTGAAGAAGTCCTTGTATGGACTTAAACAGTCACCTAGAGCTTGGTTTGGAAGATTTACTCTTGCGATGAAGAAATATGGATATCAACAAAGCAATTCTGATCACACATTGTTCCTTCGTCATAGAGGGAATCTAGTAACATGTCTAATAATTTATGTTGATGACATGATTATCACAGGAAATGATGAAAAGGAGATTGATCAACTAAAAACAGCTTTGTTTGCAGAATTTGAAATGAAAGATTTGGGAGATCTAAAGTATTTTCTTGGAATAGAAGTTTCAAGGTCTAAACGTGGAATTTTTATTTGTCAGAAGAAGTATATATTGGATCTTTTAGCTGTAACAGGAATGATTGATTGCAAGCCTGCAGACACACCCATGGTCATCAATCAGAAGTTGTTTATAAAGACAGATGCTAAAGCCACTGATAAAGATAGATATCAAAGGTTGGTAGGGAAACTTATTTATTTGGCGCATACTCGTCCAGACATAGCATATGCTGTTGGAGTGGTTAGTCAATTTATGCACCAACCTCAGGAAGATCATATGGATGCAGTTTTGCGAATTATCAGGTATCTTAAAGGGACTTCAGGTCATGGGGTGTTATTTAAAGCTAATGGTCATCTCAAGATTCAGATATATACAGATGCAGATTGGGCAGGAGACAAAGGTAATCGAAGGTCAACTTCTGGATATTTTTCAATGGTAGGTGATAATTTGGTTACATGGAAAAGCAAAAAACAAAAAGTTGTCTCCTTGTCAAGTGTTGAAGCTGAGTTTAGAGGTATAGCTAGAGGATTAACAGAAGCATTATGGTTGAGAAAGCTTGTGTCTGAAATAGGTTTTGCTCCCAAAGAAAGCATTCGAATCATGAGTGATAATGAAGCTGCTATCCAGATATCAGAGAATCCAGTTCAACATGATAGAACCAAACATGTGGAAGTGGATCGTCATTTTATAAAAGAAAAATTGGAGAGTGGGATCATCAAGTTACCTTTTGTTAAGTCTGAAGAACAGCTTGCTGATATTCTAACCAAGGCCGTGGGAACATCTATGTTTCATAAGTGTCTAAGCAAGTTGAATTTCGGTAATCCCGATATTCAACTTGAGGGGGAGTGTTAGAATGTGTGGGATCAGATTCGATATCATCACTTCCCGAGTCCAAGAGATCAAGACCTGAAGCCCAACTAATTAAAGTCGGCCCAAGATTAGGCCCAGAATTAGTGTTGCCCTAAGTTTCCATAAACGGTGTTTTCTTTCTTATATAAACAGATATTATGTAATCGTTTGAGTATGATTCAATAAAAAACAATTATTCAGTTCTCTACTATTTATCAAACTATTTATCACAAATGCATAAAAAAAATAAACCCAAAACAAGAATACCCTTTAGTGTGTCTAAACACATATGCATATATATACATAACAAAGACTGGCAAGAACTATATAAAACGTGTAGAAAAATGAAAAAACTCAATCTCGTTTATACAGATATAGTTATACATTTAAGAAACAAAATATTTAAAAAGTAATGCTGTACACAAATTGTAGTTGTCTAATGCTCTAATTAAACCATGCCATTTTACCCCTGCCTCATAAATTAATGTATAAATAGTTTAACGTGATTTACCATAAAGTCTTGGTTTGTTTTCCTGAAAGATTAATAGGGATTTACAAGGAGAAGACAATAAGAGGTGATGAGATCGTTTTACATATAAATGCAATTAGTTGCCTTTTTTAAACTATATTAAATTACATACTATTAGGGCTGTCAATGGGTTCGGGTTGGCGGGTTGGTGGGTTGAAAAACTCCGACCCTAACCCAACCCACTAAAAGTTTCAGGTCAGAAATTTCAACCCTGACCCACAACCCGCTAACCCGCCAACCCATGACCCAACCCATGTGACCTGATAAGCAAATATATATAAATATAAAATGGAATAAGTCAACCAATATAAAGCTTTATCATTGATGGTGTAAGCTGAAAACGAAGGGTATAAAAAAGAAAGAAATGCGAGGGTATTGTTAGTACTTGGCACAAAGTTAATACACTTACCGTCTCATATTACATCACTTATCATCTCACATAATTTTGAATCCTCTTCCTATTTCAGATTTGAAGTTACTTTAGGTTAGAAATATAGAAATTGAGAATGAGGCGTATGGTTTAGTGTAATGTAGAGTATGAGTTATTATATATAATTAAATTATTTTAAAGTTATCGGGTTGGCGGGTCGACCTGACAACCCAACAACCCAACCCGGACCCAACCCAAAAAAAAATCAGGTTGGCGGGTTGGTGGGTCGAAAATACTCAACCCTAACCTGATTTTTTTCGGGTTGGGTTCGGGTTGGGTCGAAATTGAAAGCCCTACATACTATACTAAATGAATGGGATGTGAATAGTAACTCGCCTGCGTGGCGAGTTACTATTCGTCCATGCTATAACCCGCACTATTATTTGGATTTTGCCAAATCGCATCCCGTTCGGGTTTTCTAATACGAGTTACTTCTTGTTTTTTTCCATATTTTTTTCCTTTCGGGTTTTCAAATAACTATATTCAAAACGTTTATTCTTTTTTGTAACAATATTCAGATTTTACCACATTGGATCCCTTTCAGATTTAAATTTACGGGTTACTTCTTGGTTTCTTACATTTTTTTTCATTTGGGTTTTCAAATAGTATATCAAAAGTCAAAACTATTTTTTTGTGGTATTGCCTTTGAATAAATATTTATTTCATATGTCAAAGATTTTAACAAACATATATAGCGACACATCATCAATAACAAAACATAATCGTTTCCAGGTTTTCAAACAATATATTAAAAACTTTTATTAATTTTTTGTGGTATTGTTTTAAAATAAATATATATTTTTGTAACACCCGTCATTTAAAAATATGGGTTTTCAAAAACTTTCACCTAACGGTCTCAAATTGTGGAAGAAAGGACTTTAAAAGTCAAAACCGATAAAAACTATTCGGTTTCTACGTTTAGTTGGTGTTACATGCAATACCATCAAATAGTTTAAAATGAAAACCCAACGGTTGCCCAACACAAAACAACCGTTCAACAATACTACATAAATCCGACATCAAGTACGAAATGTAAATAAATGTCTAAAGAGATAATCGTCTATGTGTAGCTAAGTTATCCTGCATGCATCTACCCAACTCTCACTCTTCCTGCATCAACTAGTCCTTCAAGCTAAACCTGAGGGAACAACCACAATTAAGAAACAAGTGTTAGCTAACGAATTAGCTAAGTAAGATAACACTATGTTATTAAAACATTTGTCCAATTAAAACAATCTTCATTATTAGACAAGTTTATTTAGGCACAACACACATCACACGTTCACACATAACTGCATATCAACTTCATATCAATTAGGATGAATCCCCCTAAATGTGCCTATCCTTCATTTTATTCACACATTATCACACGTATCTTCATTAACTGCATATAAGTGTAACATAAGTCACACCCGACTAGATGCTTCACCAAAAGGCGAGTCATACTTCGTCGTTAAGGAATGGCAAGCCAATCCAAGAGTAATCCGTATGTGGAGGTTGGTCAAACCCCTCGTATTACTCGCCCTGCATTATAATGAACATGTTGCAAGGAGCCACCCAAGCAACAACTACGTTAACGCACTCGTCCGGCTAAGACCAGTACGGGTTAAGCTTAACACTTTCCCTGCATTATATTTACGAGCTCGGTTTTCACACATATGGTTTAGGTAACACACATTCCTAAACCGTCACACACATATAGTCTAGGTAACACACATTCCTAGACATTCACACACTTTATCTTCATTACGTTTGGATCCTTAAACGTGCAAGTGACATGGCAACCTAATAAGTCTAGTGAGCTAGGTGTACAAGCCATGTAAGCATGCATATATCACACATCAACTTCATTTCTACATTTCATGCATAATGAGATACTTCGTACTACTACATAAACTGCATAACAATACACTACATTGAGCAATACTTCATTTCACTACATTAGGGACTGCATTTCAGGTCTCATGGTCAACCATATAACCCATAATACCTCCCGTGTAACCCCACATGCCCACATTCAATATAAAGATACCAAATGGAAGTATTTATGATTTGAAACCAGCTTTTCGTTGAATCCCCCAGCGTGTCAAAGTAGTGTATCTTACCTCGGCGTAGTCCACAACAATCAACAACTAGTCACTGTGAAAAGCAACTATGCTCGTCTACCTATAATTAGTAAACGATTATTAGACAAGCTACATACTCACGTCATTAAGGTCAATAACTAGACCCACACACGTTAAAGACTCACTTAAGATTCAGGTCTAATCTGCGTGTCAAAACGATGTTACGGTTCAAAACTATAATTTTGCTGAAAACTGGTGAGTTGCGCCGCAACATAGAGTTGCGCCGCAACTTATTCTTCTGGAATTGAGTTGCGCCGCAACTAGGAGTTGCGCCGCAACTTATTCTTCTGGAATTGAGTTGCGCCGCAACTCCCCTTCGACCTGCACTTTTACAAAAATCGTTTTCATCCCCAATTCGACCCCAAACGAACTCCAGGTCTATAATACAGATTCAATACACCATAATCCTTCATATTTAGACCATTACAAAGCATTTCAACCATTAATTACACCATATATGGCTTTAGTCCATCAAAACCACTATTAATCTTCATTAAACGATTCCCCCATAATCCAATAATTATTCCTAATGACTCATATAATCAAAAGGACCTGAAATCAATGATTTAATACCTGATCTACCTGTAGATGACAATAGGGATGCGAAACACTTGGCTAAACACAACCGATTCACACTTTGGAAGGATTTTCGGCTTGCAATTGGTGGAGGAATGCTATGGGGCGGCTTAGGGCTTGTTTAGAGAATGTATTGGCTGCAAATTATGATCTAATGACACCCTCTAATTCCCTAATCCCGTTTTTAGTTTTCCTCGTATGTCAAAATCAACCCCCAAGCTTCCTAATCCTTCATTACTAGTCAAAAACTACCCTAGGACCACATACAACATAAATACTTCTTTAGATGCCACTACATAGGCGTTTAACTACATTATATACACACAAAATAAAAAAAAAAAAAAAAAAAAAAAAAAAAAAAAAAAAAAAAAAAAAAAAAAAAAAAAAAAAAAAAAAAAAAAAAAAAAAAAAAAAAAAAAAAAAAAAAAAAAAAAAAAAAAAAAAAAAAAAAAAAAAAAAAAAAAAAAAAAAAAAAAAAAAAAAAAAAAAAAAAAAAAAAAAAAAAAAAAAAAAAAAAAAAAAAAAAAAAAAAAAAAAAAAAAAAAAAAAAAAAAAAAAAAAAAAAAAAAAAAAAAAAAAAAAAAAAAAAAAAAAAAAAAAAAAAAAAAAAAAAAAAAAAAAAAAAAAAAAAAAAAAAAAAAAAAAAAAAAAAAAAAAAAAAAAAAAAAAAAAAAAAAAAAAAAAAAAAAAAAAAAAAAAAAAAAAAAAAAAAAAAAAAAAAAAAAAAAAAAAAAAAAAAAAAAAAAAAAAAAAAAAAAAAAAAAAAAAAAAAAAAAAAAAAAAAAAAAAAAAAAAAAAAAAAAAAAAAAAAAAAAAAAAAAAAAAAAAAAAAAAAAAAAAAAAAAAAAAAAAAAAAAAAAAAAAAAAAAAAAAAAAAAAAAAAAAAAAAAAAAAAAAAAAAAAAAAAAAAAAAAAAAAAAAAAAAAAAAAAAAAAAAAAAAAAAAAAAAAAAAAAAAAAAAAAAAAAAAAAAAAAAAAAAAAAAAAAAAAAAAAAAAAAAAAAAAAAAAAAAAAAAAAAAAAAAAAAAAAAAAAAAAAAAAAAAAAAAAAAAAAAAAAAAAAAAAAAAAAAAAAAAAAAAAAAAAAAAAAAAAAAAAAAAAAAAAAAAAAAAAAAAAAAAAAAAAAAAAAAAAAAAAAAAAAAAAAAAAAAAAAAAAAAAAAAAAAAAAAAAAAAAAAAAAAAAAAAAAAAAAAAAAAAAAAAAAAAAAAAAAAAAAAAAAAAAAAAAAAAAAAAAAAAAAAAAAAAAAAAAAAAAAAAAAAAAAAAAAAAAAAAAAAAAAAAAAAAAAAAAAAAAAGTTAGTTAGTAAGGGAAAAAAAAAAAAAAAAAAAAAAAAAAAAAAAAAAAAAAAAAAAAAAAAAAAAAAAAAAAAAAAAAAAAAAATTATCGTGAAGAATAAAAAAAAAAAAAAAAAAAAAAAAAAAAAAAAAAAAAAAAAAAAAAAAAAAAAAAAAAAAAAAAAAAAAAAAGATAAAGGAACTCCATGTTTTGAGACTACTTCATCAATGTATATCTTTGCCATCTTCGTTAGAGGCACATCTTGTCGGGTAGCTAGAAAATGAGCACTCTTCATCAATCTATCTACAATCACCCATATCATATCATTCCCTTTCGGTGTTTTAGGTAGCTTCGTTACAAAGTCCATGGTAATATGATCCCATTTCCACTCGGGAATGTCTAATTGATGCAACAAACCATACGGCTTTTGATGGTCTGTTTTCACACGTGCACACGTCAAACACTTTGCTACAAAATGAGCTACTTCTCCTTTAATATCCGGCCACCAATAAATCGACTTTAAATCTGCATACATTTTGGTGACACCGGGATGAACCGAATATCTACTTCTATGGGCTTCCTCAAGGATCAATTCTCGGTTACCACCAAGCAATGGCACCCAAATTCGACCCTTGTATGTTTTTAACCCACGGCTATTAGTCTCCATCACAAGACGTTTCTTCTTTTCAATGCTTTCTTTGTCAATGTTATCCTTCATTAATGCCCTCGCTTGTGCTTCTTTAATTCGATCAAGTAGCCCCGACTTGGCTTGAACTTGCATGCTCATCAACTTACAAGAAGAACTTTGCACCTTCCTACTTAGTGCATCCGCCACTACATTGGCTTTACCCGGATGGTATTTGATTTCACAATCATAATCCTTAAGTAATTCCATCCACCTCCTTTGTCTCACATTCATCTCCTTTTGATTAAAGACATACTGCAAACTTTTATGATCGGTAAACAAAGTGCATTTTGTACCATAAAGGTAATGTCTCCACAATTTCAATGCAAATACAACTGTTGCCAACTTAAGATCATGGGTAGGGTAATTCTTCTCATGTGGCTTCAACTGGCGTGAAGCATAGGCGATCACCTTGTCCCTCTGCATCAGGACACAACCCAAACCCGTAATAGATGCATCACTATACACAACCAAATCATCGGTACCTTCAGGCAAGGCAAGTATAGGAGCTTCACACAACTTCTTTTCAATGTTTGAAATGCATTCTCCTGCTTATCGGTCCACTCAAACTTTACTCCTTTCTTCGTTAGTTCAGTCATAGGCTTGGCTATTCGGGAGAAATCCTGAATGAATCTTCTATAATATCCAGCCAAACCAAGAAAACTTTTAATCTCAGTAGGAGTCTTTGGCTGCTCCCACTTTGAAACAGCTTCAATCTTTGAAGGATCTACTTTAATACCTTCTGATGAAATGACATGACCAAGAAACTGCACTTCTCGAAGCCAAAACTCGCATTTAGAAAACTTGGCATACAACTTCTTCTCCCTCAACACCTCCAAAACTGCTTTCAAGTGCTCACGGTGCTCATCTTCTGACTTAGAATAGATCAAAATATCGTCAATAAACACAATAACAAAATGATCTAGAAAGGGACGGCATACCCGATTCATTAAGTCCATAAACGCGGCTGGAGCATTAGTCAACCCAAATGGCATGACCAAGAAACTGCACTTCTCGAAGCCAAAACTCGCATTTAGAAAACTTGGCATACAACTTCTTCTCCCTCAACACCTCCAAAACTGCTTTCAAGTGCTCACGGTGCTCATCTTCTGACTTAGAATAGATCAAAATATCGTCAATAAACACAATAACAAAATGATCTAGAAAGGGACGGCATACCCGATTCATTAAGTCCATAAACGCGGCTGGAGCATTAGTCAACCCAAATGGCATGACCAAGAAACTGCACTTCTCGAAGCCAAAACTCGCATTTAGAAAACTTGGCATACAACTTCTTCTCCCTCAACACCTCCAAAACTGCTTTCAAGTGCTCACGGTGCTCATCTTCTGACTTAGAATAGATCAAAATATCGTCAATAAACACAATAACAAAATGATCTAGAAAGGGACGGCATACCCGATTCATTAAGTCCATAAACGCGGCTGGAGCATTAGTCAACCCAAATGGCATGACCAAGAAACTGCACTTCTCGAAGCCAAAACTCGCATTTAGAAAACTTGGCATACAACTTCTTCTCCCTCAACACCTCCAAAACTGCTTTCAAGTGCTCACGGTGCTCATCTTCTGACTTAGAATAGATCAAAATATCGTCAATAAACACAATACTAATGATCTTTATCCCCCTTCTCTTCTTATCTCCATAAACCGTTACCACTTTACCATCGGGTATAGGAATCCGAATAATCTTTTGGGAACACAAAATATTAGCTTCATTTCTAGACAACCAATCCATACCAATCACTACATCGAAACCGGCTAAGGTAGTAGGCAATAACTGGACTGGAAACAAACGACCTTCAATCTCAATGTCACAATCATCATATCCCACACGTATATCACTAACCGTACCATTAGCAATCTCTACCTCTATTGAGCAATCTAAGGGAGTAGTGACTCTTTCTAGATTAGGAGCAAATAATGTGGACACAAACGACCTATTTGCACCCGAATCAAATAAAACAGAGGCAGGTTTTGAATTAACAAGGAAAGTACCACTTACCACCTCGTCGTTGTTCTTAGCATCATCAACAGTCATCTGCAAGGCTCTCACTTTTGTTGCTGTCGTGGCTGTCCTCTTTCCGTCGTTCTTCATTTGTGGACAATCGGCAATGAGATGACCCGTTTCTTGACACTTGTAGCAACGAGTCTTGTCCCTACATTCTGTTGCAAGATGTCCCGACTTCCCACACTTATGACACCTTCTTGTCTTGTCGGAACATTGACCTTCATGAACAGTCTTGCAAAAAGCACACCAAGAACCATTCTTCTTTTTATCTTTGTCACCACTTGAGCTAGAATTCCCACGGAACTTCTTATTATTATTGTTGTTGTTAGATGACCAATTTGACCTTCTTTTGAACCCTGCTTTCTTGTCATCAACTTTCTCCACAACTTTCTCGCTTTTGAAGTCATCATCCAACCTCTTTGACTCCTTAATAGCCGCCGACAAAGTCACATGCTGTCTACATAATCCACGATAACTAGCGGGGAGACCATCACAATAAGCCTCAATTTGGTCCTCCTGCCTTCGAACCAAGTGTCCAACAAACTTCAACTTCTCCATAAATGAATGTGCATATTCAGAAATTGCACCGGGTTTCGCAACCAACGATCTAAACTCCTTTTCAATCAGTCTTAACTCACGAGTTCCCACATACTCCTCTAGAAACTTCTCCTTAAATGTACCCCAAGGCATCACAGCAAGTACCTCAGGGGCCATGGAGACTGTAGTAGCCCTCCACCAGTTACGGGCATTCTTCTTCAACATCCTACTAGCACACAAAACCTTCATATCATCCGGACAGTAACAAGATGCAAATACTACCTCAATATCTTCAATCCACTCCATAGCACCCACTGCATTTTGGGTACCATCAAACTCCTTGGCACCACATTTCTGAAAGCTCTCATATTTAAAGTTGCTAATGCGTGGTGCATTCACAACTCTAGGTCCACCACCATTCACCCCATTAACACCCACTGCTGCAACAACATTCTCATGAGCATGTTGTGATCTCGCCATTGATGGTTCAGCACTTTGGGAGGGATTAGAGTAATTCCCATCCGAACGCTCACCCCTTTGTTCACTCCCATTCCTTTCAGCATCTCTTTCTGCCCTCAATTGTGCTAACTCTTCTTCATTTCTCATCAAAAGAGCTCGAATAGCTCTCAATTCTTCATGTAATTCTGCTTGATTGGGAACCTGTTCAATCACCGGGTTTGCCCTATCAATTTCTGACCTTGTGGGCTGAGAACCCGGAAGTGGCCTTCGTGGGGGCCTTTGGTCAACACCATTCCCAGCCCCATTCCCATTAAGCGGAGCACCACTAACATTAGTTCCATCTCGTTGACTGTTAGCACGAGTGTTAACCATGTTGTCTACAATGTAATGACGGTAGTTAGTAAGAATTAAAGTGAGAACAAGGTATTTAAGGCTACACGACACCTACATAAGCTGCATAAAGAATCACAAACAAGCCTCAACCTAAACTCTCACTCAATCCCAACCCGTCCTAATGCACTACATCTCAAAGCTAGGCACACCTACGTAGTCCTAACTTATCCTTCATCGGTTTAAGTCCAAAATCCTACGGTCATGGTCGAACTTTGGTTCACTTAAACCAATTCTCTGATACCAACTTGTAACACCCGTCATTTAAAAATATGGGTTTTCAAAAACTTTCACCTAACGGTGTCAAATTATGGAAGAAAGGACTTTAAAAGTCAAAACCGATAAAAACTGTTCGGTTTCTACGTTTAGTTGGTGTTACATGCAATACCATCAAATAGTTTAAAATGAAAACCCAACGGTTGCCCAACACAAAACAACCGTTCAACAATACTACATAAATTCGACATCAAGTACGAAATGTAAATAAATGTCTAAAGAGATAATCGTCTATGGGTAGCTAAGTTCTCCTGCATGCATCTACCCAACTCTCACTCTTCCTGCATCAACTAGTCCTTCAAGCTAAACCTGAGGGAACAACCACATTTAAGAAACAAGTGTTAGCTAACGAATTAGCTAAGTAAGATAACACTATGTTATTAAAACATTTGTCCAATTAAAACAATCTTCATTATTAGACAAGTTTATTTAAGCACAACACACATCACACGTTCACACATAACTGCATATCAACTTCATATCAATTAGGATGAATCCCCCTAAATGTGCCTATCCTTCATTTTATTCACACATTATCACACGTATCTTCATTAACTGCATATAAGTGTAACATAAGTCACACCCGACTAGATGCTTCACCAAAAGGCGAGTCATACTTCGTCGTTAAGGAATGGCAAGCCAATCCAAGAGTAATCCGTATGTGGAGGTTGGTCAAACCCCTCGTATTACTCGCCCTGCATTATAATGACCATGTTGCAAGGAGCCACCCAAGCAACAACTACGTTAACGCACTCGTCCGGCTAAGACCAGTACGGGTTAAGCTTAACACTTTCCCTGCATTATATTTACGAGCTCGGTTTCACACATATGGTTTAGGTAACACACATTCCTAAACCGTCACACACATATAGTCTAGGTAACACACATTCCTAGACATTCACACACTTTATCTTCATTACGTTTGGATCCTTAAACGTGCAAGTGACATGGCAACCTAATAAGTCTAGTGAGCTAGGTGTACAAGCCATGTAAGCATGCATATATCACACATCAACTTCATTTCTACATTTCATGCATAATGAGATACTTCGTAATACTACATAAATTGCATAACAATACACTACATTGAGCAATACTTCATTTCACTACATTAGGGACTGCATTTCAGGTCTCATGGTCAACCATATAACCCATAATACCTCCCGTGTAACCCCACATGCCCACATGCAATATAAAGATACCAAATGGAAGTATTTATGATTTGAAACCAGCTTTTCGTTGAATCCCCCAGCGTGTCAAAGTAGTGTATCTTACCTCGGCGTAGTCCACAACAATCAACAACTAGTCACTGTGAAAAGCAACTATGCTCGTCTACCTATAATTAGTAAACGATTATTAGACAAGCTACATACTCACGTCATTAAGGCCAATAACTAGACCCACACACGTTAAAGACTCACTTAAGATTCAGGTCTAATCTGCGTGTCAAAACGATGTTACGGTTCAAAACTATAATTTTGCTGAAAACTGATGAGTTGCGCCGCAACATAGAGTTGCGCCGCAACACATTATGTTGCGCCGCAACTTATTCTTCTGGAATTGAGTTGCGCCGCAACTCCCCTTCGACCTGCACTTTTACAAAAATCGTTTTCATCCCCAATTCGACCCCAAACGACTCCAGGTCTATAATACAGATTCAATACACCATAATCCTTCATATTTAGACCATTACAAAGCATTTCAACCATTAATTACACCATATATGGCTTTAGTCCATCAAAACCACTATTAATCTTCATTAAACGATTCCCCCATAATCCAATAATTATTCCTAATGACTCATATAATCAAAAGGACCTGAAATCAATGATTTAATACCTGATCTACCTGTAGATGACAATAGGGATGCGAAACACTTGGCTAAACACAACCGATTCACACTTTGGAAGGATTTTCGGCTTGCAATTGGTGGAGGAATGCTATGGGGCGGCTTAGGGCTTGTTTAGAGAATGTATTGGCTGCAAATTATGATCTAATGACACCCTCTAATTCCCTAATCCCGTTTTTAGTTTTCCTCGTATGTCAAAATCAACCCCCAAGCTTCCTAATCCTTCATTACTAGTCAAAAACTACCATAGGGACCACATACAACATAAATACTTCTTTAGATGCCACTACATAGGCGTTTAACTACATTATATACACACAAATCCTGCATTATACATTTTAGGCTTTCAAACCTCACACACAATCACACTTTAACTACATATATGCATTAAATCTAATATAGACTTAACGACACATTATGTTGACTTAATGACACTAGTCAACCGTTAAATAAAAAGTTTGGGATGTTACAATTTTATATGTCAAAGTTTTTAGCAAACATAAATCATCAATAACAAAAAATAATCGAACTAATTGAAACCGCGCAACGCGCAGACGGAAACTATTGTGGTTTTGCTTTTAAATAAATATATATTTGATATGATAAACTTTTAAACAAACATATCCATGACAGAATGTATGTTAATTCAACGCAAATATACTAAATAATACAATCGTTTCAACACGACAATTGATGCTCCGCAATGCGGGGCCGGAAATTTTCTAGTTTACATAAAATGTATTAAAAAAATGCAAAATTTCCTAAATTAAATAAATTCTTGCACATTAAAAAGATAGCAAAAGCAAAAAAAAAAAAAAAAAAAAAAAAAAAAAAAAAAAAAAAAAAAAAAAAAAAAAAAAAAAAAAAAAAAAAAAAAAAAAAAAAAAAAAAAAAAAAAAAAAAAAAAAAAAAAAAAAAAAAAAAAAAAAAAAAAAAAAAAAAAAAAAAAAAAAAAAAAAAAAAAAAAAAAAAAAAAAAAAAAAAAAAAAAAAAAAAAAAAAAAAAAAAAAAAAAAAAAAAAAAAAAAAAAAAAAAAAAAAAAAAAAAAAAAAAAAAAAAAAAAAAAAAAAAAAAAAAAAAAAAAAAAAAAAAAAAAAAAAAAAAAAAAAAAAAAAAAAAAAAAAAAAAAAAAAAAAAAAAAAAAAAAAAAAAAAAAAAAAAAAAAAAAAAAAAAAAAAAAAAAAAAAAAAAAAAAAAAAAAAAAAAAAAAAAAAAAAAAAAAAAAAAAAAAAAAAAAAAAAAAAAAAAAAAAAAAAAAAAAAAAAAAAAAAAAAAAAAAAAAAAAAAAAAAAAAAAAAAAAAAAAAAAAAAAAAAAAAAAAAAAAAAAAAAAAAAAAAAAAAAAAAAAAAAAAAAAAAAAAAAAAAAAAAAAAAAAAAAAAAAAAAAAAAAAAAAAAAAAAAAAAAAAAAAAAAAAAAAAAAAAAAAAAAAAAAAAAAAAAAAAAAAAAAAAAAAAAAAAAAAAAAAAAAAAAAAAAAAAAAAAAAAAAAAAAAAAAAAAAAAAAAAAAAAAAAAAAAAAAAAAAAAAAAAAAAAAAAAAAAAAAAAAAAAAAAAAAAAAAAAAAAAAAAAAAAAAAAAAAAAAAAAAAAAAAAAAAAAAAAAAAAAAAAAAAAAAAAAAAAAAAAAAAAAAAAAAAAAAAAAAAAAAAAAAAAAAAAAACGCAAATATAAAATAATACAATCGTTTCAACACGACAATTGATGCTCCGCAATGCGGGGCCGGAAATTTTCTAGTTTACATAAAATGTATAAAAAAAATGCAAAATTTCCTAAATTAAATAAATTCTTGCACATTATACAAAGATACTAGCATTAATAGCAAGATTTCATTTCTCTTAAGTAAAATCTTTACCATCGGTTGTGATTTTGTCTAAATGGAAATGTAAGATTATGTAGGATCATTTGTTATACTCATTTGATTTAGCTGTGTATCCGTGGTTTTTTGTAAAAATTTTGATAAGAAAAAGTTCATTTGTACGCTAATTATACTTAATTTTTTCCTTTCTATTTAATTTTTCAGTATACTTAGTTTTTCGATTAATATATGTTAAGAGAAAATTTTGACTTTATCAAAATATCAAAGTCTAATGTTTTTTTATCGGTACATTAATAATTCAACTTTTGGTTATTGACTTATTGGTACATAAGGTTTGTGATGGTAAATGAATTTTTATGGATGATAAAATTCTAGGACAAAGTACATGTAAATATATTCAATTTGCTTAATTATAATAATGTGCAACAAATTCTTCTAAGTGTTAATAATTTATTGTGCAGCCAATAAGCCACGGATCAATTACAAATGCGAATGTGGGAAGTTCATTTTGATCTTATTTACGTGTCTTGGGCTCGATTATTAGAATGACAACTTTGTGAGGTTTTTTTTAATTCCCTAGTTGGATTCTCCGCAAGTCCAAGCCCAAATCAAACATTAAAAAAAATATATATATCTTATTGTATGTATATCGAATTTTCTAATTTTTCATTTCTAATTTTCTAGAAAATGAAAGGATTTTATTTTTTAGAAAACAAATAAAAATTTTAAAAACGCGTTCTAATTAGAAAACTAGAAAACATGTTAAAATTGTGAGGGGAGGGGGAAAAAGGTAATGGAAAATGAAAATGAAAAATGGAAAACAAGAAAAACATGTTTTCAAGTTTTCTATTGAAAAGTGAAAAACATTGTTTTTTGTTTTCCTGGAAAATATTCTTGGAAAACTATGATTAGAACGCGTTTTCTGTTTTTCATGTTCTCTTGGAAAACAAAAATGGAAAACAAGGGGTGTTTTCCGTAACCAAACGCCCCCTAAAAGCTTGATATTAAATAGATATACATATTTTATTTTATTTTTTAACAGCGAGTTAGTAGTTAATAGTAAGAAATTAGCATTCGAGACACCAAGGTGACATCCAATTAGACAGTATGTGGTGCTCGAACCATACATGCCTGGAATGAAACTCAAGACTCTTGAAAACCCCCTTCTAATAATCCACTCCTATAAATGTAGGATAGATACACACATTAATAAAGCAAATATATTTAATTCAATTTCATGTATTTATCATTTTTAATTTGTTCATATCCATCAAAAAATGAGACATATTTTTGACCATGTATCAATAACCATAGAGTGTTGGTTTTTACTTTATTTCTTGCTATATTTGGTGTATATTGAACAATATTTGTCACTAAAACTTATTGAGAAAACCAGGCTTATAGATTTCGATCAAAGATTGATGGTTGAAAATTTGTTATGTAAATAGTTGTTCACAATCATCAAAGAACTTGGAGATTAATATTGAGTGGCAGATAGTCCTCACCCTTATTACGAGTTATAATTGTTAAATGTAATGTAATGTGGTCAACTTTGTCTTTTCTACATATATTAAAAAGATTTTTTGAAGATGAGTTTTCTATACACATTCACATTTATGGGTATAAATTGCAAAACTAAGCTAAGTGGTATAACAAGAATATATTAAAATAAGTAAGAAGAAGAAGTATGTAGTATAATTTCTTAATCCATATGTAATTAAACAACGTACATAACGATGGTCATGAAAAGAATCTGCAGCGCAATTATAGGGACCAATAGGATAATCATTCACTTATAAGGATTTAAGACTTGTGAAAACCGACGGCCGAACACAAAAAACCAACGTCCCTGCCGACTGGTTTAAGCTACTAATTAGAAAGAGCCCACATTTATTCTTAAGCTTATCATACTTTTATACGAGTATCTTTTTATCTATAAAAAAAATTTGGAAATTAATCGTGAATATTTAAGAGTCTAAAATATGTTACTCCGTATTTTAACCGGTCACGTAGATCATAAGGAACCTTTATCACGTAGAGATCTGGAGTAAAAACTCACCCAAATCAACTATAAGTTTGTAGAAATCAAACGAATGCAGTGGCGGATGGAGCGTTGTAGTAGGGGGGAACGGCCCACTCTAAAAAGAAAAAGCCCAACAATTTTTATTTTTTTTATGTCTAGGCCCCAACCAAAATAAACCAAAGTCCCTTACTTTTTCAACATTTAGCCCCTTAACAAAAAAGAAGTTTCATACATACTGTACTAGTGTACTACAAGAGCAGATATTTTCCCTTTTCACTTTTCCCTCCAAACTCCAAAGTGATGTAAAATTCTAAATCTGAATTTCTTATGTCCCTCTAAATTTCCTAATGTGAAATTCCGAAATTTTAATCTTTCTTGAGCTTGTTTGGATTGTTGGATCTCTTTTTCACTATAATATTGAATTCAAAGGTAAATTTTCTAAACCCTAACTCCTTTTTTTGTTAATATTATTTAATTGCTATTATTGTTTATTAGGGCTTAAATATATATTATTATTAGTTATACTTGTTTAATTGTTTTGTTAGGAATCATGGAAAAATACCTCAAAAGGAAAGAACCATCATCAAATGATGGTATTGGTGTGAAATCTTCATATAAAAATATGGCTAATAATAATGAACCACCACCAATCTCTACACCTAAAATGCCTAAACTAGTTGATTTGGATAATCTTCCATGGGATCCCATTGATAGGATACGTATTTTGGATTATCATCCTAATCAAAGAGATGAAATAAGAAGAAAATATTGGATCAATGGACCGTGTCAACCACGTGGTCATAAATTTCCAATAAGAATGATAGGGAATAAGGGAAGACGTTTTTGTGTGGAATGGTTTGGGAAGTATGGTAATTGATTAGATTATAGTGTAAAAGCGGACAAAGCATTTTGTTTGTGTTGTTACTTATGTGGGGAACCAAGGTGGGGGTGATTCATTTACAATAAAAGGATTTAATTGTTGGAACAAAACCGAGAGTCTTGTTAAGCATGTTGGTGAAATCAATAGCCATCACAATAGAGCTCTTAAAAGTTGTGAGGATCTAGTAAATCCAAAGCAATATATTAAAATGGCTTTTCATAAACAAGATGATGTCGTGAGGCGTGCAAATCGAATTCGCCTAAATGCTACCGTTTCTGCTTGTAGATTTTGTTTGAAATGTGCATTACCTTTTCGTGGTCATGATGAGGCGGAAACATCTCTTTTCAAAGGAAACTTTTTGGAAACAATGGATTTAATTTTAAGTCAAAACGAGGAACTCCGTAATTTGCCAAAAGCCGTCGGGAATAATCAATATAAGGCTCCATCAATCCAAAAAGATATTGCTACTTGCTTTGAACTTGAAATACTTGAATCCATTTTTCAAGAAATTGGTGATGACACGTTTTCTTTGCTAGTTGATGAGTCTAGTGATGTATTTCAAAAAGAACAAATGGTTATAGTTTTACGATATGTTGATGCTTATGGACTTGTTAAGGAGAGATTTGTGGGACTTATCCATGTTAAGGAAACAACTTCTTTATTTCTTAAAGATGCCATTGATTATGTGGGGAACCAAGGTAGGGGTGATTCATTTACAATATAAGGATTTAATTGTTGGAACAAAACCGAGAGTCTTGTTAAGCATGTTGGTGAAATCAATAGTGTTATTAGGGTGCTTGATTATGTTAAGAAGGAAGGGATTTGTGGTTCTAACCAAAATCAAGCAAGTGGACTTTTGAAGTATCTAAAATCATTTAATTGTGTGTTTCTTTTACATTTGATGCTACGTATTTTAGGTATCACCAACATATTGTCACAAGCTCTTCAAAGAAAAAATCAAGACATTGTGGAAGCGGCTTCATTAGTGACATCAACCAAAGAGAAACTTCAAGAGCTTAGATCAAATGGTTTCACTTTGATTTTAGAGAAAGTTTCAACTTTTTGTGGTGAATATGGTATTTCCATTGTTGGATATGGAGGAAACTTGTGTCAATTCAAGAAGAAAAAGGGACAACATCACGAATCGACAACATTATGAGGTTGATTGTTTTAACACCATTATGGATAAAGTCATTATAGAGTTTTGTGATCGTTTTAGTGAAGTTAGCACCAAATTACTTGAAAATATGATTGCTTTGAGCCCGTGCAAGTCATTTTCTAAGTTTGACATATTAAAGTTAATGAGTTTGAGTGAGTTGTATCCATATGATTTTGATAGTGTTGAAAGGGGAACACTTGAAGATGAGCTTGACTTTTACCATCATAATGTGTGAAAAGATGAAAGATTTGCTAACTTAAATGGTATTACCGATCTTGCTAGAGTGATGGTGGAAACAAACAAACATAAATCTTATCCATTGGTCTATCGATTGTTAATGTTAGCATTGATTTTGCCCGTTGCAACTGCTACGGTTGAGAGATGTTTTTCGGCAATGAAGCTTGTGAAATCCGACTTGCGCAATAGAATTGGCGACGAGTTTTTGAATGCTTGTCTAACTTGTACTATAGAAAAAGAAGCTTTAGCCAATGTGAAAAATGAAAATGTCATTGCTCGCTTTAACAAGGTTCATCGTAAAGGAAAGTTGTAATTTGTAACTTGTTTTTATCATGGTTCAATGAAAGTTGTAATTTGTAACTTGTTTAATCATGGTTTAATGAAAGAAACTTGTTTTTGGCCTTTTTTTTCCTGCTTTACAGTTTTGTTGTTGCTGTTTTTGGCATTTTTTTTTTGCTGTTTTTTGGTGCATAATTCCTGCTGGTTTATTTCGGATTCCTGCTGTGTTTACTGCAAAATTATGGTTGTGTTGCTGCTGAACTATGGCTGTTTTTATCCTGTTTTTGGTGCAGAATTGCAGCAGTTTTTGGTGCAGATTTATGGCCTCTTTCAAGCTGTAATTGGTGCAGAATTGTTGTAGAACTCATGCTATTTTTTCGTCTAAGGTATTGCAACTTGTTCTTTCATCTAAGATATTTTTTTACGCAGTTCTTTCTAATATATTAAGCTAAAATTTTGTGCCCCCGACCTTAAAAATTCCTGGATCCGCCACTGAATGTATGTGACCACCTCCAAATATGTTTAGAGTAAGACCCAAACTAATTATATCTAATAAATATAAATATTCCAACTTAACACATTATATATATACTATATATAAACTAAATTCGCGTGAATAGTGAAGCAGGCTGGTTGGCAGCTGGCTCAGCAGCCTGCCTGCTTAGTTTTTTTTTCCTTCAATTTTAGTGTTTAAGTTAGCGTGTTGTGTATATGTTAGCTTAACTTCTTGGGTTTTTTATTTTTCATTTTATTTAGGGTGACAATATTTTAGTCTTCACACTTTAACCACTAAATTCTTTTAAGAATTTTTATTTTTACCCTAAAAGTTTTTATGTGATACAACTTTAGTCTTTTTAATTTTCACAATCAAAGTTTTTAGCTTCTTATTTTTATCTTCCAAGAACATTGCAAGTTTATATTTCGCCATCAAAGTTTTATGTTTTAAGATTAACGGTGTATTGTTTAACGATGTGTTTTTTTGTCTAATGGTAACGGTTGGCATGTTAGAATTAATTACCCGCATTCAAGTCTATATTCGGTAACGATCGGGTATAACACTAGTTTATATATAAAAAAAATTGAAAAAATATAAGCAAAATTTAAATGCACATGATCAATTTGCATGAAACTTCATATTAAAAAATGTTTATTGCAATAGCCTTAAGAAAGTACAGTCATATATACTCGTATGAAACTTAGTTATCATGTGTTCATCGCATTCTCACTTTTATTTTTCTCAACCATTTTATTCCTACCATTCCTAGTATTTTTATCCCGAGTGAAATTGGGCTTAATCAAATTAAGCATATAAAAGTTGTTAATGACACCTATATATTAAGACACTTAAAAAACTTATTATCGACAACCTCATAATAATTTTAATCATAACATACTGCTATTTATACATATATATCTAGGTAGAAACAACCAACACTATATGAAGACGAATGTGGTAGCGGTAATATATAGGTGAGTTGTTAACGACGATTTTTGTGAGTATTAGCTAGGCTCATATAAAGTACGTTTTTAATTATAGATTCTAGCATAAACAAGCTAGTGGAAGATAAAATAATATGTAGTCATTTCTAAATCCTATAAGATTTTATATGAATGTAAGAAACCAAAGATGAAGGTTTGTCTATGGCACGTAGAAACTTTAAATCGATATTTAATTATGATTAGTTAATTAATTAACCAAAAAATCATGGGATCGGCAAAGGTTTAATTTGTCACCATCGAATAAATCACATATAAAATTTAATCAAGTTGCATATCTATACTTCTTTATAATAATTATCAACCCCCTATTTTTAGAAAGTGTTAGAAAATAGTTAGATGCAAAAGTACTAAATTACCCTTAATAAATCCCCACTATGAAAAGAGTTTTTATAAATTACCAAATTTGCCCTTAATGAATTAATTTACACTCTAAACCTTTATTTTAATAATTAACATTTTAAGTCCTTATCTTCTAAAATATTCCACTCTCACCTTTACATCAACCTACACCACTTGACACCGCCACCACCAATAATACCGTCACCGACACCACTAGACCGTCGTCTCCGCCACCGCCGCCGCATTGCGCGGGTACCATGCTAGTTTTCTATTATTATTGTTATTATTATATTAATACAACATTTGCAAACTTGATTACGTACTATTCAATGTATAACAACAACCAAGATGCTCATACTGCAGCTTGATTGTTTGTCAGTTTGGTATTTTGTTTTAAGTTTTTTCTAGCTTTTTATCTTGTGTTATGTTCAGTTTCATTATTTGACTTTATTCCTTTCGGTTTTGTAATTTAGTTTTTTTTTATATACTTTCATTCTCGGTTATGTTTGAGGCTTTGAGCTACTATATATGTTTACAATGAAGAAACATGAAATACAATTGATATCCATTGATAAAACACATGTCTTTATTGTTGTTTAATTCTTCAGATGCCGAGTATTACATCAACTGAACAGTGTGTAAGGATGCGATTTTAACCTTAGAAGACTTGGTTATTCAATATATATATGTACTTATATACTTTGTACACATTATATTTTAAGTAATGTCAATGATTGCATTATAACTTGTAACTCACAAATATTTCATGCAATCGATCAATTTATATATGTACAAATTTGCTTATAACGAAATTTGAACTTACAATATAAGGTTTATTACACATACTCTTACATTAATTAATGTTCTTTGTGATTATACATTGTAAAAAAAGCTAGCTAGCTAGTAACAAACTTTTTTGTTTATACATATGTCGATATAGAATTCGACAAACTCAAATCCTCAATCGTTACCATCTTAATAACTCCATTCGAACATTCACTAAAAACTCGTACAAAATTAGGTTCAAATTTTGACGCGAATTTAGCTATGCCCCGATGCACTACCAATGATCGAACCGGTCTTTCGTATCCATCCAACACTTTGAAGCAACAAAACTTACCTTCACATCCTCTTTGCCAAATCCTAACCGTTTGATCAGCCGATCCACTAAACAGCAAATCGCAAACATATACCAAACAAGGTACCGCCTTCAGGTGGCCACGTAACGACGCAGCCAGCACCATATTATTACTACCGTGTTCTTTCACCCACACTATAATCACCCGATCAGAACCGCCTGAAAACAACAACGATCCGTCCTCGTTTAGTGCCAATGCATTCACTGCTGACTTGTGTTTTTCCAACGTGACAATGAGCTTATATTTTCCGAATTCTTTTTCCCAAATTTTTATCTTGCAGTCAGCAGAACCAGTAAAGATGGTTCCGTTGACTGACACGACAACGCTGTTAACAGCGTCGTCATGCACTTTTATACTCTCTAAACATCGAAAATCTGTTGTCTGCCAGATTTTTAGATATTTGTCCCAGGAAACCGAACAGATTAATTGTTCGGTTACCAATGCCAGCCCGGAAACAGCATCCTGGTGCTGGATCCATAGTTTTTTACAATGACGCCTTACTTGTACGTAGTTTTTTGGCAAAAATGAACGAAACAACCTGTCTTCAAAAGTAGGAAGTGTTGCAATGTGTTTATGATGATAACACTTGTTTTCGGTTAACTTCCATACCCGGATTTTGTTGTCTTGATGAGCCGTGAAAATATGTCCGTTACTAAATGTAACGGACTTAACGGACCCTGATGAGGATCCTTGAACACTAAATGTGTCAAGTATTGCAAATGATGTCGTGTCAATTAAGTGGATGAGGTTGCCGGTTGCTGCGTAAAGAAGGTTGTCATGGATGGCTAGGATGTCCACGTGGCATGATGGGAGTGTTTTGAGGGAGGTGATGCGTTGGTGTGAGATGGTTAAGGTTAGGCCTCCGATGGTTGTGTGTGACATGTTGATGGTATTTGTGTCGGAGCTTACTAGGTTTTTTAATGGTGATGGTGGTGGTTGTGGTGTTATGTTGGTGGTGTTGGTGGAGCAGATGGTTAGGAATGGCCGGAGTTTCATATTCCGGCGAGAAAATGGTGGTAGTTAGTTTTGGAAGTGTGTGTTGAATGAAATAGTGAACAAGAAGCAACAAAGTGGAAATCAAATATAAAGCCTTGAGAGTGTGAAAAGTCATTGTCCTCGTATCTACCAAGAATGGAGAAATATTCATGAATTGAGTATTGATTTTTGTTTTCTTCAATAAAATTGTTCAAAAAGAAAAAGTGTACATAGATAGTTACAAGAAAAACATATACGAATATAATTTACAACTACGCATCTACTATAAAAGATTTACAAGTCAGCTTTATTAAACTTGTATTAAAGTGTGTTATGTTTTATTTTTACTATTTTCTTTCTAATTTTAATATAGTCAAGTGATACTTGGTCGACATATATGGTTATTAAATTCTTTACACTCTCGTAATGTTGTCTTGTTTGGCTGGAGGTCTTATGAAAGCAGTCTTTCTACCTTTGGATAAAGGCAAGACTGTCTACATTTCACCTCCATCATACCCCGCATGCAGGTTTTGGGTCTTGTCGTTGAGGTTGTTGTTTTATTAATCTTTTACGGGGTGATTTTTTGATAAGAAAGCTTTTTTAGACTATCTCTTAAATGTTAGTGTAATACAGGTATAATCAGTGTTGTAAATCTCGGCCGTATCGGCCGAGATATCGGATCTCGGATCGGGATCGGCCAGTCAAGGAGACGAGATGCTAGGATCGGGTCATATCTCGGGTCAACGCTGGTCAACGTTGGAAAAATCGTTGGATCGGGTCAAATCGGGTTGGATCGGGTCAAAGTCAACAAAAGTTTTTTTTTTTTTAATATCTATATTCTCAGAATATATCATATATTTATATTTATATCTATTTATATTTGTCAATTTTTTAAAAAAGTTATACAAAAGTTCAAGATTTATGAGTTTTTAATATATTTTTAAACTTTTATTACATATATTTCCATAAATTATTATTATTATTCACTATTCACCCAATCCGATATCTCCCCGATTTTTCAAAATCTCCCGTCTCCCACCTCGCCGATCCGATCCCGATCCCCGAGTTCTACAACCTTGTGTATAATACTAACTAACGAATTATAATTAGTTATACATACGTATAACTAAACATTTTTGAGAATTATTTTAAAACGTAAATTCAAAATCAAATTTATCTAGAAGTAATGGATACAAGACAATAACATTACTCCATCTCGACTTAAACAATGTATGAAGATTTATCTACATATAATGATAACTAGGAAATTTCGCGCTCGCGGAGCTTCAAATTTCTTGTTGAATAAACGGTTACGTTATTCTAGCATATTTGCGTTGAACCTTTAACCGCTTAATTAAAAATCATTCTCTCATGGACACATTTGTTTAAAAGTGTGCAAGAAACCAAAAAACAATCTGTATTAGAATATTTGAACGGGATGCAATGTAGCAAAATCTTCAATATATTAGTTGAGAATTCAAGCGGTATGCGATGTAGCAAAATGTGAGTAGTGGTACGCGATGTGGTCACAAAAAGGTTGGATTACTCAAAAGAAAAAAAGTTTGAAGAAAAAAAAGAAGTAAGTAGAAAATCCAAACGAAATGTGATGTGCCAAAGTTCCGAATGGTAGTACGGGGCGTGATGCAGATGAATGGTAACTTGCCCAAGTTTTTTAAAAGCGTGCAAGAAACAAAGAAGTAACCCGTAATAGAAAATCAGAACGGGATGCGATCTAGCAAAATCCTCAATATATTAGTTGAGAATTCAAGCGGTATGCGATGTAGCAAAATGTGATATAGCAAAATGTGAGTAGTGGTACGCGATGTGGTCACAAAAAGGTTGGATGACTCAAAAGGAAAAAAGTGTGAAAAAAAAACAGAAAGTAACCCATAGTAGAAAACACGAACGAGATGCGATGTGAAAAAATCTGAGTTGTACGGTAGTGACGTGGAACGATAAATAACTCGCCACGTAGGCGAGTTGAACGAGATGCGATGTGGCAAAATCCGAGTTGTACGGTAGTGGCGTGGAAGAATAGTAACTCGCCTAAGTAACCCGTAATAGAAAATCAGAACGGGATGCGATCTAGCAAAATCCTCAATATATTAGTTGAGAATTCAAGCGGTATGCGATGTAGCAAAATGTGATATAGCAAAATGTGAGTAGTGGTACGCGATGTGGTCACAAAAAGGTTGGATGACTAAAAGGAAAAAAGTGTGGGAAAAAAACAGAAAGTAACCCATAGTAGAAAATACGAACGAGATACGATCTGAAAAAATCTGAATTGTACGGTAGCGACGTGGACGAATAGTAACTCGCCACGTAGTAACTCGCCACGTAGGCGAGTTACTATTCACATCTCCTCCATTAATATAGTATATAATATAATATAATATAATATAATATAATATAATATAATTTGATTATTAGCTAGACTAATAACAATAGATGATCAATTAGAAAACCACGAGAAGGTTACCCACGCAATGCGGTGACAGCGACGGGTGGCGCCGTTGTTGGAGACCTAGCGATGTGTTTATTAATTTAATAGTAATTGATTTAATGGGGGTAATGTAAAAGTAATTAATTTCATTAAGGGTATCATAGGTATATTATGTGGAGATATTAAAATTAGTTAATAAAAGAGAAAGGTAATTTAGATATTTCAAAGACTGAAAGTTAAACAATGAAAAAAAGGTGATTATATAAAGTTTTTAAATTCGTACGTCTCATATATTTACACTTGTATCAATTATTTTGTTCCTAAATTTCATTATCTATACTATATTATAAAGCAAATTCACTTTTGAACTTTCAACTTTTCAACATTCAACATTCAACAATGTACACATGCTAATGCATGATGTACAATACCCTTTCTCTCTCCTCAAATCTCAACCACTCATTTTTTTTCTCTCTCCTCCATAAATCATTTTATTCCTCTAATTCATTCAAAATCTTTTATCTCAAAAACCGTACATCGATAAATTATAAAAATTATATGGGTGTTCTTAAAATTTCATGTTCTTTCAATAGAGAGGTCATTCGATATACTTTCGACGAATTTTTAAATCCAAGGGCGGAGCCCGTACGGCTAAGGACGGAGCCCGTCAGGTAGATCACCCCATCACCGCCACCGCCATTACATCACCACCCCATATTACCTTCATCACCGCCGCAACGCGCGGGTACCTTTCTCTCATGAATGTTAACATGTGAGTGCGAGAGAAAATTTTTGAAAGAAAGAAGTATCAAAAAAGGAAAAGATATGATAAAAAATTGTATTACCTAGCATTATATAAAAAAAAAAGTATAGGGACTAAAATTAGAAAAGAAAGAAAGTAATTTCCATTTCTTCCCCTTTACCAACTAAGGGCGCCGTTCCCCAATCTCGTAATCTGCCAATCGATTCACAAACAATCAAAAATCGGATTAGATCGATCGATTGAAGCAAAGATGGTGAACATGACTTCGTTTTTCGGGATGTCATTAGGAGCATTTGTGTTCTGGCAATCAATGGACAAAGTTCATGTTTGGATCGCTCTTCATCAGGACGAAAAGGTCTTTCTCTCCCTTTCTTTCTTTCTTTCTTTCTGTATCTATATATCTGTATCTATATCCTTGAATAATACACTACTATTTGATTTTCGTCTTAAATTGCATGAATTAGGGTTAGTGCCCTAAATTATTGCATGAATTAGGGTTACGTTTTATTTTACAGTTTTAATAAATACATCATACATACCATAGTAGTGAAATAAAACTTTCTTAATTAAATATTAACACAAACTTGAGAAAAAGAAAAACAACACACGGAGTTTAGTGTTAAGTTGACACGGGTTAAAAAATGGCGACACATCTTTACTAGCTACAGGAAGTGATATGGATACAATGGTAGCGAGTTGAAATTTTTTTGATTAAGCCTTTGAAACATATATGTTGTAATTTTATTATGGATATGATATTATTGCCTCTCTAGGCTGAAAATAATGATATGTTCTTGTTGAGGATTCAACGTTCAAACGCTGGTTCAAAGTCACACGAAACAATAGCTAACATAAAACTTGAAAGCAAAATAAAAGAATACGCAGAGCTATATGCTGGGCTGATAATTTAGATCAGCTTAATTCATGGCTAAATTAGAGGAATTTTATTGAAATCGATATAATATATGTGGTCATGTGGACAACTACACTATAGGTTGCTATTAAGTCTAATTACTTTGCTCTGTCAACAACTTACTGCTGACCGTATTTTAAGCCTGCCCAAATTTCGTGCCTAAAAGTTCCATACAAGATACATCAGACTCCACAACTATACTGTTATTACTTGTTTTTCTTGCGCTGATCACTTAATTGTAATTGGCTGTTTTGACTAGCACGTATATTAGTATATTATTTGAAGTGAAAATTTGTGGCATATCGGAAATGAGCATCAGTTGTAAGTTGTGACATATCATTTAGTAGCTTGAAGTTTACTACTCTGAGTGGAAACTATCTTGATCATTGCAAAAGTTAGCTCCATGATTTCTTTTTAGGATTTAATTCTGCCCATGCTCTTTACTGGCTAGAGAGTGGACAATGTTGCATTGTCCTAATAATGTACTTTTATTATTTTCTCTGACTATTTGAGATTGAGACATTGAATTGACTGGTTCCTTAAACTTTTGTGGTAAAATTAGAAAGCTACATTAAGTTTCATGACAAATACTTCAAGTTTGAACGGATAAGTTAAATTTTGTTAGCAAGTCTAGCATCAACAGGCCACAATTCAAATTACAAAGGTGAATATGATTTCTTGTTCTGGGAATTGTAGGGTTGTTTAATGAAGTATGTTACTAAATAGTCGTATGGAAGTATGAAAGAGGTCTTGTGACGTGAGGCACTAAGTATGATTTTTTTTTTTAACAATTGCAGCAAGAAAGAATGGAGAAGGAAGCATAGATCAGGAGGGTGAGAGAACAGCTGCTTCAAGAAAACAGAGAAAGAGATCCTATTGCTTAAACTTGCTGCCTAAAGCTGATTGTGGCATTGAATGCCTTTATGTGTTTCAGTGAATTTGTTGTATTTTCTGGATTTTTCATCTGGACAACACTTCTGTATTAAGATACAAATGGTGGTTGTTAAGCCTGTCTTTTCTAATAATAACTGAATGGCATTGATATTAATTTGGTAACTGGTGCTCAGACTACTCCTGTTTATGAGTGCAAGTTGTACTTTAATTTGGTAACTTCTATACCAGTTCTTTACCGTTTATATGGTCATATATAATTTCGCACTTATGTATCTCATAATTTGCACTGTGACCCATCAGGGATTACAAGAGCATAAGTGCATGGTTCTCCCTCATAAATATTGATTTGCTTATTTTAGATCTATGGTGACATCAAAGGTTTGTTTCCTCTCTTGAACACTGGATTTCTTATCTAAATACTTATCAAGTAGGTGTCTAACTGAAAGTTATCACTAGCACGCAAGATGAAATCAGGCAAACAGGCTTTACATGCTCAAAAGGTGTACTTCTAGTACATCCAAACCTTCTACTAAAAATAGAAAGTTAGCGTCTAAAATGTAGCTCTTTTTACCCATGAATCCTGTGACAAATTCGTACATATGACGCGAACAATACCTGTGATAACAAACCCTCTCATTCGTTACACTATATAAAGTCGCACAATTTGATTTCATACATCAACTTATTTAGAAGTTCCCTAGAAGATGGAAATTGGAAAAGTTTTCTTTGTAGCTCTTTCTTTTGCTCTGTTTGTAGGAGCAGTCAAGTGTATTGATTTCACCGAAAATGACTTGGTCTCTGACCAGAGCCTGTGGGACTTGTACGAGAGATGGAGGAGCCAGCACAAGATCTCAAGGGATCTTGGTGAAAAGAGGAAACGGTTCAATGTATTCAAGTACAACGTGCAATTCATTCACAAAGTGAACCAGATGGATAAACCTTACAAGCTGAAGCTCAACGATTTTGCTGACTTGACTAACCATGAGTTCAGGTCCGGTTTTGATTCAAAGATCCAGCACTACAGGATGCTCCAGGGTGACAGGCGACGGACCCCATTCATGCATGAGAAAACTACTGATCCACCACCATCCATTGATTGGAGGGACAAGGGAGCCGTGAACCCTATAAAGAATCAAGGCCGATGTGGTATGTTATTTTTAACTTTTGTATTCAATATTAGAAATTTAGAAGTGAAAAATGGGCAGCTGGGGAAACATGTCAAAATTGGGTAATATATCATGTGATATAGAAAAGGGTGGGTTGGATTGGGTTGGGTTGATCCAAAACACTATTTGTCCATCTATTCATTAGAGCTGAAACATAACCAGGATCGATTTCTTTAGAAGTAAATGGGTTGATTTTGTGAACTATGCTTTCAGTACTAGATATCGAATCTTGTTAACCTTATGACAGGTAGCTGTTGGGCGTTTTCAACCATAGTTGGGGTAGAGGGTATTAACAAAATCAAGACCAACGAACTAGTTTCTTTGTCTGAGCAAGAGCTTGTTGATTGTGAATCTGATAACCATGGATGTGATGGAGGGTTTATGGAAAATGCGTATGAGTTTATCAAGGAAACCGGTGGGGTTACAACTGAGCAAATCTACCCTTACTTTGCACATGATGGTCGTTGTGATACATCAAAGGTATCAGAAATAAAATCTGAAAACTTCATAAACACAAATATCTTGACCAAACGAATATAGTTTACCTCAATTAAGAATTTATCAATCATATGCGTACATTCTTGCAACTATATACCTTTTCCATTCAGTTGTCATCGGAATTAACATGACAAGTGCAAATTAATTGAACTATTGCTGTGCAGAGAAATTCGCCTACAGTAAAAATTGATGGTTATGAAAACGTGCCTGCCAACGACGAGAATGCGCTGAAGAAAGCTGCTGCCAACCAGCCGATCTCCATTGCAATAGATGCCGGTGGTCTTTTATTCCAGTTCTACTCCAGGGTAAAACCTCTTCTGTAAATACGGCCTATCATGTGCAAAGGTTGCTTGATATGCCTTTGATTGAAGCACATTTGTAGTGTTATTCTTATTTTGATATATATAGATTATTGGAATGAGCGTCATGGGAATAGTTCACTTTAGCTCTTGAAAGATATAAGCCGTGATATTGTTCCTTAACATCATTATAGGTATTACCAATGAGCCTTTAGCCTAGCGGTATTACATTGTTGGTTCAAATATTATTAGATGTTGTCTGTCTTTGCCTACTGGAGGATAAAAAAACATTGTTGTTACTAGATAACTTGTGAACTACATCTGGTTTGTATCAGATTTTTGATCTCATGTTTTGTAGGGTGTTTTTAATGGACATTGCGGCACAGAGCTGAATCACGGTGTCGGAATAGTAGGATATGGGACTACTCCAGAAGGGGTCGATTACTGGATTGTGAGGAACTCATGGGGAACCAGCTGGGGTGAACAAGGTTACATTAGGATGCAGCGAGGGATTAATGCACCGGAGGGATTGTGTGGGTTAGCCATGGATGCATCATACCCTGTCAAGCTGTCGGCTGACAACCCCACCAATGTGGCTAAAGAAGAGCTCTAGAGCCATGGAAATCCCCTTTATATGTTAGCTCTTTTGTTTTGAGTTACTGGCTTAATATCTAATAATTATAATTATAATATAATTATTAATAATAATAATAATAATAAGCACAAATAAGAAGTTGAAGATTTTGTTATACAGACCTGTTGTAAACTTGTAATGCTTGGCATTTTGTTAACAAGTGATGTTTGATAAATATTGACTTTATATGTCTAGGTTTAACGCAGTTATAATGAAGTTTTCACTTCATTTGTCAGTTGTATCAACTCATTACTTATTCCATTCCCGAAAGTGATTTCTTTTTTTTATTTATTAATTGTGTCGGTTCATCATTACATAAGTGTTTTGAAACTGACACATCAACTCATATGTAATTGACAACGTCACCTCTTCACTTCCTTTGTAACCGATGAAGTCGTTGGCAGACGGTTTTACACCACCTAAATGCTTATCTAATACTATCTTATAAAGCATTTTGCCCTTTTTTTCAAATCTCAATTAAGTAATTGAACTACCTAAATTACCCCTCTTCTTTATTCACTAATATAAACATCTCTACCTAATATACCTATAATACCCTTAAATCTCAACCATTCATTTTTTTCTCTCTCCTCAAATCTCAACCACTCATTTTTTTTCTCTCTCCTCCATAAATCATTTTATTCCTCTAATTCATTCAAAATCTTTTATCTCAAAAACCGTATATCGATAAATTATAAAAATTATATGGGTGTTCTTAAAATTTCATGCTCTTTCAATAGAGAGGTCATTCGATATACTTTCGACGAATTTTTAAATCCAAGGGCGGAGCCCGTACGGCTAAGGACGGAGCCCGTCAGGTAGATCACCCCATCACCGCCACCGCCATTACATCACCACCCCATATTACCTTCATCACCGCCGCAACGCGCGGGTACCTTTCTCTCATGAATGTTAACATGTGACTGCGAGAGAAAAATTTTGAAAGAAAGAAGTATCGAAAAAGGAAAGATATGATAACAAATTGTATTACCTAGCATTATATATATAAAAAAAAGTATAGGGACTAAAATTAGAAAAGAAAGAAAGTAATTTCCATTTCTTCCCCTTTACCAACTAAGGGCGCCGTTCCCCAATCTCGTAATCTGCCAATCGATTCACAAACAATCAAAAATCGGATTAGATCGATTGAAGCAAAGATGGTGAACATGACTTCGTTTTTCGGGATGTCATTAGGAGCATTTGTGTTCTGGCAATCAATGGACAAAGTTCATGTTTGGATCGCTCTTCATCAGGACGAAAAGGTCTTTCTCTCCCTTTCTTTCTTTCTTTCTTTCTGTATCTATATATCTGTATCTATATCCTTGAATAATACACTACTATTTGATTTTCGTCTTAAATTGCATGAATTAGGGTTAGTGCCCTAAATTATTGCATGAATTAGGGTTACGTTTTATTTTACAGTTTTAATAAATACATCATACATACCATAGTAGTGAAATAAAACTTTCTTAATTAAATATTAACACAAACTTGAGAAAAAGAAAAACAACACACGGAGTTTAGTGTTAAGTTGACACGGGTTAAAAAATGGCGACACATCTTTACTAGCTACAGGAAGTGATATGGATACAATGGTAGCGAGTTGAAATTTTTTTGATTAAGCCTTTGAAACATATATGTTGTAATTTTATTATGGATATGATATTATTGCCTCTCTAGGCTGAAAATAATGATATGTTCTTGTTGAGGATTCAACGTTCAAACGCTGGTTCAAAGTCACACGAAACAATAGCTAACATAAAACTTGAAAGCAAAATAAAAGAATACGCAGAGCTATATGCTGGGCTGATAATTTAGATCAGCTTAATTCATGGCTAAATTAGAGGAATTTTATTGAAATCGATATAATATATGTGGTCATGTGGACAACTACACTATAGGTTGCTATTAAGTCTAATTACTTTGCTCTGTCAACAACTTACTGCTGACCGTATTTTAAGCCTGCCCAAATTTCGTGCCTAAAAGTTCCATACAAGATACATCAGACTCCACAACTATACTGTTATTACTTGTTTTTCTTGCGCTGATCACTTAATTGTAATTGGCTGTTTTGACTAGCACGTATATTAGTATATTATTTGAAGTGAAAATTTGTGGCATATCGAAAACGAGCATCAGTTGTAAGTTCTGTCATATTATTTGGTAGCTTGAAGTTTACTTCTCTGAGTGGAAACTATCTTGATCATTGCAAAAGTTAGCTCCATGATTTCTTTTTAGGATTTAATTCTGCCCATGCTCTTTACTGGCTAGAGAGTGGACAATGTTGCATTGTCCTAATAATGTACTTTTATTATTTTCTCTGACTATTTGAGATTGAGACATTGAATTGACTGGTTCCTTAAACTTTTGTGGTAAAATTAGAAAGCTACATTAAGTTTCATGACAAATACTTCAAGTTTGAACGGATAAGTTAAATTTTGTTAGCAAGTCTAGCATCAACAGGCCACAATTCAAATTACAAAGGTGAATATGATTTCTTGTTCTGGGAATTGTAGGGTTGTTTAATGAAGTATGTTACTAAATAGTCGTATGGAAGTATGAAAGAGGTCTTGTGACGTGAGGCACTAAGTATGATTTTTTTTTTTACAATTGCAGCAAGAAAGAATGGAGAAGGAAGCATAGATCAGGAGGGTGAGAGAACAGCTGCTTCAAGAAAACAGAGAAAGAGATCCTATTGCTTAAACTTGCTGCCTAAAGCTGATTGTGGCATTGAATGCCTTTATGTGTTTCAGTGAATTTGTTGTATTTTCTGGATTTTTCATCTGGACAACACTTCTGTATTAAGATACAAATGGTGGTTGTTAAGCCTGTCTTTTCTAATAATAACTGAATGGCATTGATATTAATTTGGTAACTGGTGCTCAGACTACTCCTGTTTATGAGTGCAAGTTGTACTTTAATTTGGTAACTTCTATACCAGTTCTTTACCGTTTATATGGTCATATATAATTTCGCACTTATGTATCTCATAATTTGCACTGTGACCCATCAGGGATTACAAGAGCATAAGTGCATGGTTCTCCCTCATAAATATTGATTTGCTTATTTTAGATCTATGGTGACATCAAAGGTTTGTTTCCTCTCTTGAACACTGGATTTCTTATCTAAATACTTATCAAGTAGGTGTCTAACTGAAAGTTATCACTAGCACGCAAGATGAAATCAGGCAAACAGGCTTTACATGCTCAAAAGGTGTACTTCTAGTACATCCAAACCTTCTACTAAAAATAGAAAGTTAGCGTCTAAAATGTAGCTCTTTTTACCCATGAATCCTGTGACAAATTCGTACATATGACGCGAACAATACCTGTGATAACAAACCCTCTCATTCGTTACACTATATAAAGTCGCACAATTTGATTTCATACATCAACTTATTTAGAAGTTCCCTAGAAGATGGAAATTGGAAAAGTTTTCTTTGTAGCTCTTTCTTTTGCTCTGTTTGTAGGAGCAGTCAAGTGTATTGATTTCACCGAAAATGACTTGGTCTCTGACCAGAGCCTGTGGGACTTGTACGAGAGATGGAGGAGCCAGCACAAGATCTCAAGGGATCTTGGTGAAAAGAGGAAACGGTTCAATGTATTCAAGTACAACGTGCAATTCATTCACAAAGTGAACCAGATGGATAAACCTTACAAGCTGAAGCTCAACGATTTTGCTGACTTGACTAACCATGAGTTCAGGTCCGGTTTTGATTCAAAGATCCAGCACTACAGGATGCTCCAGGGTGACAGGCGACGGACCCCATTCATGCATGAGAAAACTACTGATCCACCACCATCCATTGATTGGAGGGACAAGGGAGCCGTGAACCCTATAAAGAATCAAGGCCGATGTGGTATGTTATTTTTAACTTTTGTATTCAATATTAGAAATTTAGAAGTGAAAAATGGGCAGCTGGGGAAACATGTCAAAATTGGGTAATATATCATGTGATATAGAAAAGGGTGGGTTGGATTGGGTTGGGTTGATCCAAAACACTATTTGTCCATCTATTCATTAGAGCTGAAACATAACCAGGATCGATTTCTTTAGAAGTAAATGGGTTGATTTTGTGAACTATGCTTTCAGTACTAGATACCGAATCTTGTTAACCTTATGACAGGTAGCTGTTGGGCGTTTTCAACCATAGTTGGGGTAGAGGGTATTAACAAAATCAAGACCAACGAACTAGTTTCTTTGTCTGAGCAAGAGCTTGTTGATTGTGAATCTGATAACCATGGATGTGATGGAGGGTTTATGGAAAATGCGTATGAGTTTATCAAGGAAACCGGTGGGGTTACAACTGAGCAAATCTACCCTTACTTTGCACATGATGGTCGTTGTGATACATCAAAGGTATCAGAAATAAAATCTGAAAACTTCATAAACACAAATATCTTGACCAAACGAATATAGTTTACCTCAATTAAGAATTTATCAATCATATGCGTACATTCTTGCAACTATATACCTTTTCCATTCAGTTGTCATCGGAATTAACATGACAAGTGCAAATTAATTGAACTATTGCTGTGCAGAGAAATTCGCCTACAGTAAAAATTGATGGTTATGAAAACGTGCCTGCCAACGACGAGAATGCGCTGAAGAAAGCTGCTGCCAACCAGCCGATCTCCATTGCAATAGATGCCGGTGGTCTTTTATTCCAGTTCTACTCCAGGGTAAAACCTCTTCTGTAAATACGGCCTATCATGTGCAAAGGTTGCTTGATATGCCTTTGATTGAAGCACATTTGTAGTGTTATTCTTATTTTGATATATATAGATTATTGGAATGAGCGTCATGGGAATAGTTCACTTTAGCTCTTGAAAGATATAAGCCGTGATATTGTTCCTTAACATCATTATAGGTATTACCAATGAGCCTTTAGCCTAGCGGTATTACATTGTTGGTTCAAATATTATTAGATGTTGTCTGTCTTTGCCTACTGGAGGATAAAAAAACATTGTTGTTACTAGATAACTTGTGAACTACATCTGGTTTGTATCAGATTTTTGATCTCATGTTTTGTAGGGTGTTTTTAATGGACATTGCGGCACAGAGCTGAATCACGGTGTCGGAATAGTAGGATATGGGACTACTCCAGAAGGGGTCGATTACTGGATTGTGAGGAACTCATGGGGAACCAGCTGGGGTGAACAAGGTTACATTAGGATGCAGCGAGGGATTAATGCACCGGAGGGATTGTGTGGGTTAGCCATGGATGCATCATACCCTGTCAAGCTGTCGGCTGACAACCCCACCAATGTGGCTAAAGAAGAGCTCTAGAGCCATGGAAATCCCCTTTATATGTTAGCTCTTTTGTTTTGAGTTACTGGCTTAATATCTAATAATTATAATTATAATATAATTATTAAATAATAATAATAATAATAAGCACAAATAAGAAGTTGAAGATTTTGTTATACAGACCTGTTGTAAACTTGTAATGCTTGGCATTTTGTTAACAAGTGATGTTTGATAAATATTGACTTTATATGTCTAGGTTTAACGCAGTTATAATGAAGTTTTCACTTCATTTGTCAGTTGTATCAACTCATTACTTATTCCATTCCCGAAAGTGATTTCTTTTTTTTATTTATTAATTGTGTCGGTTCATCATTACATAAGTGTTTTGAAACTGACACATCAACTCATATGTAATTGACAACGTCACCTCTTCACTTCCTTTGTAACCGATGAAGTCGTTGGCAGACGGTTTTACACCACCTAAATGCTTATCTAATACCATTTTATAAAGCATTTTGCCCTTTTTTTCAAATCTCAATTAAGTAATTGGACTACCTAAATTACCCCTCTTCTTTATTCACTAATATAAACATCTCTACTTAATATACCTATAATACTCTTAAATCTCAATCATTCATTTTTTTCTCTCTCCTCAAATCTCAACCACTCATTTTTCCTCTCTCCTCCATAAATCATTTTATTCATCTAATTCATTCAAAATCTTTTATCTCAAAAACCGTATATCGATAAATTATAAAAATTGTATGGGTGTTCTTAAAATTTCATACTCTTTCATTAGAGATGTCATTCGATATACTTTCGACGAATTTTTAAATTCGAGGGCGGAGCCCGTACGGCTAAGACATTTGGCTATCATACTCTATGACTTGACCTATCACCCACCATCTCACCGCCGTAACACGCGGGCACTATCTCTCGTTCTTTGAAAAGAAACAAAGGTAATCAAAAGGAGTATTTTGTTTAAAGGGGTCAATCAACAGTGTTTACGTACAAAACTTTTGTTTAAAAATACTTGTTGATTTTTTAAAAAGGAAAAAAAAAAAGAACTTAGCATATTAAAGGCCCAACTTAGCACAGTTCAGTAGTCCAACTTTATAGTCCAGTATAAGTTTTTGTTTACATTCTCATCAATCATCATCCTCATTATCAAAGGCTTCCCTTTCGGCCTTTCTATCTTCTTTATCCATAATTGACATGAAATGGTGATCCTTAATGAGAAGCCACGTGACCACGTATCCCTCAAAATATATATACACTAGTTATTTTATACTCCCCGTCCCGTTAAAGTTTGACTTTGAAAATTTAAAAGTGGACAAGTTTAGCGGGACGGAAGGAGTATTTATTTACTTTTTAATTATTTATTATAGGAATAAACTCATATGTTTTTACCTCCATCTCACATTTATTTCAATCATATGATTTAGTATTAAAAAGAAAAATTAGAGATTGTGAAGATAAAACATCTAACTACGCCAAGGGGTTGGTGACCCATTGGTAAGGTCTTTGACCTTGGGAGGATCCACCTGGGTTCGAGTCCCACTTCCCACATTTGTGGGTGGATTAATAGGGGTTTTTTGAGAGTCCTGGTTTCCAGGCATACGTGTAATTTAGGAGTAGGAGTAGAATATAATGCCGTTCAAAAAAAAAAACCCATCTAACTACATATTACTAGAAATACATTAGTTATTCCTTTTATTATATGGACTTGTTGGGTGACACTTGAAACAAAATGTTATATGTATATTATATGGGAATTGATATTAGTACTACATTTTTTGATAATTCTATTACACCTATGCATCATTGATTTGTACAATCAGTTGTAACGTTTGTACGTTGTGGTATATTCATCAAAAATCATGGTACGAATATCACCTCCCATATTATATAGACGAAAAGTTTTAATTGCACAAAAACATGCAAAAAAGAGACATAAGAACGTACCAAAGATGGTCTTCCCAAAGTACCCGCGTATCCAAGTGATGTTATATTTTCTTGTTATATTTTCTATTTTGTTGGAGTAGTTCTGTCATTAGAATGCGAAAGAAAAGCTATTAATCAAATTTAATATTTATTGTTGTTCGTACTAAAAGGCAACTGATCTAACTTCAATTAACCAATCACAACTCTCAATTTCTCTAATTAAATTAAATTAGCACATGTCATAATATAATTTACATTTTCGTTATCCATAATCAATTTACACTTTTAAACCTTTTCTTAAAATAATAATATTATTTAATATATACTAAAAGGCAACTGATCTAACTTCAATTAACCAATCACAACTCTCAATTTCTCTAATTTAATTAAATTAGCACATGTCATAATATAATTTACACTTTTTGTTTTCCATCATCAATTTACACTTTTAAACCTTTTCTTAAAATAATAATTTTATTGAAATAAAATACATAAAATATAAAACTCATGTTTATCCCAAATATCCAACTAATTAAATAATAAAAAAAATATTTTTAATAAATAAAAAAACCAACTTTGTTTACAGTTAGTCTTTATCTAACTATAATTATAACTTATTCAAGTTATTTATAATTATAACTTATCAAACTATCAATGACTATATATATAAAAATAATAATATATCTAACTGATAACAATTATATAATCAAAACTTTCATGAAAAATAAATACCACAACAAAAACTACAAGAAGTTTTTTTGATTGTACTGTTGACAAAATTAATGTTACAACATAAAAGCTTGACATGATATTGATAGACGAACAAGTTAAACGATTTTGTCAATGTTCCAGTGGTATATTCCGTTACTTTGATTTTCATTACATTATTTAGTAATTCATGACATTTGTGCCTCTAGGATTTTATGAAAATGATTAATACGTAAAATTGTACGTATTAATTGTACACTGGTATATAGAATAGCTTTTGTTTTTAAGAATCAACTTCACATATATAAAGTATCATCAAAAGTGTTATTAAATAAAACTATTTATTAATATTCAAAGTATTTATGTACATATTAAGATGGGTTGGGGGGGCCTTACAAGTTACCAGTCCTCACTTCTCACTCACATTTTGTACCTCATTTTTTTCCTCACTTAAAAAGAATGTTGTATCATTCTTTCTTGTCCTTTCTCCACTAAAACAAAAACAAAAAGATAAAAAGAAATGAAAGAGAAAGATGGTAAAACAACTCGGTAACCACTATTCCCACTTTCCTTGCAACCCAACTGGTCACCATTTTTTTCACCAGGGCATTTCGTGCACCCCTAAAAAGTATAAGTTTATATTTAATACACAATATTTCTTTTTTGTCGTGATTGTTTGATATTTGTTTGTACACCGAACCGGGGTCCTAGAACAGAGAGGATGAGGGGTTTTTGGTTGTATATTGACGATTCCCTTATTGGTAAGACAGAGCCTTTTGTACGCCAAGTATATGTATGTTGTATGTGTGTTGAAGATGATGTAAACCGTATATTGTGTCCCCTTTTATAGGGTGAAAGTGTCTTGTTCTCCAAGTAGGGTTTTTCCCTCTTGGAGTAGATTTGATGTCGTCTATAGAAGATTCGTAGCTATCTCCTTCGTAACCAACTGCCTAAGAGATAACACCAACAAGCCCCCCAGTTTAATATAAGGAGCTGCGAAGATCGTTGTATTAAACTCGAAAAGCTTCCATAGCAATTGCTCGCTAGAGTTTCATGTTGTCTATATAACTCCTATCCCTTCCTACTCACACCTCAACAACTTCGTATGTTAAGCCTATCCGAAGGTTGACCAAGCCTTTTTTATTAAGCCATTACAAGGTTTGGTCAGTTGTCGAGATGCAAGCGAGCAAAGGTTTCGGAAATTATATTGTAGTCTTCGAAACATTGAGTGAAATCCAGGGACTGCTTTGTAAAATATCTCCAATTGTTGTATCGAAATAGAAACTCTTCTGAAGTGGCGGGGTAAAATCTGTAAATATGTGTTAGGTTTGCAATTAGTGGGCGCGTGTCTCGAGGATTCAAATCTACCACCGATCAATATTACCCCAAAATTCATTTCATTTCTTTCATTTCACATATCCAAAAATCTGCCTTTTCTTCTTCTTCCTCCCTCTTTCTTGCTTCTTGCTGCAACGATTCAATAGTAGAAGAATATCGTCGCCGGTTGTTTCGATTTAAGGTAATACTCTTTTCCTTCAAACCCTAATTTGATCTTTCTTCCAAATGTCAAAGAGGGGTATCCGTAATACTTATTCTTTAGTAGAAGATGATATATTAGATGACTTTGTTGCTAAGTTTTTTCCCGGTCGCCGTTAGTCATTCCGGTTGCCTAATCGGAATCAGACAATGATGGATCCTCCTACCGGCTATGTAGGTGTGTATATTAAGATGTTCACACATGGGAGTGTTAGATACCCATTCTCTAAATTCTTTCTTGATGTCTTGAGATACTATGGCTGTCACATATCCATGATGCATCCGCTCGGGTGTGCTCGTATTATGGCCTTTGAAATTGTGTGTCGAGCCCATGGTGGTATTCCCACTGTGTCACTATTTAGGAAATTGTGTAACGTATGCGCTGCTGGGGATTGGGTAACAATAGCGAATAGGCCAAAGGTAGATTTTATTGTTAAAGGTGGTGTTGATATTCGTGATTGGAAGGATGAGTTTATATATATGCAAAGTAGTTTGATTCCTGACGATTATCAGTCTTTGGTTGATTGGGAAAACCTTGTGATTCGAAAAAAGGAGTGGTTTGCTGATGGTATTCCTCGTAAGAAGTTTGGTAATATACTTGAGGTGTTGCTTAGGGAGATTATGGTTGTGCAATTATATCCAGAGGGGATTTTATTGAAGGCTAAGGTTGTAGATAGTATTGCTGAAGACGAGGAAAAGTTTGATGGTAGGTGTTTTTGTGTTTTTCTTGTATTGAAGCTAAAATTTGTTTTGTGCAGATATGTCTTACTTGCAATTTGTGAGGAAGGGTACCAAAGAGGTGTCTGAAATCCCTCGTGCTGAAACTTCTGCTGCTGGTGGTGCTACTGAGACTGTTGCTGACAGTGGGAAGGTTGCTAGTCGACTTCCTTCCCCAACAAACACCATTGATGTTGAGGCCTTGCCTGATAATGCTTCCAAGAAAAGAAATGATGCTCCATCTGTTACTACCATTGTTGGGCGTCTTAAGAGGGCAAGGATTGCTGCTGCTGCTGATAAGCTGGGTGACAATGCTTCTAATCGTAATGCTGATGCTACTCCCAGAAGGGGAAAACTTGTGGGCAAGCCAGTTTCGTGCAACCACTAGTGATTCTTCAAAGGGTAAATGTAGCTTAATTATGCTGCTTGTTAATGTCTTGTCAAGTTATCTTCTTCTCCTGTTGTTGATAATTTTTCATTGTTTGTTGTTGCAGTCCCTGAATTTTATGAATATGAGTGGATCTTTCGTTCTTCAATTCCCAAAAAGTCAATTGCTGAGGCTCGTGCTCAAGATCCACAAGAATTTCTGAAATCTATGATTGAAGATTGTGATGTCCATAGCTTGATGGTGCAGCAGCTGATGCTGAGGTATGGGGATGCTCTGAAAGACCTTGCTTTGGAAAAGGCTATAAGTGAAGACCTCCAAAGATTTGCTCAAATGCTCCAGGCCAAGCTCTCATCTTCTGATCAAAAAACCGTGGCTGACTTGAAGCATAAACTGAGTGAAGCTGAGACAGCATTGAAATTGCAAGATAGTGATCTGTCTTCCAAGGTTGAAGAGAATGCCAAGCTGAAGTCTGAGCTGCAAGCCAAATCTACTGAATCTGCTCAACAGTTATCTTTATTGAGTTCGCAGGTTAATCTGTTGACTACCCAGGTAGAGTCTCTGAAGCTTGATCGTAAAAGGTTGATTACTGAGTTTGTTCCATATGCGTGGAAAACTTTGTTGGGCAGTCGTGAAGTGTGTGAGTCCATTGGTGATGGTATTACTGCCAATCGTGAGGAAGAGAGGACCAAGGTATTGGAGGAGTTTGCTGCTGAAGGCCATGTTGATTTGAGCAGGCGTGCAGATTATAAGCCTGGTGCTTCTGAGAAAGTTGTTGCAGCTGCTAGAGAGTGGGAACATGCTGTGTTTCTGTTTATTGATGTTCTGAGCTCCAATCCTGATGCCACTGATGAACTTCTACAACTCCATCCTTAGGTATAGCTGCTTTATGCTTTTGGTGAACATTTGCAAGCGTATATACGCTTTTTAAAAAATGTCTTTATTATGTATGTGTATGGAACTCCTAACCCTTTCTACCCACATCAACAACTTCGTATGTTAAGCCTATCACGAAGTTTGCCCAGACTTTGTAGTTAAGCCATTACAAGGTTTGGGCAGCTGTTGAATGTGAGTAAGCTGGGGTTTTAGTGTAATACCCCAAGTTAAATATACTTATAAATATAAATTATAGTTTTGAATATAATGTAATTTATTTTAAGTGTGACCAAATCGGCCTATAACGAGACAGATGTGGTAGCAAGTATGTAATAATCTTGTAATTTAATAAAGTGAATAAAAATTAATGGATTGTTTTAGAAGTTCCATCGGTTATAGTATAATTATTTGTATTCAACGAGCATGGTACCCGCGCAATGCGGCGGCGGTGGTGGGGAAGGCGATCTAGTGGTGTCGGTGATGGTACTATTGGTGGTGGCGGCGGTGCCAAGTGGTGTAAGTTGATGTAATTGTGATAGTGGAAATTTTTAGAAGATAAGGGCTTAAAAGTTAATTATTAAAATAAAGGTTTAGAGTGTAAATTAATTCATTAAGGGTAAATTTGGTATTTTATAAAACTTTTTCCATAGTGGGTGTTTATTAAGAGTAATTTAGTAATTCCGTATGTAACTATTGTGTAACTATTTCTAAAAATGAGGGGTGTGATAATTTTTATAAAGGAGTATAGATATAGATGATTAACGAGGAGTGTAACACCACCAGGCAAAAAAGTGTAACCCCACCAGAGGCATTATTAGCGGCGACGTCGCCGCTAATACTGCACCAGAGAGAGTATTAGCGGCGACGTCGCCGCTAATACTGCACCAGAGAGAGTATTAGCGGCGACGTCGCCGCTAATACTGCGGGCCCCCCATGTCTGTAATGGTAAATCTGGCAGAGAAATTAGCGGGCCCCCTGTCAGTGTCAGAGTATTAGCGGCGACGTCGCCGCTAATGCCTTGGTCGGGTTGACTTTTGCCTGGTGGTGTTACCCTGTGCCATATTAAATACTTATAATTCTTCTTGAATAGAGGAAAGTGATTAAAAGCAAGAAACCCAAAAGTTGAGAAGTCACAAGCCATAAGAATAACGGAAATGCAGGAGTCCCATTTCATTTCGATCTTTACAATTACATCTAAATAGAAAATATCCTAGTTTTCTACTTTTCTATACGTACATGTGTGATAGGCAAGAAACAAGTCAACATAGAGTGGGGGTGGATGTGCAAGTAATTTCATAGTACAAGTTCCAAACATCATATTTATTGGTAAGTCTTTTATAAGATTTTATACTATAAACTTTGTGATGTTTTAAACACATGATTCTTATTTTTAGGTTAAGCAAACTAATCTTTTAATTGGACCAAGTTTGTTATAATCTATTTTTATCTAATCGTTTTAGTATATCTATATGCTTTCAAAATACTTAAATTCCATGGCTTATTTTAAAGAATATATAATCTTTGGTCTAAATTATACATGGCCAAGTAATGGCGTCATCTATCAAAATTGTAATATATTGATTTGATAAAATATTTTATACAAATGTATTGATCAAAATATTTTGCAAGATTTGGATTTTATTATTTTACCAATAAGATCTTGTATAAATTTTGTTATCAAAATGATCGCGATCATGCGGTAAATAAAACGTATGGGAAGTAATTACCAATTTTTAATGAAACATCTTAGATAAGTTAACATGAGCAGTATTGTATATACTTTTAGTTTATAATAATTAAATTTGTGTCCATAGAAATTTTTCGAGTAAACAGGAAGTGTGGATCATAATATGGCTTACAAAAATTAATAGAGGTAGTTGTAGTCTAACCGTAAAGGAAAAATGCAAGTTAGAAATGAAAGGAGTTTGTTATATAAAAATCAATAACCGAATGGAATTATATATAAAAACTAGGTTCTTTACCCGCATGATGTGCGGTTGTTTAATTGATTCATCAAAGATTTTAATATGATATTGATAATTAATAAAATTTGGTTTAGTTAGCATAATCTTAATGTTTCATTGTTTTTATGGATACACGAATACAAATAGAAAAGATATTAGTTGTTTATAACCTAACTGTTACTGAGTAAATAGTACTCGTAATAAGAACACATGAACTACTATACTTAGACTTGACCATAAATTGAAAGACAAAATTATTGAGGAAAAAGAAAAGTCCTTAGAAAAATAAAAAAGATTTACTAATAACTTACCTTTTGATTCCATCAAATCTTCATATTAATTAACTACTATCGAACTAAATGTCTGGATAGTTAGGGCAACATATAATTGACAAAATTTATAATATGTTTAACAATAATATGAACCATTAAATTCATAAAACACTTATAACTATTATACCAGAAGAAGGAGTATCTACCAATATATATATATAACAAGGTCCTAAATTCATTCCTAAACAAATAGGAAACCCTTTGATGAATTCCAACTTTGATTAAGAACCATTAGATCAAATTTAATTATTTCATCTTTATAGAATGACAATATTAATACTTTCACTTTATATGATTAGACAAAAAAACCCCTTAAAATCATATCATAAAATATAAATAAATATAAAAACTATATGTTGTCGTAGGCAACTTTCCTTCCCTCCTTTATCTTGTGTATATTTTAATTATTAAGTTGAAATATTAATTATTCAATTTATGAATCTTTTGATTATTTTAGTTTAAATTAATTATTTGTTATTTAGGTAATACTCTCTCCGTTTCATATTAAGTGTCTTAATATTACTTTTTTAGTCTTATTATTTCAACTTTGACCGTAATTTTTTTGTTTGTGTTATATAAAACTTGATATAACATATATGAATTGATTGAACTTTAAATGTACTTTTCATTAATATAACTTTGATCAACTAATATAAAACACAAATAAAAATATTTACTGTTAAAGTCGGAAAAAAAAGACTTGGTCAGTCAAAATAACTTTGATTAAGAACCATTAGATCAACTTTAATTATTTTAACTTTATAAATGACAATATTAATACTTTTACTTTATATAATTAGACAAAAAAAATCCCTTAAAATCATATCATAAACCATAAATAAATATAAAAACTATATGTTGGCGTACGCAACTTTCCTTCCTTCCTTTATCATCATGTGTATATTTTAATTATTAAGTTGAAATATTAATTATTAAATTTATGAATCTTTTGATTATTTTAGTTTAAATTAATTATTTGTTATTTAGGTAATACTCTCTCCGTTTCATATTAAGTGTCTTAATATTACTTTTTTAGTCTTATTATTTCAACTTTGACCGTAATTTTTTTGTTTGTGTTATATAAAACTTGATATAACATATATGAATTGATTGAGTTTTGAATGTACTTTTCATTAATATAACTTTTATCAACTAATATAAAACACAAATAAAGATATTTACTGTTAAAGTCGGAAAAAAAAGACTTGGTCAGTCAAAATAACTTTGATTAAGAACCATTAGATCAACTTTAATTATTTTAACTTTATAAATGACAATATTAATACTTTTACTTTATATAATTAGACAAAAAAAATCCCTTAAAATCATATCATAAACCATAAATAAATATAAAAACTATATGTTGGCGTACGCAACTTTCCTTCCTTCCTTTATCATCATGTGTATATTTTAATTATTAAGTTGAAATATTAATTATTAAATTTATGAATCTTTTGATTATTTTAGTTTAAATTAATTATTTGTTATTTAGGTAATACTCTCTCCGTTTCATATTAAGTGTCTTAATATTACTTTTTTAGTCTTATTATTTCAACTTTGACCGTAATTTTTTTGTTTGTGTTATATAAAACTTGATATAACATATATGAATTGATTGAGTTTTGAATGTACTTTTCATTAATATAACTTTATTAAGATTAGTTTAAATTAATTATTTGTTATTTAGGTAATACTCTCTCCGTTTCATATTAAGTGTCTTAATATTACTTTTTTAGTCTTATTATTTCAACTTTGACCGTAATTTTTTTGTTTGTGTTATATAAAACTTGATATAACATATATGAATTGATTGAGTTTTGAATGTACTTTTCATTAATATAACTTTCATCAACTAATATAAAACACAAATAAAGATATTTGCTGTTAAAGTCGGAAAAAAAAGACTTGGCCAGTTAAAATAGGACAATTAAAATGGGATGGAGGGAGTAACAATTATGATATGCTCGAATATAACATATCATTGCAATCTAATTTCTTTCTGTTAGGAGCAGTTTACTGGTAAACTGGCCAGTATCCAGAAGATTTGTCCAGTGAAACTGGAGACCCAGAAGATTTGTCCAGAAATATATTGAAGTCCAGTTGCATCGTACAGTTAACGCAACTGAAGACTTCTTCCAGTTGAGAACTGACCAGTTGAAGAATCCTTCCAGTTGAAGTCGAAGACGACAAGTGGAAGATAGAGAATGACAATGGCAGCGAAGCCCAGTTGACATTCTAGTCAGTTACAAACTGGAGACCGTCAGTGGAAAGCTCTTACAAAGCTTTACACTGATTACGAGGAATTGACTTTTATGCTTTATGTGCTTTTATCCGGATAATAAGATTTATCTTATTATTTAAGTACAAAAAGGTACATAAAGCTGGTTGAATAAAGTTGCTTTATTCTGCAACTTTACACAACATTTTAAGGAATTAAATGCTATTCCTTAAATGCTCTTAACCATATTTGTACGGCCAAAGTTAACATCCCAATGTTAACTTTGCCTATAAATACAAGTCATTGCACACCAAGAATATTACTTCTTCGAACACACTTCGAAAGAATTCACACTTTGCATACCTGCAATATTCTTGGTGAACTTGTGCAATATTCTCTCAATCGTAAAAAGGAACATTTCACAACTTTAAGTGTTTCGATTGCTTAGAGAAATTCCAAGTGTAGATCAATTGTAGTTCATAGGTTGTTAGGATATTTACATACTTGTATTATCTTGGTTCCGCAACAACCTTGTAATTTATTTAAAGTTAATAAATAAATTACACTTGAAAATTACATATTGTCTCACCAATTTACTTTACAAGTTATTTGTATTATTGCATTGTTCTTTACTTATTGTCACTTAAATAAGTAATCTATCTAGAACTTGGTATATATTCTCTGTAACTGGTCGTCTCCAGTTCAGGGCTTATATTGCAAAGTAACTCCACCATCGACATTGAGGTGTCTTCAGGTAGTACCATCTATTGAGTTGGGACTTACAAGTGGTATCAGAGCAGAAGGCTAATAAACTTGCCTAGATCTGCTTAGATGAACACTACTGAAGGTGGAGATGGTTCTGGTCAAGGTGAAAACCCTTTGAATACTAATACATCACCTTTTCAAAATGTTAATACTAACCCTCCTCCTCCTACTGCCCCAAACCACGTCCATGTACATTATTCTAACACTCCTGTTCCAAAATTTGATGGAAACAGTGAGACCTTTGGTACATGGAAGGCCAGAATGCTTTTGCATTTCGGTGGGATAGAGAGGTATATGTTGAAAATCCTTAAGGATGGACCATATATACCCGTGTCTCTTGGGGTAAGTCCTCTTCTAGATCCAACTGGAAGAAGAGGTTCAAGAGAAAAGCTCGAAGACCATTGGTCTGATGAGGATCGTAGACTTGTAGATCTGGACACCAGACTCAAGAACATGATCCTTGGAGCTGTCCCTGAAGATCTAATTCCAACACTTGTGTTGTTCCCCAGTGCCAAGTCAATGTGGGATGAATTAGTTATTCAGTTTGAAGGAGGTGATGACACTATTGTCACCAGGAAAGTTGCCTTGAACAAGAAGTATGAATCCTTCTTTGCTCTACCCAATGAAAGTCTAACTGGTACATACACCAGATTTTCTAGCCTCATTAATCAGCTGAGAGGCTTGGGTGTAGAGAAGGATAATGATATTCTTCTTGAGAAGTTTTGTGATATTCTTACTTCCAAATGGGAAAACATGGTTCTTGTCTTAAGACAAGGTAAAACCTTGCACAGCCATACTCTTGCATCGCTCTTTGGAGCCTTCAGATTCACTGAAGATAATAATGCTGCAAGACTGGTGGCTGAGCAGGATGCCATGAACCATGCCCAGAGTCCCAAGGTTGCTAGTGTAACTGAGTGACCTTGTGCTGCTTTAATGTCTGCAGAGAGTGTCCAGGCACACTCAACGAAGGAGATGTTAAACAGTTTCTTGAACTCTGGCCTGACCACTGAAATCAGTGATGGTTGTGATGAAACTGACGATGATGATCTGGTAGCCATGATTGCTAAAACCTTTAACAGGTTTAAGCATAAATCTAAAAGATTTAATGGCCCAAACAATGCTTCCAGCTCCAGCTCTCTGGATAAAACCAATCTTACCTGCTATAATGCGGTAAGAAAGGTCATTTTATGAAGGAATGCAGATCTAGTCAGATGAACAACCAAACTGGTCCCTCTGTCCCAAATTTCAATCGGCCTGATGATAGCTACAAAGCTAAATATAAAAAGCTTAAGGCCCAGATTGCCTTCCTGTCCATGAAAAAAAGAAAAGGATCAGTGCTTAATGGCACAAACTGAGGGAAAATGGGAGTACTCTGATGACTCATCAGCTGATGAAGAAGAGGAAAGGGACATGTGTTTCATGGCCTTGGAAGATCAACAGCAACATGTGGCAAAAGAAGATGTCATCACTGGAAGATGGGTGGACATCATTTTGAAGAAGGTATGTGATTATGACAACCAAGTTGACCCTGAACTGAAACTGGACCTGGCTGAATCATTAAGTGGTGATTTAGCTTTTGTGGAAACTATTAGAGCAGATAGTGAAAGATATCTTGACACTATCTTAATTGAACTAAACAATGTTAAACCACAACAGAATGATTTACAAAGTGTCCAGTTGGCTCTCAAGGAGTCAGTTTTAAAAATTGAGGCTTTGGAACTTGATAATCAAAATTATTTTCTGATCTTGAAAAAGAACAAATGATTATCAATTCATGGGTAAAAGCATCTGGAAAGAACTATGATGCATTTTCTAGAACTATTGATGCCCAGAAGAATGCATGGAAATCTGGAGATCTGGAGATGGCAGCTCTCATACCAGATCTTCATGCATTGCCTCAGCTCTCAGGGTTGAAACTTCTTATGATCAACCTGAAGCTGTTAAAACTGAACCCATTGAGACCACCCCCATTGAGGTTAAACCTGGAGCCAAACAGGCTAGTGCTCCAGTTAAAAAGGCTACTGGTAACAAGCCTTTACCTCAAAAGTCTAAGGTGCCCAAGACCCAAAAGACTAAAACTCCAGTTGAACCAAGGTCCAAGGTTCAGTTGCCTGATGAAAACAATATTTTGTTTAAACTGGAAAGTCAACTCCAACTTTTGTCTCGACAGGTTCAGAGTTGTACTGCCCGGATTAAAAATCTGGAAGGAGGTTCATCACCTCCAGTTTTTAAACAAAATATTAAACCCCCCTTTCAAAACCTAAACAAAAGAATGTTCCATTTGGAACTAAATCTGGTAAAAATAAGGGGAGCAAGTATCAAATACCAATCGTTTTTACTCCTGCACCTGGATCTGGTGAAAAAGATCCAGATGTAGTCTTCAATTTACCTCCACAACAATCAACTGTGACTTCTGTAGAGAAGTCCAGTGAACCCATCAAGAAAAGATGGGTTCACAAAAATAACTGATGATTTTTGTGGGTGTGCAGGGCGATCGAAAGAAGAATATCTGGTATCTGGACAGCGCTGCTGGCCGGACTATGACCGGATGTAAGCCCCTGATTGAAGAGTTCACTGTCCAAGATGGACCGACAGTGACGTTTGGTAATGATCAAAATGTAAAGACTGAAGGATATGGTGTGCTCAATAATGGACAAATCGAATTCAAAAGAGTTGCATTTGTTAATAGTTTGAAATACAACCTGATCAGTGTCAGCCAACTTTGTAATGATGGCTTCAGAGTTTTGTTCGATATTGCTCAAGGCACCATATTTAACAAGGATTGGAAAGTGGTGATGGTTGCACCAAGAAAAGGTAATGTGTACATCATGGATATGGAACCAGCTCCAAAAGAGCTGTGCTTCTATACCAAAGCTGATGAGGACACCAACTGGCTGTGGCATAAAAGATTATCCCATCTTAATTTCAAAAATATTAACAAGTTGTCTCGCAAACAACTGGTTGATGGGATACCACAGATTTCTTTTAATAAAGAAAAGCCATGTCCAGGGTGTGAGATGGGCAAGCAGAAAAGCGCCAGTTTCAAAACTAGGCAAAATTTTAGCATCACTGAACCTCTTCACATGCTACATATGGATCTCTTTGGTCCAGTGAATGTTGAAACTAGAGCTGGAAAGAAGTACACTCTAGTTGTGGTTGATGAATTCACCAGATACTGTTGGGTAGTATTCCTCAGATCCAAAAGTGATGCACCTGCTGAGATCATCTCTCTCATCAAAAGAATTGAACTCAAGTATACTCGAAAAGTTTGTTAGTTGCGAAGTGATAATGGTACTGAATTTCAAAATAAGGTACTTGAAACATTTTGCAATAACACTGGCATCTCTCAAAACTTCTCATCAGCACACTCTCCAGAGCATAATGGAGTTGTGGAAAGAAAGAATCGCACACTGATAGAAGCATCCAGAAGTATGCTATCTGAATCAGGTCTTCCCACCAGTTTTTGGGCAGAAGCAGTTGCAACTGCTTGTCACACCCAAAACCGGTCAGTCTACATCAAGAGACATAAGAAGACTGCTATGAAGTACTCAGGAATCGTAAACCAAATATTGGATACTTCATGTATTTGGTTGTCCAGTTTATATTCTAAAACGATTCCAGTCAGCTTGGAAAGTTTGATGCAAAAGCTGATGAAGGGGTATTTTTAGGTTATTCAGATATTCGAAAGGCC
>CM067167.1:231418910-231451301 GCA_034093135.1 Erigeron breviscapus | reverse complement strand
GTTCAAAGCAACTTTTCTGGTGACAATTGTGTCATCACCTCCTTCAAATTGAATCACTAATTCATCCCACATAGATTTGGCACTGGGAAACAACACAAGTGTTGGAATTAGGTCTTCAGGGACAGCCCCAAGGATCATGTTTTCAGTCTGGTGTCCAAGTCCACCAGTCTGCGATCCTCATCAGACCAATGGTCTTCTGGCTTTTCCCTTGAGCCTCTTCTTCCAGTAGGATCAAGAAGAGGACTCACCCCAATGGACATAGGTATATATGGTCCATCCTTAAGGATTTTCAACATATACCTCTCAATACTACCAAAATGCAACAGCATTCTAGCTTTCCATGTACCAAAAGTCTCACTGTTTCCATCAAATTTGGAACAGGAGTGTTTGAGTAATGTACATGGACGTGGTTTGGGGCAGAAGGAGGAGGAGGGTTGGTGTTAACGTTTTGAAAAGGTTGTGCATTAGTGTTCGATGGGTTTTCACCTGAACCAGAACCATCTCCACCTTCAGTAGTGTTCATCTTTGCAGATCTAGGCAAGTTTATTAGCCTTCTGCTCTGATACCACTTGTAAGTCCCAACTTGTTAGATGGTACTACGGAAGACACCTCTATGTCGATGGTGGAGTTACTTTGCAATATACTTACTGAACTGGAGACGACCAGTTGCAGAGGTATATACCAAGTTCTAGATAGATTACTTATATAAAAGACAATAAGTAAAGAACAATGCAATAATACAAATAACTTGTAAACAATCTTGATGAGACAATATGTAGTTTTCAATGTGTAATTTATTTATGATATTAAACAAATTACAAGGTTGATGCGGAACCAAGATAATACACGAATGTAAATATCCTAACAACCTATGAAATACAATTGATCTATACTCGGAATTTTCTCTTCAACAATCGAAACACTTAAAGTAGTGAAATGTTCCTTTTAGCGATTGAGAGAATATTGCACAAGTTCACCAAGAATAATGCAGGTTTGCAAAGTATGAAGTTATCCGTTTTTGTGAAGTAACTTGAATTCTTGGTTGTGCAATGACTTGTATTTATAGGCAAAGTTAACATTGGGATGTTAACTTTAGCCGTACAAATGTGGTTGGGAGCATTTAAGGAATAGCATTTAATTCCTTAAAAAACATTGTAAAGTCGCATGTTAAAGTGACTTTACATAACCACCTTTATGTACCTTTTAATACTTAAATAATAAGATAAGGCTTATTATCCGGGTAAAGGTACATAAAGTATACAAGTCAATTCCTCGTAATCAGTGTAAAGCTTTGTTAGGGCTTTCCACTGATGGTCTCCAGTTTGTAACTGACTAGAATGCCAACTGGGCTTCGCTGCCATTGTCATTCTCTTTCTTCCATTTGTTGTCTTCGACTTCAACTGGAATGCTTCTTCAACTTGGTCAGTTCTCAACTGGAGGAAGTCTTCAGTTGCGTTAACTGTACGGTGCAACTGGACTTCAATATATTTCTCGACAAATCATCTTGGTCACCAGTTTACTGGTCACCAGGTGCAACTGGTGAACTGGTCAGTGTGAACTGGTGACTGGCTAGTTCCAGGTGAACTGGTCCTAACACAAACAACTGGCTAGACTTGGTAATCAAATAAAAGAAAGAAAGAAAATGAAACAAGCCAACCAAGTTCAAGCCAGAGAGCATCTTGCTAAAATCAAACTGCTTGATATGAGTGATGCTCATCTTTTGGGAATCACTAAGGAGGAGTATGCCAGAGTTAAGAATGATCCAGGATAGTTGACCAGTTGAAAGAAATGCTTGATGTTGAACTGGACATACACTATCCTGATGATGAAGCTGAATTTGATGCCAGAAGCTTGAATATATCAGTGGAGAAGGCTAAGGAGAATAGGGCAAGTGGGATTCTAAAAAGAATTGAACATGTTAAGAAGGTTGTAAAAAGGGTATTGAATCCACCAAGGAGAATCCCTCAACCAAGAAGACCACTGACCAGAGATGCTGACCTTAGCATATTCGTAGAACCAACTGGTGAAGTATCAAATGATGACATCAAGTCTGCTGTACTGGCTGCTGGAGCTGGGAGTATTAAAATATCAAATGAATCTGAAGCAAGAAGCTATTACTCCCAGATCATGGCAACCAGAAGACATAGTGGGACTATCAATGATGTTAATGTAACCATTAAGCCAGGCACCAAGCACTTTCAAGTTGAAGTTAGTTATACCAGAGGGCCACTGGTTAAAACTGACAATCCTGGTGCAATGCAGTATGGGTTCACTGAATGGGTTGAAATGGTGAATGTTTTGGATGCAAAGGCACAAAAGAATAGGTTTGAGAAAGCATGGGTGAACTTCTTAAAGGGCAAGATTCAACATAAAGAAAATCTGGAGCTAAAGTTGAATATTGATTCTGAAGACTCTCAGCCTATCTCTTCAGTGACCAAGAGAAGAAGAACTGGCGAAGGGCCATCTCATTAAGTTCTCTTTTCATTGTATCTACTTGTATTTTATTTACATTCTGTAACTTGTATAAATTTCATTCCTTGTATAAATGAAGTTACCAGTTTGTAACCACAAGGTAGATAATAGATTAGATCTAACAAACTTAAAAGAAAAACCCAAGGTATTTATTGATCTATAAAAATGCCTTGGAAAACTTAGATAGATTTAATCGAACAAGTCTCTTCAGTTCACACTTGTACAGATACAAGAACTGAAAAAGACTTGCCAATATTTCTAGACAAATAGGGGGAATTTGTTAGGACCAGTTTACTGGTAAACTGGCCAGTCTCCAGAAGATTTGTCCAGTGAAACTGGAGACCCAGAAGATTTGTCCAGAAATATATAGAAGTCCAGTTGCATCGTACAGTTAACGCAACTGAAGACTTCCTCCAGTTGAGAACTGACCAGTTGAAGAATCCTTCCAGTTGAAGTGGAAGATAGAGAATGACAATGGCAGCGAAGCCCAGTTGACATTCTAGTCAGTTACAAACTGGAGACCGTCAGTGGAAAGCTCTTACAAAGCTTTACACTGATTACGAGGAATTGACTTTTATGCTTTATGTGCTTTTACCCGGATAATAAGATTTATCTTATTATTTAAGTACAAAAAGGTACATAAAGCTGGTTGAATAAAGTTGCTTTATTCTGCAACTTTACACAGCATTTTAAGGAATTAAATGCTATTCCTTAAATGCTCTCAACCATATTTGTACGGCCAAAATTAACATCCCAATGTTAACTTTGCCTATAAATACAAGTCATTGCACACCAAGAATATTACTTCTTCGAACACACTTCGAAAGAATTCACACTTTGCATACCTGCAATATTCTTGGTGAACTTGTGCAATATTCTCTCAATCGTAAAAAGGAACATTTCACAACTTTAAGTGTTTCGATTGTTTAGAGAAATTCCAAGTGTAGATCAATTGTAGTTCATAGGTTGTTAGGATATTTACATACTTGTATTATCTTGGTTCCGCAACAACCTTGTAATTTATTTAAAGTTAATAAATAAATTACACTTGAAAATTACATATTGTCTCACCAATTTATTTTACAAGTTATTTGTATTATTGCATTGTTCTTTACTTATTGTCACTTAAATAAGTAATCTATCTAGAACTTGGTATATATTCTCTGTAACTGGTCGTCTCCAGTTCAGGGCTTATATTGCAAAGTAACTCCACCATCGACATTGAGGTGTCTTCAGGTAGTACCATCTATTGAGTTGGGACTTGCACTTTCTTTATTTACTTTCAATTAATGTCATAAATCAATATTGAAAGAATTCACGTTTCCAATATTGTTTTTTTTAACTATAATACCCTAACACTTTTTGCACACAATATAAAGGTCTTTGAAAAAAGTAATGGTAAAATTTGAGAGATAACTAGAAGGATATTTGCGCAATGTTACGGTGGCGGTGTAGTGGTGGCGTCGACATTGAGTAGTGTAGTTAAATGATATGAGATAATTGATATAATGAGAGTATTATAATATATATATATATAATATATTAGGATCTTTTACACTCTTTTCTCTCAAAATTTATTTTATATATATATAATAGTACGGATATTCTAGGTGGTATTAGGATCCTTTCGGTAACATCTTTCCTCTCAAACTTTCTTTGATTAAATGTGTAATTTTTATGAAAATCACGTGTTATTTAAAAAGTTATATGTTTGTTATCCTTTTGTATAATATTATGATATCCCTGACTTTTGATGTACTAACGAGGTTGCCATTGTGATTTTAGATTGGGGAATCATAATATTTTTGGTCTCTATAGTTGTGTCAAAACCGTCTCTTGAAACCCAATTTGAATGTAGTCCCGAAAGATAATACAGTCGCATATTATTAATCATATTCGTGGGCCCTGAAATATTAATACAGTCGCATATTATTAATCATATTCGTGGGCCCTGAAATATTAATACAGTCGCATATTATTAATCATGTTCGTTGGCCCGAAAGATAATACAGTCGCATATTATTAATCATATTCGTGGGCCCTGAAATATTAATACAGTCGCATATTATAAGTCATGATGACTCTATTAGAATTTTGTGAGAATTGGGTGGACAGAGATGTGATTTTAAGTCTATTTTTGGATTTCTTAATGTATATATACTGTAATTGTCCAAAAATTCATTTATGTCTATTAAAAACATATTGGATATATTTATGTATATAAGTTGGTCAAAACGGTTTCTTAAGATATGCATATAAGAGTAACCTATCCATGGAGGTCTCATGGGCGTGTCATTGTGACACCGATGGCGTGGCACCGGCTGTAGCGGTGTATTTGATTTGATCTACGGCGTCTCCTTTTGATGACCACCGAGTGGTTATGTGCACTTTGATATTATATTTTGATAGGAGGCGTATGGATCGGTCCTAGGCATATTTTGATAAGTTTGACAGTGGGCGCTTATCGTAGTGTCATACGAGGCGTTTGGCACCAAAAATGAATGATTAGTGGAGTAGCTACCCTATGATTTCATTCGGCCCTTTTGATAAGTTTGACAGTGGGCGCTTATCGTAGTGTCATACGAGGCGTTTGGCACCAAAAATGAATGATTAGTGGAGTAGCTACCCTATGATTTCATTCGGCCCTTTTGATAAGTTTGACAGTGGGCGCTTATCGTAGTGTCATACGAGGCGTTTGGCACCAAAAATGAATGATTAGTGGAGTAGCTACCCTATGATTTCATTCGGCCCTTTTGATAAGTTTGACGTGGGCGCTTATCGTAGTGTCATACGAGGCGTTTGGCACCAAAAATGAATGATTAGTGGAGTAGCTACCCTATGATTTCATTCGGCCCTTTTGATAAGTTATAAGTTTTGACTCTTATGTGCATTATTTTATGAAGCTTGGTTTTATAGTATACTTTGATCTGTTGATGTATAAGGTATTTGTGAAACTATACGTATGTGTACTTTGATTTGAAATAAGTTTGTTAAGGTAATAAGTTTGTTTTTGAATATACGTCTCCGCATTTCATATTATATTTCTGCTTTCGTCATTTTCGTTCACTGGGCTTTTTGCTCAGCCGTGTTCCTTTTTGTTTCTTATACGACAGGTGATCAAGCGGGCTTTGGGAACGAGAGAAGAGAGTATATAGAAGTGGACTTAACACCCCTTTGCTTTAGAGTTTAATTCAAGAATTAGTACTTTGAGTATTTTGTCAAGATCACTTTTAAGTTTGACTTTGGTTTGACTTTTAGAATAAGATTAACGCCCTTTTGCCATTTTAGTTCCTTTGATATCATTTTGTATTGTTTAGAAAATTAGGGGCGTTACATTCAGAATCCTTTTTGTCACCAAGTTTGCTTCATGGTGAGGTTTATAACCCATTTGTATATGGGTGTAAGACATTATGTGACTGCAGTCTAATTAATGTATGCATGATATAATATTGTGTTTTAGTAGGTGCTTTTATTTAAGCAACCCTTAATATGTTTGTTTTGTATGTGTGAGGTTGCGATCCTCTTCACTAAAACAAGAATATGTGTGCAAAATAAAATGCTTTTATTAAAATAAAACTGGGGAGGGATTACATGAATTTCAGCAATGTCTGTGTGATAGGTTGTGTTCCCTCCGCTTATTCATCAAAAGAAAATGCTTCCCTAGGTGTAGATGGCTTCTATTGCTTTGTCTTTATTGTTGGCAGTGAGATCTTCTTTCTTTACTTGCTGGCAGATTCATCTGACTAAATGTGACACCTTTCCAGACTTTACTGCTTCATCAATTGCTTTCTTCAATTGGTAGCATGAATTTGTGTCGTGCCCTATATCATTGTGGAACTCGCAGTATTTTCTTTTGTCTCTACGTCCTGTGTCAGGCATCTTAGGTGGTGCTAGAAATGTCTTCCTTACTGTTTCTGTTAGTAGGATCTCCCTTGGTGTCTTAGTCATTTCTGGGAGTTGCATTGAGTTGTACTCTCTTCTTTTGTCTTCCTTGTTGTAGGGTGTATTGCAAGCTTGGTTTTCTCTTCCTTCATTCCATTTTTTGTTTCTTGATGAATCTTCTTGTTTGCTTGGACTTCCTATGCCATTTGTTGAAATTTCTTTTGTGTCCAAAAATTTATGTGCCTTCTTTTGTGCTTCTTCGTATATCTCAGCCAAATCTGTATTCAAACGTTCAACAAGCTCCTTGCTTCGACATCCATGTATTAACCCTGAGACTCTTTGGGATTCTGGTAGGCCAGCAATTCCTTGGTTTTCATTTGTGTATCGTTGGATGAACTCTCTTGTTGTTTCGTTCTCCCTTTGTTTGATGTTATGTACCGAGACGTGCGTCTTCCTATGCTTCTTTTGTTGGCTGAAATGAGATTGAAATTTCGACTTAAGATCATCAAAACTATTTATGGATCCATCTGGGAGGCTTGATAGCCATTCTCTTGCATCGCTCATGAGGCCCATTCTAAATGCTTTGCATGCAACTGGTTCAATCCAATTATGCATCTCTGCTGCTCCTTCGAAAGCTTGAAGGAAATCATCGGGGTCATCTTTTCCATTGTATGTCCCTAGGTGGGAGGGGCACTTCATATTTGCTGGTAATGGGTAGCTTCTGATCCACTCTGCGAATGGGGACTTCTGCGGAGTTTTGCTCAGAGTAAATGGTCTTGCTATGATAACTTGTTTTGGGTACAAATATTGATTCCAGGGATATGTTGCGTAGATGCTAGGTTGTGGTCCAGTATTTTGGTTAGGCTGAAGATATTGTGGTTGTTGCATGAAACCCATGTTGGTAACCTAGGTGATATTGACCCTGGGTATTTGCATAACCTTGGTTGAATGCTTGAGATACTGGGGGTGGCTGCCTTGGTACGTACCCTGCTGAACTTGCCTGATTATTCTGCATATATTGCCCCTGCCCATAGGCTTGGGAGATTGGGACATAGTGACCTTAGGGCCCATTTAAGACTGATGGGACGCACTGGCTTTGATTATTGTAAAAGGTTGGGGTGTACAGACCCTGGGTGTGGTTATTAAAGCCTGGGGTAATCTGGCTGTATAAGCCTGGGGTATTTTGTAGGTTGTTTTGGTACCCATGAGTTGCTTGGTGATTGAAAATTGGTGCATGCTGTCCTTGGTTATGCTGGCTCTGGGTGTTGGTCGATCTTTGGGTTTGTATACCCTGGGGATTGGTGTGGGATCTCGGTTGTTGTTGACCCTGGGGATGGGTGCGCAAGCCTGGGTGTTGTTGACCCTGGGTGTTGGTGACCCTGGGTGTTGTTGACCCTGGGTGTTGTTCTGAAAACCTGGGGCGCCTTGATCTTGTGTTGCCGTATGCGAGACTGAGGTGTTTTGTTCCTGGGGATTAGACTGGGGTCCCGTAGCGTTGCTGCTTGGTGCGACGTTCTGTACCCTTGACCGAGGATCTACTGGTAGCCTTCGTGTTCCATTAGGTGGTGTTTCTGCGTCATAATTGTCAAAGGCTTCGTTGAAATTGATTGCCCTTCCAGTTATCGCCCCAGTCTCTTGAAGATGGCGTAGGGTGTTCAAAATGCTTTCATAGTTTTGGCGTATGTACGCCTCATCAAATAGAGGTGTTGATGTGGAGGCGATGGTTGTTTCTCCTGATGAAGGTGTTATGGGTGTTCCTCCAACAGTTCTGTTCAGATCTACGCTCGCATTGGTCTGGGCAGGGCCGGTTTGTGTTGCGTTGAACCTGGGTGCTCCATTTGCATCATCCATATTCTAGGATTAGGGTTTTGTGAAAAAACTTTTGTGATTTTTGGTTGTTGGTGGGTTGCAAATAGAATGCGTCCCACGGATGGCGCCAATTGTTTGTACACCGAACCGGGGTCCTAGAACGGAGAGGATGAGGGGTTTTTGGTTGTATATTGGCGATTCCCTTATTGGTAAGACATAGCCTTTTGTACGCCAAGTATATGTATGTTGTGTGTGTGTTGAAGATGATGTAAACCGTATATTGTGTCCCTTTTATAGGGTGAAAGTGTCTTGTTCTCCAAGTAGGGTTTTTCCCTCTTGGAGTAGATTTGATGCCGTCTATAGAAGATTCGTAGCTATCTCCTTCGTAACCAACTGCCTAAGAGATAAGTGTAGATCTTGTTATTAGGGGAATGTTTATCCTTTCCATAATTATCGGCTCCATGGTAGTCTGCGTGTTGGCTCCGTTCGGAGGCTGGGTGGGTAACACCAACAGTATTGTTTGATGGATGAAGAATGAAATTATGAATTCGAGTTCTTTAACTTCTTAGACTATGAGGAGTTGGGCATTAGGGGAATGCCCCTCCTCCACTCCTTGCATAACATGTGGCATATGCTAATCATAAGGGGCATTCCCCCCATTCCTTTGGGGTGGAAGAATGCCCCTAGGGCATTCCTTTTTTTTTCTTTCTAAAATAAATGTTATATATATTATTTATACATAATTATTTATATTATAGAATAAAGCTCGACATAACGCCAAGCTTTCTGCTCCCGACTAATTAAGTTGGGAGTCGATTTTCTTCGGCTCCTCGGTATTTCTCCTCCGATGCTTTCGTTTTCCGAGGGTTTTTGGTTGTATATTGGCGATTCCCTTATTGGTAAGACATAGCCTTTTGTACGCCAAGTATATGTATGTTGTGTGTGTGTTGAAGATGATGTAAACCGTATATTGTGCCCCTTTTATAGGGTGAAAGTGTCTTGTTCTCCAAGTAGGGTTTTGTGAAAAAACTTTTGTGATTTTTGGTTGTTGGTGGGTTGCAAATAGAATGCGTCCCACGGATGGCGCCAATTGTTTGTACACCGAACCGGGGTCCTAGAACGGAGAGGATGAGGGGTTTTTGGTTGTATATTGGCGATTCCCTTATTGGTAAGACATAGCCTTTTGTACGCCAAGTATATGTATGTTGTGTGTGTGTTGAAGATGATGTAAACCGTATATTGTGCCCCTTTTATAGGGTGAAAGTGTCTTGTTCTCCAAGTAGGGTTTTGTGAAAAAACTTTTGTGATTTTTGGTTGTTGGTGGGTTGCAAATAGAATGCGTCCCACGGATGGCGCCAATTGTTTGTACACCGAACCGGGGTCCTAGAACGGAGAGGATGAGGGGTTTTTGGTTGTATATTGGCGATTCCCTTATTGGTAAGACATAGCCTTTTGTACGCCAAGTATATGTATGTTGTGTGTGTGTTGAAGATGATGTAAACCGTATATTGTGCCCCTTTTATAGGGTGAAAGTGTCTTGTTCTCCAAGTAGGGTTTTTCCCTCTTGGAGTAGATTTGATGCCGTCTATAGAAGATTCGTAGCTATCTCCTTCGTAACCAACTGCCTAAGAGATAAGTGTAGATCTTGTTATTAGGGGAATGCCCCTCCTCCACTCCTTGCATAACATGTGGCATATGCTAATCATAAGGGGCATTCCCCCCATTCCTTTGGGGTGGAAGAATGCCCCTAGGGCATTCCTTTTTTTTTCTTTCTAAAATAAATGTTATATATATTATTTATATTATAGAATAAAGCTCGACATAACGCCAAGCTTTCTGCTTCCGACCAATTAATTTGGGAGGCGTTTTTCTTCGGCTCCTCGGTATTTCTCCTCCGATGCTTTCGTTTTCCGGGTTCTTTTTGTGGTGAAGAAATGTTGTATCTGGAGACCAGTTTACTGATAAACTGGCGTGTCTCCAGTTGCATCTGGAGACCAGTTGATTTGTCCAGAAATATACGAAGTCCAGTTGCAAGTGTACAGTTAATGCAACTGAAGACTTCCTCCAGTTGAGATCTGACCAAGACCTGAAGCATTCCAATTGAAGTCGAAGACAACAAGTGGAAGATAGAGAATGACAGTGGCAGCGAAGCCCAGCTGGCATTCTAATCAAATCGAATCTGGAGATTGTCAGTTTAAAGCATTTACAACGCTTTACACTGATTACGAGGAAGACCTTTTTGCTTTATGTACCTTTATCCGGATAATAACATTTATCTATGTATAAAGTACAAAAGTACATAAAGCAGGTTGGATAAAGTGACTTTATGTCATACTTTATCAAGCATTTCAAAGGAAGTCAAATTGCTTCCTTAAATGCTCTCAACCATATTTGTACGACAAAGTTGGAATCTCAATACCAACTTTGTCTATAAATAGAGGTCTTTGCACAACAAGAAAACAACTTTGCAAAAACCATACTTTGCAGTATTCTTGGTGAACTTGTACAATATTCTCTCAATCGCAAAAAGGAACATTTCACAACTTTAAGTGTTTCGATTGTTTAGAGAATTTTCAAGTATTAGATCATTGTATTTCATAGGTTGTTAGGATATTTACATATTTGTATTATCTTGGTTCCGCAACAACCTTGTAACTTATTTAAAGATAATAAATAAATTACATATCGATCTCACCAGATTTACTTACTTGTATTTTAATATTGCATTGTTGATTACTTATTTGTTATTGTCACCTTTATAAGTAATCTATCCAGTAACTTGGTATACATTCACTGCAACTGGTCATCTCCAGTTCAGTGTCTATATTGCAAAGCAATCTCACCATTGACATAGAGGTGTCTTCAGTTAGTACCATCTATTGAGTTGGGACTTACAAGTGGTATCAGAGTAGAAGGATAATATACTTTCCTATATCTGCTTAGATGTCTACTACTGAAGGTGAGAATGGTTCTGGTCCTGATGAAACTAATGTTAATAATCCACCTAATGGACAAAATGTTAATACCAATCCTCCTCCTCCTCCTAGTGCCCCTAGCCATGTCCATGTACATTATTCTAACACTCCTGTTCCCAAATTCGATGGAAACAGTGAGGCCTTTGGTACATGGAAGGCCAGAATGCTTTTGCATTTTGGTGGGATAGAGAGGTACATGTTGAAAATCCTTAAGGATGGACCACATGTACCCATGTCTCATGGGGTAAGCCCTTTTCTTGATCCTACTGGATCTAGAAGGGGTACTAGAGAAAATCCAGAAGACCATTGGTCTGATGAGGATCGTAGACTTGTTGATCTGGACACCAGACTTAAGAATATGATCCTTGGGCTGTTCCTGAAGACCTTATTCCAACACTTGTGTTGTTCCCCAGTGCAAAGGCAATGTTAGATGAATTGGACCTTCAGTTTGAAGGAGGTGATGACACCATTGTCACCAGGAAAGTTGCATTAAACAAGAAGTATGAATCCTTCTTTGCCTTACCCAATGAGAGCCTGACTGGTACTTACACCAGATTCACCAGTGTGATTAATCAACTGAGAGGGCTGGGTGTAGAGAAGGATAAGGATATTCTTCTTGAGAAGTTTTGTGATATTCTTCCTTCCAAATGGGAAAACATGGTTCTTGTCCTAAGACAAGGTAAGACCCTGCACAGTCACACTTTTGCATCTCTGTATGGAGCCTTCAGATTCACTGAAGATAATAATGCACAGAGACTGGTGGCTGAGCAGGATGCTTTAAACCATGCTCAGAGTTCCAAGGTTGCTAGTATAACTGAGAAACCTTGTGCTACTTTAATGTCTGCAGAGAGTGTCCAGTCACACTCAATGGAGGAGATGTTAAATGGTTTATTGAACTCTAGCCTGACCACTGAAATCAGTGATGATTGTCATGAAACTGACGATGATGATCTAGTTGCCATGATTGCTAAAACCTTTAACAGGTTTAAGCATAAATCTAATAGATTTAATGTCCCCAACAATGCTTCCAGCTCCAACTCTCTGGACAAGGCCAATCTTACATGCTATAAGTGTGGTAAGAAAGGTCATTCATGAAGGAATGCAGATCTAGTCAGTTGAACAATCAAACCGGTCCCCCAGTCCCCAATTTTAATTGGCCTCATTATAGCTATAAAGCAAAATACAAAAAGCTTAAGGCCCAGATTACCCTCTTGTCACTTGAAAGAGAAAATGAAAAGAACAAGTGCATGATAGCTAAAACTGAAGGAAAATGGGAATACTCTGATGACTCATCAGTTGATGATGAAGAGGAAAGGGACATGTGTTTCATGGCCTTGGAAGAACAACAAAAACATGTGGTGAAGGATGATGTTATCACTGGAAGATGGGTGGACATCATATTAAAAAAGGTATGTGATTATGATAATCAAATGGACCCAGAACTGAAACTGGACCTTGCTGAATCACTTAACAGTGATTTGATTTTTGTTGAAACTGTTAGAACTGACAGTGAAAGATATTTGGAAACAGTTCTAACAGAGTTAAATAATTTAAAACCTCAACTTTCAAATCTGCAAAGTGTCCAGTTGGCTCTCAAAGAGTCAGTTTTAAAAATTGAGGCTTTGGAACTTGAAAATGAAAAGTTAAAAACGGATCTGGAAAAAGAACAAAAGGTGATCAAATCTTGGATTAGGTCATCTGGTCTAAATTATGATGCTTTTTCTAAAACCATTGATGCACAACAAACTGCCTATAAATCTGGATATGTGCACATGGCAGGCATCATTCCAGATATCCACACTTTGCCTCCAGCTCTTAGGCCAGAAACTGTTTATGACCAGCCTAAGACTGTTAAGACTGAACCTAGTGAGACCACCCCATCTGAGGTCAAAACTGGAGCCAATCAGGCTAATGCTCCAGTTAAAAAGGCTACTGGTGATAAGCCTTTACCTCAAAAGTCAAAGGAGCCCAAGACTCAAAAGACTAAGATCCCTGCTGAACCTAAGTCCAAGGTTCAGCCGCCTACTGAAAAAGACATTTTGTTAAAACTGGAGTGTCAATTTCAACAGTTGTCAAGGCAGGTTCAAAGTTGTACTGCCAGAATCAAAAATCTGGAGGGAGCCTCGTCTTCTCCAGTTGTTCAGCAAAATGCACTGTTAGGACCAGTTTACTGGTAAACTGGCCAGTCTCCAGTTGCACCTGGAGACCCAGTGAAACTGGAGACCCAGAAGATTTGTCTAGAAATATATTGAAGTCCAGTTGCATCGTACAGTCAACGCAACTGAAGACTTCCTCCAGTTGAGAACTGACCAGTTGAAGAATCCTTCCAGTTGAAGTCGAAGACAACAAGTGGAAGATAGAGAATGACAATGGCAGCGAAGCCCAGTTGACATTCTAGTCAGTTACAAACTGGGGACCATCAGTGGAAAGCTCTTACAAAGCTTTACACTGATTACGAGGAATTGACTTTTATGCTTTATGTGCTTTTACCCGGATAATAAGATTTATCTTATTATTTAAGTAATAAAAGGTACATAAAGCTGGTTGAATAAAGTTGCTTTATTCTGCAACTTTACACTGCATTTTAAGGAATTAAATGTTATTCCTTAAATGCTCTCAACCACATTTGTACGGCCAAAGTTAACATCCAAATGTTAACTTTGCCTATAAATACAAGTCATTGCACAACAAGAATAATAAGTGAAATCACAAAGTGAAAACACTTCACACTTTGCATACCTGCAATATTCTTGGTGAACTTGTGCAATCTTCTCTCAATCGTAAAAAGGAAGATTTCACAACTTCAAGTGTTTCGATTGTTTAGAGAAATTCCGAGTGTAGATCAAATGTAGTTCATAGGTTGTTAGGATATTTACATACTTTGTATTATCTTGGTTCCGCAACAACCTTGTAAATAAATTACACTTGAAAATTACATATTGTCTCACCAATTTACTTTAAGTATTTTACTTTATTGCATTGTTCTTTACTTATTGTCACTTAATAAGTAATCTATCTAGAACTTGGTATATACTCTCTGTAACTGGTCGTCTCCAGTTCAGAGCTTATATTGCAAAGTAACTCCACCGTCGACATTGAGGTGTCTTCAGGTAGTACCATCTATTGAGTTGGGACTTACAAGTCGTATCAGAGCAGAAGGCTAATAAACTTGCCTAGATCTGCTTAAGATGAACACTACTGAAGGTGGAGATGGTTCTGGTCAAGGTGAAAACCCCTTGAATACTAATGCACAACCTTTTCAAAATGTTAATACAAACCCTCCTCCTCCTACTACCCCAAATCACGTCCATGTACATTATTCTAACACTCCTGTTCCAAAATTTGATGGAAACAGTGAGACTTTTGGTACATGGAAGGCTAGAATGCTTTTGCATTTTGGTGGGATAGAGAGGTATATGTTGAAAATCCTTAAGGATGGACCATATATACCCATGTCTCTTGGGGTAAGTCCTCTTCTAGATCCAACTGGAAGAAGAGGTTCAAGAGAAAAGCTCGAAGACCATTGGTCTGATGAGGATCGTAGACTTGTAGATCTGGACACCAGACTCAAGAACATGATCCTTGGAGCTGTCCCTGAAGATCTAATTCCAACACTTGTGTTGTTCCCCAGTGCAAAGTCAATGTGGGATGAATTAGTTATTCAGTTTGAAGGAGGTGATGACACTATTGTCACCAGAAAAGTTGCCTTGAACAAGAAGTATGAATCCTTCTATGCCTTGCCCAATGAAAGTCTAACTGGTACATACACCAGATTTTCTAGCCTCATTAATCAGTTGAGAGGCTTGGGTGTAGAGAAGGATAAGATATTCTTCTTGAGAAGTTTTGTGATATTCTTCCTTCCAAATGGGAAAACATGGTTCTTGTCTTAAGACAAGGTAAAACCTTGCACAGCCATACTCTTGCATCGCTCTATGTAGCCTCCAGATTCACTGAAGATAACAATGCTACAAGACTGGTGGCTGAGCAGGATGCCATGAACCATGCCCAGAGTGCCAAGGTTGCTAGTGTAACTGAGCGACCTTATGCTGCTTTAATGTCTGCAGAGAGTGTCCAGGTACACTCAATGAAGGAGATGTTAAACAGTTTCTTGTACTCTGGCCTGACCACTGAAATCAGTGATGGTTGTGAGGAAACTGACGATGATGATCTGGTAGCCATGATTGCTAAAACCTTTAACAGGTTTAAGCATAAATCTAAAAGATTTAATGTCCCAAACAATGCTTCCAGCTCCAGCTCTCTGGATAAAACCAATCTTACCTGCTATAAATGCGGAAGAAAGGTCACTTTATGAAGGAATGCAGATCTAGTCAGTTGAACAACCAAACTGGCCCCCTATCCCTAATTTCAATCGGCCTGATGATAGCTACAAAGCTAAATATAAGAAGCTTAAGGCCCAGATTGCCCTCTTGTCCATGGAAAAAGGAAAAGATCAGTGCTTGATGGCACAAACTGAGGGAAAATGGGAGTACTCTGATGACTCATCAGCTGATGAAGAAGAGGAAAGGGACATGTGTTTCATGGCCTTGGAAGATCAACAGCAACATGTGGCAAAAGAAGATGTCATCACTAGAAGATGGGTGGACATCATCTTGAAAAAGGTATGTGATTATGACAACCAAGTTGACCCTGAACTGAAACTGGACCTGGCTGAATCATTAAGTGGTGATTTAGCTTTTGTGGAAACTGTTAGAGCAGATAGTGAAAGATATCTTGACACTATCTTAATTGAACTGAACAATGTTAAACCACAACTGAATGATTTACAAAGTGTCCAGTTGGCTCTCAAAGAGTCAGTTTTAAAAATTGAGGCTTTGGAACTTGATAATCAAAAATTATTTTTTGATCTTGAAAAAGAACAAAAGATTATCAAGTCATGGGTAAAAGCATCTGGTAAGAACTATGATGCATTTTCTAGAACTATCGATGCCCAGAAGAATGCATGGAAATCTGGAGATCTGGAGATGGCAGCTCTCATAACAGATCTTCATGCATTGCCTCCAGACCCGACAGACTAAAACTTCAGCTGAACCAAGGTCCAAGGTTCAGCTGCCTGATGAAAACTATATTTTTTTTAAACTGGAAAGTCAACTCCAACTTTTGTCTCGACAGGTTCAGAGTTGTACTGCCTGGATTAAAAATCTGGAAGGAGGTTCATCACCTCCAGTTTTCAAACAAAAGAATGTTCCATCTGGAACAAAATCTGATAAGAAAAAGGGGAGCAAGTATCAAGTACCAATCGTTTTTACTCCTGCACCTGGAGCTGGTGAAAAAGCTCCAGATGCAGCCTCCAGTTCAACACCAAAACAATCAACTGTGACTTCTGTAGAGAAGTCCAGTGAACCCATCAAGAAAAGATGGGTTCACAAAAATAACTGATGATTTTTGTGGGTGTGCAGGGCGATCGAAAGAAGAATATCTGGTATCTGGACAGCGCTGCTGGCCGGACTATGACCGGATGTAAGCCCCTGCTTGAAGAGTTCACTGTCCAAGATGGACCGACAGGGACGTTTGGTAATGATCAATCTGGAAAGACTGAAGGATATGGTGTGCTCAATAATGGACAAGTCGAATTCAAAAGAGTTGCATTTGTGAATGGTTTGAAATACAACCTGATCAATGTCAGCCAACTTTGTGATGATGGCTTCAGAGTTTTGTTCGATATTGCTCAAGGCACCATATTTAACAAGGATTGGAAAGTGGTGATGGTTGCACCAAGAAAAGGTAATGTGTACATCATGGATATGGAACCAGCTCCAAAAGAGCAGTGTTTCTATACCAAGGCTGATGAGGACACCAACTGGTTGTGGCATAAAAGATTATCCCATCTTAATTTCAAAAATATTAACAAGTTGTCTCGCAAGCAACTGGTTGATGGGATACCTCAAATTTCTTTCAATAAAGAAAATCCATGTCCAGGGTGTGAGATGGGAAAGCAGAAAAGGGCCAGTTTCAAAACTAGGCAAAACTTTAGCATCACTGAACCTCTTCACATGCTTCATATGGATCTTTTTGGTCCAGTGAATGTTCAGACTAGAGCTGGAAAGAAGTACACTCTAGTTGTGGTTGATGAATTCACCAGATATTGCTGGGTGGTATTCCTCAGATCCAAAACTGATGCACCTGCTGAAATCATCTCTCTCATCAAAAGAATTGAACTCAAGTATACTCGAAAAGTTTGTCAGTTGCGAAGTGATAATGGTACTGAATTTCAAAATAAGGTACTTGAAACATTTTGCAATAACACTGGCATCTCTCAAAACTTCTCATCAGCACACTCTCCAGAGCAGAATGGAGTTGTGGAAAGAAAGAATCGCACACTGATAGAAGCAGCCAGAAGTATGCTATCTGAATTAGGTCTTCCCACCAGTTTCTGGGCTGAAGCAGTTGCAACTGCTTGTCACACCCAAAACCGGTCCTCTCTCTCCATAATATGTCTCCTAGTTTTACTTTCCCGTTCATTCACTCACGCACATGAGCGATCGTCCCCCCCTTTCTCTCATTTCTGATTACCCCCTTTTATATGTCCTCCCATCTCTGATACTTCCTCTTTTTATGCCCCTATATGACTATTATATCTCTTTCCTCTGTTTCTTTTTTGTAGCCCGTTTTTGTGCTCCTCTTGTCTTTCTTTCTTTCACTTCTCCTTTCTTGTTCCCTCCATTTTGCTTTCTGCGCTCTCTTGTCTCTTCCCCTGCACCTCTTAGTTTATCTTATTCGTTTTTTCCGCATTTCTGATCCTTCTCCCCTATCCGTTTTTGTGGTCCCGCTCCCTTTTTTTCGACGGGTGTTACAAGAAGTATGCTATCTGAATCTGGTCTTCCCACCAGTTTTTGGGCTGAGGCAGTTGCAACTGCTTGTCACACCCAAAACCGGTCAGTCTACATCAAAAGACATAAGAAGACTGCCTATGAAGTACTCAGGAATCGTAAACCAAATATTGGATACTTTCATGTATTTGGTTGTCCAGTTTATATTTTAAACGATTCCAGTCAGCTTGGAAGGTTTGATGCAAAAGCTGATGAAGGGGTATTTTTAGGTTATTCAGATATTCGAAAGGCCTTTAGAGTTTATAATTATAGACTCCAAAAGGTTCATGAGACAATTCATGTCACATTCGACGAATCAACTGAAGCAATCAACAAGAGACCAAGCCTTGATATTACTCCAGTCGTTCCAATCAATTTTGGCGAAACTGACCAAGTTCATCAGTCAGTTGTTTCACCAAAAGATGCTTCCAGTTACAACAATTGTGGGAGATCCAAATAGTGGGGTTCAGACTAGAAGAGCCACCAGTGAGCAATGCTTAAACGTCACCTTCTTATCTTTAATTGAACCAAAGAAGATTGACGAGGCTATGGCAGACCCAAGCTGGGTGGAAGCTATGCAAGAAGAGCTCGTCCAGTTTGAAAGGAACAATGTTTGGGAGCTTGTTCCTTGTCCACCAGGGTTAAAGAAAGAACCCATTGGTACCAGATGGGTCTACCGAAACAAGATGGATGAAGATGGCCATGTTGTAAGAAACAAGGCCAGATTAGTTGCCCAGGGTTATTGTCAAGCAGAGGGCGTTGACTTTGATGAAACTTTTGCTCCAGTTGCAAGACTTGAAGCCATAAGTATATTTCTGGCTTATGCAGCCCATCTGCAGTTCAAGGTCTTCCAGATGGATGTCAAAAGTGCGTTCCTTAATGGAACATTGGAAGAAGAAGTATATGTTAAGCAGACTCCAGGCTTCATCGATGAGAAGCATCCTCATTGGGTTTATAGACTGAACAAAGCTTTGTATGGTCTAAGACAAGCCCCAAGAGCCTGGTATGATACTTTAACTAAACATCTTCTTAAAAATGGCTTTCAAAGAGGTGCAATAGATAATACCTTATTTATCTTGAAAGAAAGAATCGCACACTGATAGAAGCAGCCAGAAGTATGCTATCTGAATCTGGTCTTCCCACCAGTTTTTGGGCTAAGGCAGTTGCAACTGCTTGTCACACCCAAAACCGGTCAGTCTCTCTCATCAAAAGAATTGAACTCAAGTATACTCGAAAAGTTTGTCAGTTGCGAAGTGATAATGGTACTGAATTTCAAAATAAGGTACTTGAAACATTTTGCAATAACACTGGCATCTCTCAAAACTTCTCATCAGCACACTCTCCAGAGCAGAATGGAGTTGTGGAAAGAAAGAATCGCACACTGATAGAAGCAGCCAGAAGTATGCTATCTGAATTAGGTCTTCCCACCAGTTTTTTGGGTTAAGGCAGTTGCAACTGCTTGTCACACCCAAAACCGGTCAGTCTATATCAAAAGACATAAGAAGACTGCCTATGAAGTACTCAGGAATCGTAAACCAAATATTGGATACTTTCATGTATTTGGTTGTCCAGTTTATATTTTAAACGATTCCAGTCAGCTTGGAAGGTTTGATGCAAAAGCTGATGAAGGGGTATTTTTAGGTTATTCAGATATTCGAAAGGCCTTTAGAGTTTATAATTATAGACTCCAAAAGGTTCATGAGACAATTCATGTCACATTCGACGAATCAACTGAAGCAATCAACAAGAGACCAAGCCTTGATATTACTCCAATCGTTCCAATCAATTTTGGCGAAACTGACCAAGTTCATCAGTCAGTTGTTTCACCAAAAGATGCTTCCAGTTACAACAAATTGGAACCAGTTAAGAAGAAGAACAACACCAGTGACACATCATTCTATCCCTCCATCAATTTTAACTTACTACAAGAATTGGTGATTGGATCTGATGTACATGCCACTCCAATATCAGCACCAGTTCAAACTCCAACTTCTCCAGTTCTTCAAGAAATGCCTTTGAATGAAGAATTTCATGATGCAAATCGTGACCTCATTGACTCTGATGAGGATGTAGAAGTAGTTTGGACTGATCCTCCTCCAGATACTACTACAACTGAAGAAGATCACCAGGTGACTTGCACTGATATTGTTTTACACCAGCCTAGTCAATACACTAGATGGACTCGAGCACATCCAATTGAACAGATTGTGGGAGATCCAAATAGTGGGGTTCAGACTAGAAGAGCCACCAGTGAGCAATGCTTAAACGTCACCTTCTTATCTTTAATTGAACCAAAGAAGATTGACGAGGCTATGGCAGACCCAAGCTGGGTGGAAGCTATGCAAGAAGAGCTCGTCCAGTTTGAAAGGAACAATGTTTGGGAGCTTGTTCCTTGTCCACCAGGGTTAAAGAAAGAACCCATTGGTACCAGATGGGTCTACCGAAACAAGATGGATGAAGATGGCCATGTTGTAAGAAACAAGGCCAGATTAGTTGCCCAGGGTTATTGTCAAGCAGAGGGCGTTGACTTTGATGAAACTTTTGCTCCAGTTGCAAGACTTGAAGCCATCAGAATATTTCTGGCTTATGCAGCCCATCTGCAGTTCAAGGTCTTCCAGATGGATGTCAAAAGTGCGTTCCTTAATGGAACATTGGAAGAAGAAGTATATGTTAAGCAGACTCCAGGCTTCATCGATGAGAAGCATCCTCATTGGGTTTATAGACTGAACAAAGCTTTGTATGGTCTAAGACAAGCCCCAAGAGCCTGGTATGATACTTTAACTAAACATCTTCTTAAAAATGGCTTTCAAAGAGGTGCAATAGATAATACCTTATTTATCTTGAAAGAAAGAGGTAATATCTTATTGGTACAAATTTATGTTGATGACATTATATTTGGTTCAACTGATGATGCAATGTGTAAAAAGTTTTCTAAAATCATGTCATCTGAGTATGAGATGAGTTTAATGGGTGAATTAACATTTTTCTTAGGTCTTCAGATTAAGCAAACTGAAAATGGAATTTTCATAAACCAAGGAAAATATGTCAGAGATTTTTTAAGAAATATCAATATGATTCAATCCCATCGAAAAACACACCTATTGCAGCACCATTAAATTTGGACTCTGACCCAACTGGCAAACCAGTGAACATAACTGACTATCGTGGTATGGTTGGTTCACTGATGTATTTAACTGCCAGTCGACCAGATATAATGTTTGCAACATGTTTATGTGCCAGGTTTCAGGCTAACCCTAAAGAATCACATTTGCACGCTGTAAAGCGTATCTTTAGATACCTGAAAGGGTGTCCTAATCTTGGTCTTTGGTACCCCAAAGGCTCAGGATTAGATCTAATGGGTTATTCAGATTCTGATCATGCAGGTTGTAAGATAGATAGAAAATCAACAACTGGTGGTTGTCATTTCCTTGGAGGAAAACTGGTAAGTTGGACCAGCAAGAAGCAGACTTCAGTCTCTATGTCCACTGCTGAGGCAGAGTATATTTCTGCGGCCAGTTGCTGTGCCTAGATTCTCTGGATCAAGAACCAGTTACTAGATTATGGTCAAAAGTATACAAGGACCCCAATCTTTTGTGACAACACCATTGCAATTGCTATATCTCACAACCCAGTGATGCACTCCAAGACAAAGCATATTGACATCAGGTATCATTTCATTCGCGATCATGTTATGAAAGGAGACATTGAAATTCATTTCATCCCCACTGACAAACAGTTAGCTGATGTTTTTACAAAACCTCTTGATGAGAAAACCTTTAAATATCTCATCAGCGAACTGGGAATGTTAAATCCTTAAAACTGGAGATTTCTTTGTTATTGAACGCGTCAGTGACACTGATGAAGTTCTCTAGTTGAGGAGGTCCAGATAATCTTTGCTCGCCAGGCTATCGAACGCCTTTGTGATACTATCCTGGCACTAATCGATTTCTGGATCATCATTTTAGGGGGAAAGACTCAAAATAATTTTCTGACCAAAATTCGTTTTTGTTTGAAAATGGCAACTGGAGAACTCTCCAGTTGGAAACTGGCACTGGATTGATCCTCCAGTGACCAGATTCAGTCTTGTCTTATTTTTTTATAACGTTAGAAATACTTGGTCAATATTTGTGACACGTGATGGTACTCGAGTGTTTTAAACCACTTGATACCGTCATCTGACGTGTTTAAAGTCATTTTGGTAAATGAACACTGTTTGTATTAATGTGAGTGGGTGCGTGGGTAAGATAAGCCGTCGTAACATTTAATGTTGACATGGTAACATTTAATGTTGACATGGTAACATTTAATGCTGACATGGTAAATTATGATTTTATTTCAAAATTCAAACTTATTTTGTAAAAATATCTACAAAATTGATTTTGTTAATAAAATATAGTTTTTGGTATTACATTGGGATCTTGAACTCCATATAAATACCCTTATTTACTCCGAACACATTTACTTTCCTTCACATTCTTTCATTTACTTCCTAATCATCGAAATTGCTTCATTTCTCTCTGCTTCATAAATCAAGAACCCTAATTCCAAAATTTCAATTTCATTTTCCTATGACACCTAAATCATCTCGATCAAGAGATGTAAATCTCTTGACTGTCCCATATGCTCCTTCACCAGATGTCAAACCGGCATCTGGTGCCCCTAGTAATGCTTCGGTCATCAAACTCAATCCAAATAATCCGATGGCAAGCTTACAAGGATCTCAAGGGTCCAATACCCTTATTGGTAGAATCCAAATTTTTTTGAAGGATTCTCCAATAGGACCCTCATTCTCTCTAAACCCACGCAAGATGTTTCACGACTACTTGTGTGAGTTTTGGTACACTGCCACTCTTTCTTCAGATTGTTCTTCCATCACTTTCACACTAAAAGGTGGAACAATCCAGTGTACCTTGTCCGCAGATGTGTTGAGGGATGCCTTACACCTCAACTACTGGAGAGAGGGTGAATCTCCAGTTGTCTTACCCCCAAACATTAATTTTCGCCAAGTCCTCCTTGAAATGGGACATAAGGAGTGCTTGGAGAATGGGGTATTGAAGACGAAAGGTGCGATGACCATGAAGGGTCTTACACCTTCATGGAGGTATTTTTTCATCCACCTGGTGGAGAGTATGGGTGGGAGTTCTGGTGGTCTTGACCAGATTAACTCCTCACAAGCAGAGATGGCATACTGCTTGTGGAATGGATTGAGAGTAGACTTTGCAGATATCTTGTTCAGAAGCCTAGTACAAAAACTGAAGGGCACCAGGGGACTTTGTATCCCCTTCTCAAGGTTTGTCTATCTCTGCTTTCGACAAATTCTGGGCAGTGAAGCATATACAAGCACAGATTCACCTTACACTGTGCCAGATTTGTTGAGGAATTTAGAATCTCTAGTATCTGAAGCTGGAGAGGTCGAGATTCTAGATCGAATGCAACTGGCATTCGCTAAAACTGATGCACCAATCGAAGGTGAGTCAGAAAGACAACTGGGCGGGCCTCAAAATAATGAGGGACCTCCAGTTCGTCTAATGTTATAGTTGAGGATAGAGCAACCATAACTGAGGCAACTCCAATAACATCTATCCCTGGTGAAGATACCTCGGTATCTGATCCTCCAACAGATGTACCCATCCAGGAAACTGGGGAAGGTCATCTGGAGACTGACCCTTCTGGTCAGCCCTCAGTTACATTCATGGATCTGGACATGAATGTTAATGACGAAGAAATCCTTATAGAGTCTTCGGATTCTGAAGGAACTGCTTCAGACTTGGAGATTTTTGATTCTGCTCTACCAGATCAAAACCCTTCATCTCCAGTCTCGCTTCCAGATGCATCAATTTCACTTTCACCATCCCAACAAAATGAGCCTACTGAAATACCATTCCCAACTTATAACTATATGTCTGGAAACAGACGTATGGCACCTTCACCAACTGGGCAATTCTCACTCCTTCGAGAAATGCCACCCCCACCGCCGCCGTTGTTCACACCTGAGCATTCTCAGCATGAACAACACATTGAACTTTCAGTCCTTTCTTTTACCACCACTCCTACTATTTCTTCAACTGCTGGTATGTCAACTGGGGAGACTTCTTTAAGTTTGCCTCCTCCAGTTGCTCCAGTAGTAACTGCTGCTGGTCCAGTGACACCTTCTCCTTCGTCACTGGACAGTCAAGTTGTCTCTATTCAAGCCGATATCCAAAACCTTCTAACCAGGGTAGAGGATATTCAAAAGACAATTGACAAAAACACCAAGTCTTTCTCCAGATACCACAAGGATCACTTGACCAACATTAAAGTGGTTGATCTGGGGATTAACAAGTTTTCATCAAATGAAGACTTGGTGTTCAACAAGCTAAATGAGTTGGTCACTGGCTGCAACAATCTGGCAGGTACTTTAAAAGAAGCCTTTGACCTCACTCAGTCCAAGGTTACAACCTCAATCTCCAACTTGCTGGGAAACACTGTTAGAACATCAGAAGTTGATTTGAAAGAGATTGAAAGGCAGGTAAAGGAATTGATTGAAAAACCTGGCCTAAATGTAACTGAACTTGGACAGCAGTTAATGACTTCAGTTGGTCAGAAGATAGATGATACGCTGGGTGCAAGAGAAGCACAATTGATTGAAAGGGTGATGTCTGAGATCACCAAGCTGGCCACTCCTCAGGTTGATCTGGCCCCACTCACAAATGAGATCAACCAGTTGAGGGGCAGCATTGATAACTTGAACACCCAGGTATCACTACATGCTCAATCTTTGGATAAACTGACAACTGAAGTAGAAAGCTTGAAGAAGAAGGATGAAGAAGTGAAGGACAAGGTGGTTTCTGGTCTGGATGAAGACTCCAAGCTTTTAAATGAACTAAAAACTGGTCAAGAACAGGTTACAGCAAATTTTTTGACCCAGTCAAAGGAGACCAACCATCTGTGGAGGTCTTTCAGGATGATGTGTGGAATTTTCAAGGAATGCAAGGACATGCAATCATGGCAGCCTCTTGACTGGTTGCCATCTCACCCTTCTGAATGGGAAACTATTAGGGCAGGTCTAGATGCTGCCAAGGGGGAAAGAAGTGCAGTCCTTGCACCAGTTGCACCTGGAAGAACCCCATCTGAAAGTCAATCTGGTGGTGAATTGATTATGGCTGCCAGTACTGAAGCCGGTGAGCAAAGAGTTGTTGAAACTGGTGATGTAGGTGATAGGGGGACTGTTGTTGATAAGGGCAAAGGTTTAGCATGTGATGTATCTGCCCAGCCGGCCACTGATGTACCAATGTTAGAAACTGGCAATGCTGATGTACTTCCTCCAGTTTCAGATAGTGATAGCAGAAGATTGGCTAGACTTGGCAATGATATTAAAGAAAGAAAGAAAATGAAACAAAGAAACCAAGCTGAAGCCAGAGCACATCTTGCACAGATTAAGTTGCTTGATATGAGTGATGCTCATCTTTTGGGAATCACTAAGGAGGAGTATGCCAGAGTAAAGAATGATCCCAGGATAGTTGACCAGTTGAAAGAAATGCTTGATGTTGAACTGGACAGACACTATCCTGAGGATGAAGCTGAATTTGATGCCAGAAATTTGAACATATCAGTGGAGAAGGCGAAGGAGAACAGGGCCAGTGGGATTCTAAAAAGAATTGAACATGTTAAGAAGGTTGTGAAAAGGGTTTTGAATCCACCAAAAAGGATTTCTCAACCAAGAAGACCACTGACCAGAGATGCTGACCTTAGCACGTTTGTTGAACCAACTGGCGAAGTATCTAATGAAGACATCAAGTCTGCTGTACTGGCTGCTGGTGCTGGGAGTATAAAAATAACAAATGAATCTGAAGCAAGAAGCTATTACTCCCAGATCATGGCAACCAGAAGACATAGTGGGACTATCAATGGTGTCAATGTAACAATCAAGCCAGGCACCAAAGTCTTTCATGTAGAAGTTAGTTATACCAGAGGGCCACTGGTTAAAACTGACAATCCTGGTGCAATGCAGTATGGGTTCAGTGAATGGGTTGAAATGGTGAATGTTTTGGATGCCAAGGCACAAAAGAATAGGTTTGAGAAAGCATGGGTGAACTTCTTAAGGGGCAAGATTCAACACAAAGAAAATCTTGGAGCTAAAGTTGAATATTGATCCTGAAGACTCACAACCTATTTCTTCAATGACCAAGAGAAGAAGAACTGGCGAAGGGCCATCTCATTAAGTTCTCTTTTCATTGTATCTACTTGTATTTTATTTACATTCTGTAACTTGTATAAATTTCATTTCCTTGTATAAATGAAGTTACCAATTTGTAACCACAAGGTAGATAATAGATTAGATCTAACAAACTTAAAAGAAAAACCCAAGGCATTTATTGATCTATAAAAATGCCTTGGAAAACATAGATAGATTTAATCGAACAAGTCTCTCCAGTTCACACATGTACAGATACAAGAACTGAAAAAGACTTGCCAATATTTCTAGACAAATAGGGGGAATTTGTTAGGACCAGTTTACTGGTAAACTGGCCAGTCTCCAGTTGCACCTGGAGACCCAGTGAAACTGGAGACCCAGAAGATTTGTCCAGAAATATATTGAAGTCCAGTTGCATCGTACAGTCAACGCAACTGAAGACTTCCTCCAGTTGAGAACTGACCAGTTGAAGAATCCTTCCAGTTGAAGTCGAAGACATCAAGTGGAAGATAGAGAATGACAATGGCAGAGAAGCCCAGTTGACATTCTAGTCAGTTACAAACTGGAGACCATCAGTGGAAAGCTCTTACAAAGCTTTACACTGATTACGAGGAATTGACTTTTATGCTTTATGTGCTTTTACCCGGATAATAAGATTTATCTTATTATTTAAGTAATAAAAGGTACATAAAGCTGGTTGAATAAAGTTGCTTTATTCTGCAACTTTACAATGTATTTTAAGGAATTAAATGTTATTCCTTAAATGCTCTCAACCACATTTGTACGGCCAAAGTTAACATCCCAATGTTAACTTTTCCTATAAATACAAGTCATTGCACAACAAGAATAATAAGTGAAATCACAAAGTGAAAACACTTCACACTTTGCATACCTGCAATATTCTTGGTGAACTTGTGCAATCTTCTCTCAATCGTAAAAAGGAACATTTCACAACTTTAAGTGTTTCGATTGTTTAGAGAAATTCCGAGTGTAGATTAATTGTAGTTCATAGGTTGTTAGGATATTTACATACTTTGTATTATCTTGGTTCCGCAACAACCTTGTAATTTATTTAACATTAATAAATAAATTACACTTGAAAATTACATATTGTCTCAACAATTTACTTTAAGTATTTTACTTTATTGCATTGTTCTTTACTTATTGTCACTTAATAAGTAATCTATCTAGAACTTGGTATATACTCTCTGTAACTGGTCGTCTCCAGTTCAGAGCTTATATTGCAAAGTAACTCCACCATCGACATTGAGGTGTCTTCAGGTAGTACCATCTATTGAGTTGGGACTTACATGCACCCCCTTCAAAACCAAAACAAAACAAAAACGCTCAATCTGGAGCTAAAAATGTGAAGAAAAAGGGGAAGAAACCCATCAACCAAACTGTTTTTACTCCTGAAACTGGAGCTGATAAAAAGGCTCCAGATTCAGCCTCCAGTTCAACCCCACCAGAATCAACTGAGACTTCCAGGGAGAAGTCCAGTGAACCCATCAAGAAAAGATGGGTTCACAAAAATAACTAATGATTTTTGTGGGTGTACAGGGCGATCGTAAAAAGAATACCTGGTATCTGGACAGCGCAGCTGGCCGGACTATGACCGGATGTAAGCCCCTGCTGGAAGAGTTAACTGTCCAAGATAGACCGGCAGTGACGTTTGGTAATGATGAGAATGGAAAGACTGAAGGATATGGTGTGATCAATAATGGACTGTAACACCCGTCGTTTAAAAATATGGATTTCCAAAAACTTTCGCCTAACGGCGTCAAAGAAAGCGGAATTAAACTTTAAAAGTCCAAACCAGCAAAATCTGTTTGGTTCATTCATTAAATGGTGTTACTAGCCATATCATTAAAACAAGTCTAAATGGAAATCCATCGGTTGCCCAACATTAAACAACCGACATTATAGTAAATACAAATCATAAATATCTAAACATAAATCAATGTCTAAGGCGAGCAGCCACTATGGGTAAACTACAGCCAACTTGATGTGTCTCAATATATACATATTTCCCACATCTTATTTGGACGTTTTATACACGATAAATAGCCGTTTATGCATGTTTTCTGGTGCGTTATGGTATTTGCTAGTGGTTTCAGGTCTACAGTAGGTACATCGCTCATAAATGGTAGGAAATAGCTTAAGAATGGTCCATATGCACTAACGATGAAGAACGAAGCTGAAATGACAAAACTAGCACCCAGTCGCGGCGCGACCAGATTCATTCGCGGCGCGATCCTTCACAAACTTCCAATCGCGGCGCGACCCAAGCAACTCGCGACGCGACAAAAGTCCCTGGATTGAAATGTTCCAGCTTTGGCACACCTCGCGGCGCGACCAAGGGGGCTCGCGGGGCGAAATCTGTCTGACAAGTCGATTTCTCTCTTCTGGGGTATAAATACCAAACCCCATTCAACCCTAAACCTAATCTTGGACACTCCAGTCTCCATACCTTTTCTCCAGCCGATTTTAAGGGTTTTTCAAGGGTTTTTCATCATCCAAACTATTGTGAAGACTTGAAGATTAATTTTGGCTCTTGATTAGTGATTGTAGCTCGGTTGTAACCTCGATTTGGATTGTTACTTCACATTTGGTACACTATGTTCTCCTTTTTATTTGAATCTTTAGCTCTTTTCATTATGAGTAGCTAAATCTCTATACATCTATGAAGATGAAGTGAAACAATTAGTTATGGTTGCATAATATTTTGAATTCAAGTTGGTTTACTTAACATTTTGTCAAGATCTTAATGAAGTGATTTCTTCTACTTAAACTTGTGTTCTTGGTGATATTTGTGTTCTTCAATAGTGGTACTAGTTGAATACAAGTATTATTTTAGTTGTTTGTCTATGAATAACTCTTGCTAGGTCATGGTATGATAGTAAAGAATACAAGTCTAATAGAAATTACTTTGTTAAGTGGATTTAACGGTTGGTGGTACCACGTTTCTTTCACAAAGATAAAAATTGTTATTTAAATAATCAAACAAACTAGTTAGTTCGAGCAATTGTAATAGGGTTGGTGGTACCACTTGTTGCAAGAAATTGGATTGAATAGGTGATCGAGTCGATTTTACAAACGGAGTGCACCCGGTTGTGTTTTTGTCTTATCACGATTATTATCACCAACACTTATGAATTTTGGGCTTAACCTATATGCAACCTAGACTTTTTGCGTAGCGGATTCGACATAGATGGCTTTTTAATTATTTGTTTACAACTCAAATCTTTTCGCGTGCTCTCGATTAATACCGGTTGAGTACTTTATTTTACTTGTTGATTCCATAGTTTTCAGAAACGCAAAGTGACAATTCGGTCACACCAAACCTTTTACTTGTTTCACATTTTTACAACCTTTAGTACAACAATCGGTCCTTGTGTTCGATCCTGGTCTTGCCAGTTAGCTATATTACATACGAACGGGTACACTGCCCGTAAGTGTGTTGTAGTCAGTTAGCGGTAGATCTTGTTATAAATTATAAACTAGATTTCACACATCACAACTTCAAGATCATCTACCCATGCCTCACTGTAACAACCCTCAATTTCCGACTAGGACAATTTACTTATATTTATCTAGATATCTATCCCTAGAGGTTTCTTAAGAGATTTTGCCTTCCATATATTAAGGCATAGTGATACTTGCCATCTAGTTCAGTAGAATTTCCAAAGATAGCTAGTTGCCTTAGAAATGCCATAAATAATAACTATAATTATCCAAGACAATCTCCAAGTGAACACATAATGACAATTTCCTAAGAATGTGATTTAAACCATCAAGCATCTGAGAAACCAAACAAGTCAACAACTCAAATAATAACAATATAGAACGGAATTTTAATTCAAGAAATTAAGTTATGAAAATAACTAAGCATGACTTAAAAAGTTGTGTTAGCAAACAAGAATCATTATAATTACAATTCAAACACCAATCCAATCGTAGTGCATTTGAGCATAAAATATGATGAACATCCCAAAAGTATAATTACAAGCTAGATTATATATATATATATGTGTGTGTGTGTGTCTAATATAAATACAAATTAATATACAATGAGCTAAGTAACAAATTAAAACACAAAAATTATACATACATACATAGATATACAAGTGTGTATATATACGTACACACAAATATATGTACAAAAATACCTTTACCATTAATTTGTAGATTACTAACTAAGACAAATATGTACAACATGATCATCTTTTATAAACAAGATTACATTTTATAAAAATTTGTACAAAAACTTTAGTAAATGGGGTACCATTTACGGCACCTACACACAACACATTAACACATTCAACCCATTTATCTATCAACTAGCACATGGTATTCCAACTCCCCACACAAGTTTCTTTGATCAACACTCCACCCCACTCATTTTACATGCAATTCTCTCTTTCCTCACACACACTCCATCTCATTTCTCTCTCATTTTCCTCTCAAAAATCTGCACATTCTCTTCTCCATCTCTTCATCATTTTCGGTTCAAACATCACCCAAAATGGGGATCAAAACTTAACCAAATCAACTATAATAATAATGGATCAAGCTAGATCATTCAAGGGAGTGTTAAAGCAAGCTAAGGAGTCCATTTTGGGGTCATATGGTCGTGAGTTTGGCTGCTCAAAACGGCCCCCATTTCGAATTCATCAAGGGTATAACTCATCATCTCTTTGTTTGATCTATCTTGTCTTTGTATATATTAAAAGATCTTTATCAAAAATCATGTTTTCCTTTGATTTTCTTCTTGATTTAAACTCAATGAGGGCAAGGTTGATAGATCCTTATCTCACATGTTCATGCATGTAAAGATCTAGAAAAAGGATTCAATGATTCAACAAGAACAAGACCCAAGAGTTGTTGTTGTAAGATTTGTTGCTAAAATGGGTTTATAGATTTGATTAAAACTGATTTTTAATGAAATAAACACCAATATATTCTGAGATTTTACATAAACAAACTTATTTTGATGTTGCATGAAAGATTGTTTAAGAGATTTGAATATAAAATGGTTAGATGATTACATGCATTTACTTTTTGGGGTGATTTTTGCAAGAACTAAGTTTAATGATTAAGTTTTGTTTAAATTCAGTTTTAGTTGATGATTGATGATCTTGAAATTGTTAATAATCTGTATATTTGATGTTAAAATAACACAAAAAGTGAATAACAAACATGTGAGAGGTGATTAAGAGTGTAAGATAAGCAAACTAAGTCATTGGTGAGTTGTTTGGACCCAAATACTTTCTGACAGAATCCATCTTCTGTCTTGGAACGGATAAACTGAGCATGTGAGGGGCGTTTCAAGCAAAACTTTCAAAATAAAAGTTGTAGATAAACACCAACTGGAATCACTCAAAAATAATGAACCAAACAAAAGATATGATTTTTATACTAAAACTGGTCAAAACTGCATTTTTGTCTGAATATTTTATCAACTTTAACAATTTTTATCTCCTAATCCATAAGATTCCAGGAGGCCATACTTGGTGGAAAGTAAGTCCAATGTGTCCTAAACTTAAAATAAAATCATGGAATTTTTATTAAGAGCAAAACCCAAAGAACTTTTATAAAACTTTCGAGTATGCAAAACAGTGACTGTTTTGACCACTTTCACTTATAAAAATATTTAGAGGTAGTAAACATTCTTTATAAATTAAGCCAAAAATTACAAAATAAGTGGACACATATAGTTCATTGTATAAAAATCATAAGGTCCCAAATAATTAGATTTAACCCCGAATTAGTGGCCAACATTTCATAAATCTGATGTATAAAAACAGAAAAGTTGAAAGGAAACTAACCATTTGTATAATGGGCTAAAAGATGCACTAGAGACCATAATGGGCTAACTTGGCCCAAATAATGAACCCAAATGAAATATAACTCAGTGGGCCCAGGTGGCCCAATAACCCATTTGGCCCAATAAACCATATAGCCCAATAACCAATATAACCCACTAAGCACATAACCCAAATAAGGTTAAGCCCAACAACTAAATTAATCCCAAGTCACTTAAAAGACCATAACACTTAGGCCCAATTTGGTAATGGCCCATAAAACTTAAACGAATTTCGTAAACCCGGGTAATCATAAGACATATCGAGAAGTATGTGAGTTTGAAAGATAAGCGAAATCAAAGTAACATAAAAGATAATTAAGTGGAATGGACATAAGTAAGTACGTTAACCAAACTATAATTGATATCACAAATGCTAATTCGTGCCTA